>CM035409.1:162880954-162900954 GCA_020310875.1 Ceratopteris richardii
CAATTCTCCCGTACCTTCACACTCTGTTATAAAACAAACATGGATTTTTGTGAGTGATGGGTCTAATGTGATCTTGACAGCCTATAAACAAACTCCTTGTGAATAACATTAAAACCCGGCCTATGAGGTTTAATGGCTTCTTTATGGACATAATCAAAAAACATGCACATTTATTAAGGAATAATAAGCAAACATTCTTAGATTATGCAATTGGCATGCTGTGCAAATGAATGTCCTGATCGACATATGTTGGAACTATCTGAGGAATGAGACATGATGAAAAGCGATTTTGATGATGAAATTAGCATGGATTGCAAAAGTTGATGAAATGAGTAAGGAGTTTGGCCAAAGAAAACAATGTGAACCTGTACACATCGTGCGACCTTGACCCTTGCAAGAAAAGCACTGTTCACCCAGCTCTCTTGAAGCCACACTGTTCATATTCTTGCTCGCTAACCGATCAGGCTCCTCCCATCTATTTTCACCCAAGAGATATACACGTGGGCGAGAAGTTTCCCCACTTGCATTCACATCCTTCTTAAGAGTTGGTGCACTTGCCTCTCCAGAAGCAGAATTGACAGATGATCGAACTCCTAATTCTGATGTTTTGAGATTCTCATCAGGAAGTCCAGAACCGGATAATGGCATAACAATCTTGACAGAAGATGGTGCTACCTTTTCCTGCATGCTTGCATGTTAAAGCGTTGTTTGAATCACTAACAAAATTGAACAAAACTTTTTTATACATCATATAATTACAATAAATTTTGTGCGCGCGTGTGATTTTTTTTTTTTTTTTTTTTTTGGGGGGTGGAGGAGTGGGTTGGGTTTTGTTGTGTGGTGGTGGTGTGTGGGGGGGCACATGCAGACACAAGTGCATGTGTTTGTGCAAGCATGTTCATGTGATAGACGTGCATGCACAGTTCTTATGGAACACGTCCAGGTCAGCACACGTGTGTGTTGTTGTTGTTCTTCTTTTTTTCTTTTTCTTTTTTGGGGGGGGGGATGGGGGGACACGTGCAAGCGTGTTCATGTGCATGCACCGTTCTTATGGAATGCTCCAGAAATGTTTTCCAGACATTGGAAATGGGATTTCAGATGCTTTATGCATAAATAGATGGAACATTATAAACTATCCCCTTTCCAACAGCTTGCTGCCCTGTCCTCTGCCCTCCCCCTTCACGCTGCTTCTGTGCACCTCTTCCCACCCAGCTCCTGCACACACACACCCTCCTCTGGAGTCTGCCACCATCGCTGCCCTTCCTTGTCGTGGGGTGTATAAGCTCATAGATTATGTGAAATCTGTGAATGATTCAGCATGTGCAGTTCAAGATTCTCAAGCTATGTCACATGCAAAGCTTTCGCATGCACGCTTTGGTCATCTGAATTTTGCTGGTTTGCTATGCCTGCAGAAATGTGAAATGGTGTCCTCTTTGCCAAAATGTGAGGCACCTGGTAAACATGTCTCTCAAGGCTGTATTTTGGGCAAAATGAAGCGTTTCTCCTCCTCAAAAGATGGTTCAGTTCGAGCTACTCAGAAATTGCAGCTTATTCACAATGGTCTATGCAGGTTGAAAAGGGCATTGTATGGTTTGAAGCAAACACCATGTACTTGGTATAGGGGAGAGAGTTACTCAACCATCTCTAGAGTATTTATATATCAATGGTGCATGGAGTCAGAGGTTGTCCTCAACCATGCTATGTATGTATGTATCTACTCATTCTCTCTCCATAGAGGATCTCATGCAGAGCTCTTATGTCTGGTTCATCACACCAAAGTTGTCAACAAATTATTTGTTCAAGTAGCACTTAAAATCTCCTCCTGGGCAGCAACCACTCACAGAGAGAGAGAGAGAGAGAGAGAGAGAACTACGGCTTCTTTTCCTTAATATCTTTGCAATGCACTCTCAAACTATCATTCTTTTCACCCAATAAGTCTCTACCATTTCATGCGAACTGTTCTCTTAATGGATACCTAATTGCACATGGGTTTGAGAATAATCCAACTCAGAGAACCTTACATGTTAAGCATTCAAATGATGTGCTTCTAATCATTGTTGTCTATAGTTGTCTATATTGATGACATGCTGCTCAATGGTCCTCATGAGAAGCATATTGCTGATTTTAAAGCTGATTTGCATGCCTCATTTGAGATATCAGATTTGAGGCATCTGCATCATTATTTGAGCATTCAATTTATGTAAGTTGATGGCGGAATATCTTTGTGTCAACCAAAATATATTGACACATTATTGCAACGTTTAGGATTTAAAGACCGCAAACCTATTGCCACTCCTATGGAAACAGGTTTACAAGAGATGCATTTGATGCAATTGGATGCTTGATTTACTTATGCATTACTCGGCCAAATATTCAGTTTGTTGTCTCACAGATGAGCACGTTTGTTGTCTCTATCAGCAGGCTAATGGATGCTTGATTTACTTATGCATTACTCGGCCAGATATTCAGTTTGTTGTCTCACGGATGAGCATGTTTATGCATTGCCAAGGTGTCAGGCGTTGGGAGGCGGTTAAGCGCAACTTTTGCTACTTCGAGTGGTACCCGGCTACTTGGATTGTTTTATCCCAAGGGGGGATCACTACCACTAGATTTCCATGCTTTTTCTGACTCTGACTAGGCTGGATGCTATGACACTTATGTGTCCACCAGTGGTTTTTGCTTCATGCTTGGTAGCTCATGCATATACCCTGGTTGAACAAGAAGCATCCTACTCTAGACACTTCTAGTCATGAGGCTTAGTATAGGGAAGCTTTCACAGTGACTGTTGAGTGTATGTGGCTCATATGCATTATGGCTGATTTGGGTGTTGGTCAATCTTCTTCCATCATCATCTTCACTGACAATCAGAGCGCATTGGCAGTTGCGAGGAACCCTCTGTTCCATACTCACACTAAGCACATTGAGGTGTACTATCATTATGTCAGGCACATTGAGGTGTACTATCATTATGTCAGGGAGAGGTTCTCTCCTCCAGAGATCAGCTTGCCACATGTGCCCACATAGGAGAACATTGCAGACCTTTTCACAAAGGCTCTTCCTAGGGAGAAGTTTGAAGCTTTTCGCAAAGCTTTAGACTTACTTCCTTTTATGCATTGATTCCACATAGCTTGGCACTTCCTTATACATGAGTGTCAGTTCCTTGTTCACTGCATCACTCCCAGGGGAAATTTGTTGATATATTTAGGTAGTGATGTGTGTGAACACACTAGGACCATCAAGGCACTTTTTCCCCTCTTTAGGAGGTTTTTTTACCATGCTTGTATATATGCCTACAACCCTAACGGGTCAGTTATCTTTATACATTCTCTTGGTAATACATTCAGTATTGTGTGTTCTGCTCCAAGCTTTTTCTTCTTCTTCTTCCTTGTGTTGTTCGCATGTTTCCGCAGACCTCAAACTCCTTCGTAGTAGCCTCCTTACCAAAGTCGGAAAGCTAGTTGATATTTAGACCCAAAGTCGCAGTTTTTATCAGGTGGAGTTGGAGACTCTAAAGTCAGCGGCACGGATTATCACACTATCTCTAATTGTGGTGTCGACTATCCGAGCATATGTTTGTCCATTGGTACATGGTTTTGATCCCTTTGGAGCTACTTCCGCAACATTTATCCCTCGAGAAGCACATTTCTTTCTTTTGATGGCTTGCTTTCTTGGCCTTCACCGCCAGTATCTTCCTCTTTTACCTCATATCAGTGGATCACTTGGCACCTTTTTGGAGATTCCACAGTAGGCTGCCTCAGTTGTGTCCAAGCCTATGGGCCTTCTGTTTGTCAAGATCCTCATTTCTGATCTCTACAGTTGCTGTCAGAGATTGAGCTTCTGCTTCCATACAGTGATTGGTTGACTCAACGGATCAAGTACTCTGGCCCTCCGAATGAGTGTTTTGCTTGTCGCAAGGTTGGTCACCTTGAATAAGCGTACCCCTCGAGGACCACATGCCACACCAGGCACCGTTTCGAGCAAGCCACACACCACTCTCCCTCCTATAGGCACCTCAACCTCCCTCCCCCACTTCAGCTTCTGCGAGCTCTCCATGTCGAGAGGAGGTGGGGCTTGGTGACCCCACACTGACCCGGTTTGATCGGATTGATCCTTCCACTTCTTCCTCTAGATGGCAAGAGCCTTGTCCGTGAGAGTAGATGGCCAGCAACATAGACTGACGGTTTGATAGGCTTTTGTTTCAACGGGGAACAGGTTTAGTGCCCTTTAGGAGGATTTAAGGGCTGCCCCATGCGGTGAGTTGGAGTGGGAACCCCCGCTTCTAATTCCACTGTTTCAGCGTCCTCGCCCGCATCTACCTCCTCTCTACGGCCCCCTCTCCCACCTTATGTTGCACCCCCTAGCTCTCGGTGCTGACTTGACAATGATTTCTTGATGAGTCGGGTGGCTCGGGAGTGGCAATCGACTCCGAGACCCTTGATATGAGTTGGTATCTCTACCTTGACTATTAGTCGACCTCAACTAGTGAGTTTTGATTATCACTTGCACGGAGAGTGTTTCAGCTATGAGTTCTCTTGGTTCTTTAGCTCAGAGGAGGATTGGGTCTCTTCTCCCATCCGGGTCCATGCAATGGCTCTCACTTCTTTTTGCGAGACTGCTTTGGAATCGGCAATTGCTTTCTCGTTCCCCCTCCATGGAGCTTTGCCGCCAGATTGGTCTTTGGGGGAGGCATTGCGCTTTGTTCATGCCCAAATTATTGAGCTCTCCCATTACCTCGGTGAGCTTGATCATACTGACCTCTTTATCAAAGCATAGGATACATACACACATACATACATACATACATACATACATACATACACACACATATATATACACATATATTATATATATGTATGTACTATGTATGTACACACAAACACACACACACGCACACACACACATATATATATATATATATATATATATATATATATATATATATATATATATATATATATATATATATATATATATATATATATATATATATATATATATATATATATTTGCATGTGTATGTTTGCATGTGTATGTTTGCATGTGTATGTTTGCATGTATGTATGTATGTATGCATGTATGTATGTATGCATATATATATATATATATATATATATATATATATATATATATATATATATATATATATATATATATATATATATATATATATATATATATATATATATATATATATATATATATATATATGCATACATACATACATGCATACATACATACATACATGCATACATACAACCATACATACATGCAAACATACACATGCAAAAATATATACATAAATACAAACAAACATACATACTGAAAGAAAATAACAGCTCAGCAGAATAGATAAGTATACAGAGTTGTGAGAAAAAAGCGCAAACAAAGATAGACATAGACTGAGAGATAGAGAACTCAAATTCTAAAATTGCCGAGCATACATAGACCTCATCTAGCTTAGAAGTTAGGGTTCCACAAATGTCTTGGCTCTCACTATGGCTTCTCCTCATAATGGGGGGCTTACAACTTAGAGCACCATGGATCATTTGTGGTCACTTGAGGCTGGAGTATTGAGCATATCTAACACCCCCCCTAATGTCCACCTGGCATGAACTACCTCCTTGGTCCAATCCCAAGCTTTGGAAAGTGTCGAAGAAGTCCTCTCTCCCAAGAGCCTTGGTGAAAATGTCTGCTCCATTTTCTTTAGTTGGACAATAGCTTATATCCACAGCCCCGTCCTCAATCAACTCACGCACATAGTGATACTAAATTTCTATGTGATTGGTACGTGCATGGAAAACAGGATCCTTGATGATGGCCATGCAACTTTGGTTGTCACACTTCAACTTTGTTGCCTCTTGTCCTTGTATTCCTATATGCCATAGGATCCTCCTCAACCATACTGCTTCACATGCTGCAACACATGCAGCTTTGTACTCAGCTTAAGGAGAAGATAATGCTACAATTGGTTGCTTCTTACTGATCCAAGAGAAAATCCCTGATCCTAAAGAAAAGCAATATCCATAGACTGATTTTCTAGTATCAATATCTCCTTCCCAATCTGAGTCAGAGTATCTGACTAGAGATGATCCTTCTTCATAAAGAATACCATAATCAGTGGTTCCTTTCACATACCCAAGTATCCGCATTCTTTCCTACCAATGACTTTGGCAAGGCTTATTAGAGAACCTGCTTACCATTCCAACAACATAAGAGATATTTGGTCTATTATTGCACAAGTAGATGAGACTTCCAACTAATTTCCTGTATCTTCCAATATCCACCGGAGGTGAAGTATCTTCAATAGGTAATTTTGTGTTGACCTCCATAGGTGTAGAAATTTCCTTGCAATCCTCCATGGCGAATGCCTTCAATATTTGTCTGCAAACTTTTGTTGAGGGATGAAAATCTTCCCTCGCTCCTGCCAAACTTCAAGGCCTAAGCAATAATGCATTAAGCCCAAGTCTATCATTTCAAATTCTGAACTCAGGGCATCTTTCGTTTGTTGAAGAAGAGCATCATCCTTTCCTGTAATCACAAGGTCATCTACATAGAGTACAAGCACAATTGTCTCCTCTCCTCTCTTTAGAACATACAAGTTAGCATCAGAAGCACATCTTTTGAAACCTAGATCCAAGAGATACTTATCTATCCGTTGGTACCATGCTCTAGGGGCTTGTGTCAACCCATATAATGCCTCCTTCAGCTTACATACCTTGTCCTCTGAATGGGGAGCCTCAAACCCTGGTGGTTGAGACACATATACCTCCTCCTTGAGGTCTCCATTTAGGAACGCTGATTTGACATCCATGTGATAGACAAGCCAACATTTATGTGCAGCCACACCTAGTACCACTCAGATAATAGTCATCCTTGCAATCGGGGCAAATGATTCACAAAAGTCAATGCCTTCAACTTGTGAGTAGCGCTATGCAACACCGTGCGATGCCACAGGGTCTTTATTTTCACCTTGAATGGCAACCCAATGGCCCGGAAGTTCCTAACCTGATGGCTAGGCTCACAAAGATCATCTATAACCATCAACGGTCACACATAGACCTCATCTAACTTAGAAGTAAGAGTTCCATAAATGTCTGGGCTCTCACTATGGCTTCTCCTCATAATGGGGGCCTTACAAATTAGAGCACCATGGATCACTTGTGGTCACTTGAGGGTGGAGTATTGAGCATATCTAACACATATATACATACATACACACACATACATACATACATACATACATACATACATACATACATACATACATACATACATACATACATGATACATACATACATACATACATACACACACATCACGGTTGCCCTGGTACACGAACCGCTTGGTAAGGCACTCTTTTCCAGTTCGGCACCATTTGTACCCATTCGGTGCCACCGGTTCATTGCACATCATAAGTCATGGACATATCGAATTTCGAGGGTTTAGTTATGGACGGTTTTTCGAGTTTTGTGCGCACACCGGAACTGCAAGCCTTCCTATCCGAGTCCTGAGTCCCCTCGATTGAGCCCAAAGCATGAGCAAGACAATGGCCACAAGTTCACAACCCTCTAGTATCTAGAGCTTCCCCGACACTCATGCTGGAAGTTCGGTCCGCTTCCCGATCTTGACCCGATTTCGAGCTTTTTTGAGTTCTATGTTGGAACTTGGACCCGTCACCCGAGCTTGATGCTTGAGCACTTGGGCATTGGCCGAGTGGTTTGTGCTCCCTAACTTCTAAGTACTCACTCCTCACTCCTCACCACTTTGAGCCCTTTGAGCATAAAAAAATCCCACCCGACAGCCAAGAGTCACCATTTGAGCCCTTTGAGCATAAAGTACTTAGTAATCTTGCCCAATATCCATTTTAATCCTTGATTCCTCGTTCCATCAAGCCTCGTGTCGTTTCCAATGTTTGGGATGCGCAAACTGTTAGCCATGCTTTGGCTAGTAGTTCAAGTGCATCCGGGCCCGGTACTCAGAGATGGACATGCAAGTAGTGTGGTAGAAATTTTTCACTACTACGATGCGCCTTATAAATCACGTATCTGGTGTAGGTGGAGGAGGTATCTTTGCATGTGAGAAGGTGCCTCCTGAAATAGGAGAGGCTATAAAAAATGAGCATCATCTTGCTCAACAAGGAAAGGAAGCACGTCGTCATGAGATGGCAGCCACGTATGTTGAGCTCATGGATGATGTGGATACTTCTCCTAGTCAAGCATCACATAGGGCTCGTACAATATCTCAACGAGATAAAGAGGATGTGTCCACATCCCCTTCTTGTCATCCTCCTCCTACACAAAGACCTAGGCAACGAAGCTTACATTCTTCTATGTTGTCCTCTAAAGCAACGACAAAAAGTTGCTGAAACAGAGATTGAACGATGCATTCTTCAATGCAACTTTTCTTTCAATGTAGTGAGGACAAATGCTTGGAGAAGAATGGTGAAAGCAATAGCCCAAGTAGGTCCTTGTGATGATTGGCATGGGATGGAATATAATAGACTTCATGGACCCATGTTAGATAAAGAGAAGGACAGTATAGAAGTACAACTAGAGCCAATTAGATTGCGGTGGAAGACCTATGGTTGCTCTATTATATCCGATGGATGGAGTGATACTAGGAGATGCCACATCATCAATATATTGGTATCTCGTTGTCTTGGCACATATTTCCTACGAGCCATTGATGCTAGTCTTGCAGGGGGTCCGCATCACGGGGAACTTTATTTTTGAGCACATAAAGACCGCTATCCTTGAGATTGGGGCTAAGAATGTGGTACAAGTTATCACAGACAATGCCTCCAATTGCAAAAGGATGGGGCAAATGGTAGAGAAAGAGTTTCCTAGTATTGTCAAGACCCCATGTGCCGCACACTGCCTTGATCTTCTTTTTGAAGACATAGGCAAATTGTCTTGGCTTGCACCGTTAGTGAGTGATGCAAAGAGGATTGTGACTTTTATATGCAAAAACCTTTAGGCCCTTGCTATTTTCTGTTGTCATAGTTCAGTGGATATGATTCGTCTTGCCAACACCCGCTTTGCACACACACATATATATATATATATATATATATATATATATATATATATATATATATATATATATATATATATATATATATATATATATATATATATATATATATATATATATATATATATATATATATATATATATATATATATATACACACACATGGTTTTTCAGAGACGCCAAGCAATAAGTGATGCTTTGCGCATATCCACGATTGATCGTCGATGGGTTTCCACGCATACAGCAAACACTGAGCTTGCACGTTATGTGCAATGCAAAGTGTTGGATGATATCTTTTGGGCTGATATTGCAGCCATAGTACCCGTGTTGAGATGCACATACATTGTGTTACATATTGTGGACAAAGAAGGATCTACGCTTAGTCTTGTATACCACATGTACACGAAGATGCGAGAGCCTATCTCTTCATCGTGTCACTTGACAGGTATTTTTTCTATGTTTCATTGAAGTTTGCACTGTTCTTTATACATTAAGTGATAAATTTGAATGTTTAAATTTTATAGGAAGCAAGATATCATAGACCTAGTGGATGCACGATGGAGAACACTATGTCGTCCTATCCATAGATTTTCAGCCCTCTTGTATCCCTTTTCAAGGGACCTACATTATGGGCGGAGACGAGTCTTCGATTGATGAAGGATCAATACATGGAGCACATCTTGACACCACATGAGCAACTCACATTCGATAGTGAGTTTACTGGCTACATGAGCAATGTTGGTATTGTGTATGGGAGGACTATCTTGCTTCATAAGGAGGTGAACATGCGGCCTCTTGAGTGGTGGCAACATTATGGTTATGGTCACCCTACCATTGCACCCATTGCATTGCGAGTTCTCTCACAGGTAAAAGATTGATCATTGTAACAGTATTCAATTTCTCTTTTTTTGCTAATGAAATTTTGAGGCTATATTTATTATTGATCATACTACATAGGACGATTCTTCGAGTGCATGTGAACGTAATTGGAGCTCATATTGCCTTGTGCACACCAAACAACGAAATTGTTTGATTGTCGCACAATCAGAGCGTGTTGTCTTTTGCAAGGCAAACCTATGCCTTGTACAAGACTTGAAGAAGTTGCATGGTCCAAAGCACGTAAATTAATTTATAATTTCAACATCCAATTCTTGTCACTAGAAAGTTTAAAGTTGAATCTTGATTCTTGATTCTTCTCTGGGCTCTCGATTTCATGTTTCCATTGCAAGTGTCACCTACTATATTTGATGAGAGTATGGGCACTCAGGAACATATGTCAGCTCACATTAGAGATGAGCAGGAGGACATATACCATATGCTACATCGAGGGCTCGAGAGCATTGACAGGAGAGTGACTAGGGCTCACTCACGTGTTCTATCAGAGGAGGCACAGTCACATATTGATGTGCCATCTACGAGTTCTATGATTGGCTGTCGACGGAAGTTACACCCACGACGCAAAGGGAGCTTCACTTGTGGTAGATGATGACATCGGAGAGGCAGATGTTAGAGCATTGGATATGGTTCCTATTAGGGAGCCTAAGTAGGATGATGAAGGGAATCTTATTAGTACTCAACACATTCCTTCATCATCTTCACCATCAGAGCATTTAGATGAGTAGTAGCTCCTAGCATGTAGCCCTTCATATGTATGATGATTGACCATATGACATTGATGTATCACCATTCATGTCACATACTCAGATGATATGTTTCTGATTTGTTATGTATTTGGGATTCATGGATGATAGATCTTTCAGGCTTAGTTCTTTCCACTTGGTACTACATAGTTGAGTCTTGATATTATCCTAGACTACAGTTCTGACTTGTTTTTCATTATGTATTCCATTTCTCTTAGGATGTAATGGAGATGTTGGCACACGTTGCTTTGTTCATTTTGTATCATCATCTTTTAAGTTTTCTTGAACATTGTATATAATATGTATGTATGTGCATTGTATGTATTATGTATGTATCTCTCTCTATCTCTCTCTCTCTCTCTCTCTCTCTCTCTCTCTCTCTCTCTCTCTCTCTCTCTCTCTCTCTCTCTCTCTCTCTCTCTCTCTCTCTCTCTCTCTCTCTCTCTCTCTCTCTCTCTCTCTCTCTCTCTCTCTCTCTCTCTCTCTCTCTCTCCTGCTGCCTCGCGCCCTGCTGCTGCTGCCTTGCGCCCCTGCTGCATCTCTTCCATCGCGCCCTGCTGCACAAAACCCTAGTAGCCATGCTGCGCCATCTCTGCTATGCTACGCCCATCTCTGCACGAGAAATTAGGGTTCGCTTTAGAAATTAGAGTTCGCATCAGAATTAGGGTTAGAATCAGAATTAGGGTTCACGGCAAGAACTAGAGATCACATCAGAAATTAGGGGCAATCTTTGTCAGCATGGGGCAACGTCAAGCAACCCTTCATACCTCTTCCTAAATCATTTGTGACAGAAATCCTAAATCTGAGTTGCCTCCCGAAACCCTAAATCTGAATTAAGTCATCCAAACCCTAAATCTCTGAACCATGGAGGTAGAATGGTCTCTCTCACACCCGAAGAAGGAGGGATTAATATGAAGAAGACAGAAGCTCTCAAAGAAGAACTCACCAAAGCTTTGACCGAGAGCATGGAAAACAAGTTAGAAGCTACCAAAGAAGGGTGGATCGACATAGTGAAAAAGAATATCAAAAAACAAGCCAAAGAGGAAGCACAAAAGGAAGAAGCCGTCATAGTTCACACCACCATTGAGGAAGAAAAGATGAGACATGCCCGTCGTCTCAATGTACGCATCACGGGCATTGTAGAAAAAGAAGGCTCTACGCCCGAGACCGATGGGAAGACACCATGCAAGCTTCTCGGCTACAACGAGGAGTCCCTCCCATTCATCAAATCCTGGAGAACGGGACGAGACCCCACGAAGAAGAGAGCTCTCATTCTACACTTCCCTTCCGAAGATGTAAGATCTACTTTCCTATGCAAGAGGGTGATTTTGAGAGCACTTGATGCGTCCCCCATCTACCTTGATGATGATCTCACACCCATGCAGGTAGCACATCGCCGTGCATGCATGCCGAGAGTACACCAAGCTCGCAGAGAAGGAAAGAATGCTTCATACAGAGATGGTCGTGTCATCATTGATGGAAAGGCCATCCCATAGGGATTCGCGGCCCGTGAGACACTCGAGGAGATACACCTTGCAGTTTGGAACTGCAATGGAGATCTATGGACACATCCAGAGAGGTTGGAAGAGGTGCGCAAAGGCAAAGACATCATTATGCTCACGGAGACACACGAGAACCCAGACCGGGGCCTACCTCGAGTCCTCGGTTTCCACTGGGAGCCCACCTACAGAGAGTGTAGACGTCAGCACACCACCAAAGGATCAGGAGGAGTAGCCATACTCTTCAGAGATGGACTTCAGAGCATGATACAGATAGTCGCACGTGATTCACAGGCAAGATATCTTTGGATTCGACTCCAGCTCTCACAGGAGCGGATCATCTTCATAGCATTATGCTACTTTGCTCCTTCTAGCTCGCGGTTCGCTATCATAGATCGAGAGGAGGACTCACCATACACTTGCCTGTCGGAAGAGATTACAGAGTACTCTGCATTAGGGGAAGTCTTCCTTATGGGAGACTTCAATGCCAGGACACGCAATGATCAGTGTGAGATATTTGACCCAGAAGATCCACAGATACTACATACCATAGAGGATGAGTCTACAGCTCGAGCTTCAGATGACTCTACACACACTCATTATGGTACTCACTTACTTAGACTAGGCTCTCGACATAATCTCATTATCTATAACGGGATGGCTCAGTGGCCTACCTCAGGAGGATTGACATGCATACCACACTCAGTCACAAATGGCGGGGGAAGTAGAGTAGATTACGTCATGGGATCCAGAGAGGCCATCCACCTACTTACCTCATTCACCATCCTACCCATACCCATTGAGGCCGATCACACATACCTCGCTCTATCCCTCAAGGGAGACACCCCTATACGCACACCTGCAGCACGCATCCCACACACCACCATCCACTTCACACACGAGCTAGCTCACATATACGAAGCTCAAGTCGAGAACGGTCTTCTCTTTCTTCATCCTGACACTCCACTGTCCCTACTCACCTCAAAGATAGCATCAGTTCTTGAGACATCAGCCATCAGCTCCTTCCCACACACCATCCATTCTGGTCACACACCTCCCCCCGGGACTATGATGAGGAATGCAGAAATCTTTATCGTCGACTACGAGCTCAGCGAGCATTGGGAGAGATCACAGAGAGAGAGGCCAAGGGACGGTGAAGACTCTCACACGTCGGAAGACGCGAGCCTTTGAGGAGGCACAGGAGCTTGAGCTATATCATCTCTTTATGAGTATGGACAGTGCTACAGCATGGCGTAACCTATTGGAGACCTACTCACATGGCATGATTATGCTCAGAGATTATATGAGGTACCTGGTCAGCCTCCCATTCCCCAGGCACTTGAGCCTCGCCCTACTAGTTCTTCTCTCTTCACACCAAAGATGGTTGAGAGGGCCATAGGACGACTGCGACATGGACGTTCGACAGACCACACGGGATTGCAGAGAGAGCATCTCATATATGTAGCCTCCACTATAGCCCCGTTGATTGCACACGTCTTCAACCGGGCTATAGGGGAGGGCTTCCCAGAGGAGTGGACTAGGCACACCATTGTACCTATCCACAAACCTAGTGTCCAGGAGGTATGTCTGAGGCCATTGCTAGCACCATCGGTGTTAAGCAAGGCTGCCCACTCTCTCCCACTCTATTTGGTCTCTACATCGACGAGATTGAGGACTACATTCTCCGAGCTGGAGGAGCGGGTGCAAACCTCGCAGGTACACATGTTCACATTTTATTATATGCCGATGACATTGTATTGATTTCAGAGTCACCCGAGGGATTACAGCGCCACCCGGATGCCCTGGATGAATTTTGTACACAGAGGGGCTTGACAGTAAACCTTGGCAAGACCAAGGTCATGATCTTCCACACCTCCCCCATGGTGAGGAATGGAGCAAGATTCACAGCTGGCGGTGGACAGATGGAGGTGGTCACTTCCTATGTCTACCTCGAAGTCACATTCACGAGCTTGTCGGGCCCCTTCAGCATGAGACAGGCAGCCATCGATAGACTCACACGAGGATATGCAGCTTTAGCCATGTTAGAGCGGAGATGTCACCAGACACACTTCCAGAAGCCCCGCACGAAGGGGTGGCTATTTGACACACTACTTAGACCAGCTATGATGTATGCTTCGACAGTTTGGGCCCTAGGCCTCACAGCCACCCAGTGGGGTGCGATCGAGAGGACACGGGTACGTATGATCTCGCGATTATTTCGCGGGAAACAGTCAGTACCACATGACATCATCAGGGCAGAGCTAGCTGCACCACCCATGGTAATAGATGCATTATTCCAGACTATCTACTTTATTCAGAGGATGAGGGAGCTCCCTACAGCCAGACTCACACACAGAGCTTTTGAGGCATCTATACAGATATCAGAGTCAGGATATGAGAGAGCTTGGTACACTCAGGTTAGAGTCTGGTTTGATAGTCATGGACTTGATATGGAATTATTGCCTCCTTTTCAGTATGACCCAGACTCACCCCACATCCACCTCTCTCATCGTGAGAGGAATACTATGCTTAGAGAGGATCTCTGGCAGCTCTACATTAGTCAGACATGGCACACCACACATGGGATCGAGACTATCACACTACCAAGACCAAATCTCAGACATACTAGCGGACGGTTTTATCCTACGACCATGCTACATGGATACTTACATGCCTCATAGCTCGAGGGTAGCGATTGGCCAGTCGAGAGTCTCACCACACCGACTAGAGATTGAGATGGGCAGAGACGCATACATTCCCGCAGAGAAGCGCATGTGCAAGGTATGCAGAGCATAGATGGAGGATGAGGAGCACTTTGTATGCAGATGTAGTGTATATGATGACATCAGAGGCAAATACGAGACTCTGTTTGAAGGGCAGCCCACCCTCCGAGAGATCATGGACTCTAGAGACCAGAGACAGCTCAGGCAATTCTTACTCGAGATACAGAGTCACAGAGATTTCCTACTCCAGCCTACTGTAGCAGCCCATATAGGAGGGAGACAGAGTCAGCTCACTGACTTCTTTATTCCACAACCTGCAGCAGCCCTCGCCCCCTCAGCTCACACACCAAGAGGGGTGACCCTTCAGCAAGCCCAGACCTCTCGAGCTAGGAGACGACCCCGTGCTGTAGCCTGTAGGATATTGGGCCCAGAGACTTCACCGACACCAGATTGCAGAGATCCATGCCCATGACCATCGCCCATGGAGGAGAGACGATCCCGGATGATGGCTGACCCCGTTGCAGCCATGAGGGTGGCCCTGACTCCACCTCCACCTATGTATCACATCTTACACCCGCCCACTAGCACAGGATGGAGCTAGTTAGTCGTTTCAGATGCATTTTCATGCTTGTTGTACTACACTTTTGCATATAGATTATCATAGATCTCGCAATCCATACACCCCCCACTTCCATGGGTATCTCCACATCATACTACAGAGATCTATATCAGCTTCACCAGTTTTTTCAGCACTTTTTCTTGAGTGCATAACTAATGATGAGATGGTGGAGAGTGAATGCATGGTGGTATGCAGATCAATATGAAATATAGAGTGGAAGGGAAAGGGAAAGGGAAAAATGGATGCTAAAGTGGTGTCATGGTGGAAAGTGGAGTGAAAATAGTGAGTGGTTGTGCAATGGTTTGTGATATGTCCATATCATTGGACGTGTTGTTAGTGGCCTCAACTATGTATAGTGTAGTGGGTGTGGGTGTAGCCTTGGTAGGAGATGGGTAGATAGGTATTTCCCTCTTCGCCTTCACTTGCATCTCCATTCTTGTCTAAGGCTCTTGCACCTTTTCTCTCCATCCATTATGAGAGTAGGCATTAGCAACTTTCAATAATTGGATAACTACGCACTTCCACGACTCAGGTTTTACTTTCCACAATTCTTCTAATGTGAGATGATACTCCACTTTAGTGTTCTCTACTACCTCTGTGTTCCTAGGGAGGACTAAATCCTCATTTCTTACCTTGATGGTGGGCACTCTCATTTGAATAGACTTTGATTCTCATGGGCTAGTCAAGTGAGCTAATCGTTGTAGGGAATTGGATTCAAAATCCATTCACTCACTTGATTGTTTGTCTTCTTGCTCTTCTTGCTCTCCCTATATGGATCTTCTGATGTCTTGTGTCTTTGAATGCTTCAGCTTTCAAACTTTAATGAAAACTTTCCAAAACTTCTCGTACCTTTGATGCCTTCTGCTCTCTAGGACCTTTCTGCTCTCTCATACCACTTTTTGATGTGTGAAACATCACAAGAAATGAATTAATGTGACACTAGAACATCTCTATGGTCACCATTAACTCAATGCTTCTCCACACTTTGAAAAATGATAGCTTAAACTAATAACTTTCCTTCTTCTGAAATTTCTAGTCACTAAAAGGACATACCTTCACTCTTTTTCTTATTTCTCTTAGTATAGATATTATTTCTCCAAGATATTTTTCTACATGAAGATAGACGAGAAGAGCTTTCCAATAAGCTATTATCTATAAGAAACCAAGCACTACGTTCACAAAATGACCCTGTATGAGCTGCCAAAATTGGAAATCTTGCCTATTTAAGTAAAAAACATGTCCTTGTAATGAAAATTCGATGCTTAACATCGACTTGTAGCAAGAATTCGATGGCAGGCATTGAATTCATGTGTTTTAGGCCACTTTTTCAGCATACGAACTAGTCTTGAACACAGACATGAAGTAAAAGACTTTTATCTTGGAAGTCGATACTAGGTATCAACTTTACATTGAAACTCAATGCCGGGCATTGAGTTGCTCCACAAACCTCATGCTTTCAAGAAGATTTAATAGTAGTTAGAACTCAGAGAATAAAACACAGACTTATCAGCACAAAATCGATGGAGTTGCTTGGAAAACTTCAACTTTTTTGAGAGAAGATACACCCATGTACATCGATTTGTCTCATAGGCCGAGTTCCTATGGTGGGACGCGCTATTGCCCGGCTACAGCATGGCAGGGCCCATGACCATTTCGGTTTACAGGCAGAGCACCTCATCTATGGAGGCACGACTCTCGCACCGCTCATTGCCCACCTCTTCAACTGTGCATTGGTTGAAGGGTTCCCGGACTCATGGACTGAGCACACCATAGTGCCCATTCATAAGTCAGGTGATACTATGGATCCAGCTACATACCGGACGATCATGATTGGCCCTATATTGGCCAAGTTATATGGGGCAGTACTAGAGACAGAGTTGAGTACTCTCGCTAAGAGGAAGGGTATCAGGGCTCCAGGACAGGCAGGTTTCAGACGAGATTACTCTACTATTGACCACATCTTCACTCTGCGATGCCTGATTGACCAGGCAAGGGTGAGAAAGAGGAGATTTTATTGTTGCTTTGTGGACTTCCGCAAAGCATTTGACACTCTTCCCAAGGACCGACTCTTCATACGACTACTTGATATTGGAGCTCCGGAGGAGATGATATGGGGGATCTACGCCTTATACGAGAGAGTATCTGGTAGAGTTAGATGCCCAGGGGGCTTATCTGATCCACTTGCTAGCACTATCGGGGTGAAACAAGGATGCCCTCTTTCACCGACCCTCTTTGGTTCTACATTGATGAGATAGTGGACTTCATACAGCAGCAAGGGGGAGATGGCATTGAGGTACGGGGAGCCACTGTCCATATTCTTTTATACGCTGATGATATTGTATTGGTTTCAGAGTCTGCAGAAGGTCTACAGCATCATCTACATGGCCTAGATGACTTTTCCAGACACAGAGGGTTATCTGTGAACCTTGGTAAAACCAAGGTCATGATCTTTCATACATCTGCACAGGTACACACACATAGTTTGTTCACAGCAGCAGGTGGACCGATCCAGGTGGTCGTATCATATGTTTACTTCGGAGTGACATTTACAGCAGCATATGGGGTCTTCTCTATGTCTCAGGCAGCTCGTGACCGCATCACACGTGGGTACGCAGCACTAGCTTTGATGGAGAGACAGTGCCACCAGGCATATTTTCAGGAGCCCCGCACAAAGGGGTGGCTCTTTGACGCTTTGGTTACGCCAGCGCTCATGTATGGGGCAGCCATTTGGGGGCTGGGATTAGCTACATCAGTATGGACAGCATTAGAGAGGCCACAGATCCTCATGATTGCCAGACTTATCCGCAGCAAGCCTTCAGTACCGCATGATATCATTAGAGCAGAGCTCGCTGCACCACCGATGCTAGTTGAGGCACTGTTCCACACAGTATGCCTAGTACACAGACTTCGGAGCATGGATACATAGCGCATTGCTTATCGTGCTCTCCAGGCATCACGTAATATGGCATTAGCGGGCGACACCTCTTCATGGTATGCACAGACACGAGACTGGCTGGCCCACCATGGCTTTGACATAGACAGGCTACCACCACTACAATACGACTCACATGCACCCACCTACTCGCTCTCTCATCAAGAGAGGAATAGGGTCATTCGTCAGGAGATATGGCATACATACATACAGAGGACATGGGTGAGCCCTAGGGATACATTGCCACCGAAAACGCTCTATTACCGCGAGCATCTTCTACATATATCGGACGCGGGCTTCATCGAGATCCCGAGATACATGCAGACATACCTTCCCCACCACCTCCGAGTCGTCATTGGGCAGCTCCGGGTCTCATCACATCAGCTCGAGATTGAGAGGGGTAGGTCCAGGGGAGTCCCCCGTGAAGAGAGGTGGTGCCCAGTATGCCAGACAGAGGTAGAGAGTGAGGAGCACTTTGTTATCAAATGCCGAGCATACTTAGACCTACGAGCACAGTTCCACCTAGAGGAGTCACTCCAGTTGTGCATGACCATGGGAGACCAGCGACGCTTGGGGCGCTTCCTCACAGCAGCATACGAGAGGCGAGAGCGGTCACTACAGCCCACACATCAGCCACGGGTGAGTACCCAGCAGACCATTACCCAGTTCTTTCAGCGAGCGGAGCTAGATCAGAGAGGTCCTTCTAGAGGGCTCACACTCCACCAGGCAGCAGCACAGAGAGCACGACGCTGACCACGCATGGTAGGATATCGTCAACCACGACTATATCAGAGGATATCTCACGCATCAGACAGCCTACGACCACATGATGGAGCATAGGCGTTCCACCACGCCCCTGGGTTGTCTTCCTTCAGGAGGGCACTCAGACCAACTCCGATGTACCACATACTACACCCACCTCCCCCCATCACCAGTAGCTAGGGTGTTTTGCTCACTCATATTATGGATCCCCTGTATTAGGGTGGCCACTATCTGCTGAGTCAGAGCCACTTCTCCCCAGCCTTTTACCAACCCTTGATAGCTTTGTGTTTATTTTCATTTCATTTTCTACACATGGTTACTACACTTGTACATGGCTTTTGTCTCATAGGCCAAGTTTGGCCTCCAGAAGACGTTAATATGACTCTCTCTCTCTCTCTCTTCTCTCTCATCTCTCTCTCTCTCTCTCTCTCTCTCTCTATCTCTCTCTCATCTCTCTTCCGGTTCATCGTCTCTATCTCTCATATCTCTCTCTCGTCATCTCTCTCTCTCTCATCTCTCTCTCTCTCTCTCTCTCTCACTCTCATCTCTCTCTCTCTACTCGCTCTCTCTCTCTCATCTCTCTCTCTCTCTCTCTCGCTCTCTCGTCTCTCTCTCTCTCTCTCTCTCTCTCTCTCTCTCTCTCTCTCTCTCTCTCTCTCTCCCTCCTTTTATACCCGTTGTAGTACTCACACTTTGATTTTCGGTTTGGATTCACAGTGGATTGGATCATACTGATGTATATGTTTGTCTCATAGGGCCGATTTGGCCTCTAATAGACGTTAAAAAAAGTCT
>CM035409.1:162905954-162910157 GCA_020310875.1 Ceratopteris richardii
ACACTCATGACTTTGCTTGCATCACAGAGACCCACGAGAGCCCAGAGAGAGGTCTACCTCGTATTGCAGGTTTTCATTGGGAATCTGCATTTAGGACCACCACGAGACAGAGTACAGCGCGAGGGTCGGGAGGGGTGGCCATCGTATTTAGACAGGAGATACAGAGCCGGATCCATATTATAGGGAGAGATGAGGAGGCACGATTCATGTGGGTCCGCATGGAGATAGCACAGGGGAGTTGGATTTACATTGCTATATGCTACTTCCCTCCAGGCGGATCTCGATACGCAGGACAGGATCTTGGGGGGACCGATCCGAGACAGAGACTCACCATACATAGCACTTTCAGATGACATACTACATTATAGCACACTAGGTGAAGTCTTCCTTATGGGGGACTTCAATGGACGCACTCAGTCACATCAGTGCGATGCATACGATATGGATCACCCACATCTCATGAGGACCAGAGACCCAGAGGAGATGAGTACCAGTAGAGTATCGACAGATATGGGTCAGGATACCACAGGGTATGGCAGACATCTGCTTGAGCTAGGCAGCCGCCATCAGCTCGTTATATATAACGGGATGCATCGCTGGCCAGGTTCGGGCAGACTTACTTGCTTCCCTCACGGGGGAGGTGAGAGCACGGTTGACTACATTTTGGGTACCACATCTGGAGCTTCACTCATCACCTCACTTACTATTGGACCACGCCCACTTGGTGCTGACCATACATTTATCACATTCACACTCTCATCTCCTATTCCATTAGACCCTCCCTCACCCACTGAAACACACATCACGATACACTTCACACATGAGCTCTCACACGTTTATGCACACCATTTACACACCCGCCTACTCTCCCTCGATCCACTCTCACCCTTGGACACACTTACATCACAGTTCACCACCATCCTACACGACTCAGCTCTCTGCAGTTTCCCACACCGCACACATATAAACCCTCCACGCAGAGGTTCCATGCCTCAGAACCGCTGGTATGATGAAGATTGTCGCGAGCTACGGAAGCACCTACGCATTTAGAGCATAGAGGGGATATTACACACACACAGGCACAGCGTCGCATGCAGAGCCTTACTCGCCGCAAACGGCCGTGATTGGGAAGAGAGACAGTACTGGGATATTTATCATTTACTCATGAGTCGAGACAGTGCAGTGGCATGGCGACATTTGAGAGAGAGGAGACAGCAGACACCATCCGAGACCCGAGCACTTGGCATAGCTATGCACAGAGCCTATACGAGATCCCAGACCAGCCCCCATTCCTAGACCACATAGCTCACGTCCTACTACATCTGACTTCTTCACACCCACTATGGTGGGACGCGCCATTGCCCGTCTACAGCATGGCAGGGCCCATGACCTTTTCGGTTTACAGGCTGAGCACCTCATCTACGGAGGCACGACCCTTGCACCGCTCATTGCCCACCTCTTCAACCGTGCACTGGTTGAAGGGTTCCCAGACTCATGGACTGAGCACACATAGTGCCCATTCATAAGTCAGGAGATACTATGGATCCAGCTACATACCGGACGATCATGATTGGCCCTATATTGGCCAAGTTATATGGGGCGGTACTCGAGACAGAGTTGAGTACTCTCGCTGAGAGGAAGGGTATCAGGGCTCCAGGACAGGCAGGCTTCAGGCGAGATTACTCTACCATTGACCACATCTTCACTCTGAGATGCTGATCGACCAGGCAAGGTGAGGAAGAGGAGATTATATTGCTGCTTTGTGGACTTCCGCAAAGCATTTGACACCGTTCCCAGGGGACGACTCTTCAGACGACTACTTGATATCGGAGCCCAGAGGAGATGATATGGGGGATCTATGCCTTATACGAGAGAGTATCTGGCAGAGTCAGATGTCCGGGGGGCTTATCTCATCCACTTGCTAGCACTATCGGGGTGAAGCAAGGATGCCCTCTTTCACCCACCCTCTTTGGTCTCTACATTTGATGAGATAGTAGACTACATACAGCAGCAGGGGGGTGATGGCATTGAGGTACGCGGGTCCACTGTCCATATTCTTTTATATGCTGATGATATTGTACTGGTTTCAGAGTCTGCAGAAGGTCTACAGCATCATCTACATGGCCTAGATGACTTTTGCACACACAGAGGGTTATCTGTGAACCTTGGTAAAACCAAGGTCATGATCTTTCATACATCAGCACAGGTACGCAGACATAGTTTGTTCACGGCAGCGGTGGACCCATTGAGGTGGTCGGATCATATGTTTACTTGGGAGTGACATTTACAGCAGCATCAGGGTCTTCTCTATGTCTCAGGCAGCCCGTGACCGCATCACACGTGGATATGCAGCACTTGCCTTGATGGAGAGACAGTGCCACCAGGCATATTTTCAGGAGCCCCGCACAAAAGGGTGGCTCTTCGACACTTTGGTTACACCAGCGCTCATGTATGGGGCAGCCATATGGGGACCAGGATTAGCCACATCAGTATGGACAGCATTAGAGAGGCCACAGATCCTCATGATTTCCAGACTTATCCGGAGCAAGCCTTCAGTACCACATGATATCATTAGGGCAGAGCTTGCTGCACCACCGATGCTAGTTGAGGCACTATTCCAGACAGTATGCCTATTACACAGACTCCAGAGCATGGATACAGAGCGCATTGCTTATCGGGCTTTACAGGCATCACGGGACATGGCATTAGCAGGCGACACCTCCTCATGGTATGCGCAGACACGAGACTGGCTGGCCCACCACGGCTTTGACATAGACAGGCTACCACCACTACAGTACGACTCACATGCACCCACCTACTCTCTCTCTCATCAGGAGAGGAATAGGATCATTCGTCAGGAGATATGGCATACATACATACAGAGGACATGGCTGAGCCCTAGGGATACATTGCCACCGAAAATGCTCTATTACCGTGAGCATTTTCTACATATATCGGACGAGGGCTTCATCGAGATTCCGAGATACATGCAGACATATCTACCCCACCAGCTTCGAGTCGTCATTGGGCAGCTCCGGGTTTCATCACATCAGCTCGAGATTGAGAGGGGTCGATCCAGGGGAGTCCACCGTGAGGAGGCGGTGCCCAGTATGCGAGACAGAGGTAGAGAGTGAGGAGCATTTTGTTATCAGATGCCCAGCATATGTAGACCTACGAGCACATTTCCAGATAGAGGAGACACTCCAGTTATGCATGAGTATGGGAGACCAGCGACGCTTGGGACGCTTCCTCGCAGCAGCATACGAGAGGCGAGATCGTCACTCCAGCCCACACATCAGCCACGGGTGAGTATGCAGCAGACCATTACCGAGTTTTTTCAGCGAGCTGAGCTACATCAGAGAGGTCCATCTATAGGGCTCACGCTCCACCAGGCAGCAGCACAGAGAGCACGGCGCCGACCACGCAGGGGCACATATCATCGACCACAACTATATCAGGAGGATATCTCATGCATCAAGACAGCCTACGACCACATGATGGAGCATAGGCGCACCACCACTCCATGGGTTGTCTTCCTTCAAGAGGCACTCAGACCACCCCCGATGTACCACATACTACACCCACCTCCACCCATTCACCGGTAGCTAGGGTGTTTTACTCACACTTTTACTCACATGTCCCCCATGTATTAGGTGGCCACTATCTGCGGAGTCAGAGCCACATCTCCCCATCCTTTTCCAGCTTTATATATATCTTTCTGTCGCGATATACCTTTTATTTCATTTCATCATCTACACAGGGTTACTACACTTGTACATGGTTTTTGTCTCATAGGCCAAGTTTGGCCTCCAGAAGACGTTAATATGACTTTCTTTCTTTCTTTCTTTCTCTCTCTCTCTCTCTCTCTCTCCCTCCCCCTCCCCCTCTCTCCCCCCCCCCCCTCTCTCTCTCTCTCCCCCCCCCCTCTCTCCCTCCCCCCCCCTCTCTCTCTCTCTCTCTCTCTCTCTTCTCTCTCTCTCTCTCTTCTCTCTCTCTCTCTCTCTCTCTCTCTCTCTCTCTCTCTCTCTCTCTCTCTCTCTCTCTCTCCTCTCTCTCTCTCTCTCTCTCTCTCTCTCTCTCTCTCTCTCTCTCCTCTCTCTCTCTCTCTCTCTCTCTCTCTCTCTCTCTCTCTCTCTCTCTCTCTCTCTCCCTCCCCCCCTCCCTCTCTCCCCCTCTCTCCCCCCCCCTCTCTCCCCCTCTCTC
>CM035409.1:162920157-162935157 GCA_020310875.1 Ceratopteris richardii
TCTCTCTCTCTCTCTCTCTCTCTCTCTCTCTCTCTCTCTCTCTCTCTCTCTCTCTCTCTCTCTCTCTCCTCTCTCTCTCTCTCTATCTCTCTCTCTCTCTCTCTCTCCTATTCTTCTCTTCTCTCTCTCTCTCTCTCTCTCTCTCTCTCCTCTCCTCTCTTCTTCTCTCTCTCCTCTCTCTCTCTCTCTCTCTCTCTCTCTCTCTCTCTCTCTTCTCTCTCTGTCCCTCACCCCCTCCCCCTCCCCAACTCTCTCTCCCCCCCCCTCTCTCTCTCTCTCCCCCACCCCCTCTCTCCCTCCCCCCCCCCCCCCCCCCCCCCCCTCTCTCCCTATCTCCCCCACCCCTTATCTCTATCCCTCTCCCCCCCTCTCTCTCCCTCCTTCTCTCTCTCTCTCTCTCTCTCTCGCTCTCTCTCTCTCTTCCTCTCTCTCTCTCTCTCTCTCTCTCTTCTCTCTCTCCCTCTCTCTCTCTCTCTCTCTCTCTCCTCTCTCTCTCCTCTCTCTCTCTCTCTCTCTCTCTCTCTCTCTCTCTCTCTCTCTCTCTCTCTCTCTCTCTCTCTCTCTCTCTCTCTCTCTCTCTCTCTCTCTCTCTCTCTCTCTCTCTCTCTCTCTCTCTCTCTCTCTCTCCCTCCCCCCCTCTCTCCCCCTCTCTCCCCCTCTCTCCCCCTCTCTCTCCCCCCCCCCCCCCTCTCTCCCCCCTCTCTCTCTCCCCTCCTCTCCCTCTCTCTCTCTCCTCTCTCTCTCTCTCTCTCTCTCTCTCTCTCTCTCTCTCTCTCTCTCTCTCTCTCTCTCTCTCTCTCTCTCTCTCTCTCTCTCTCTCTCTCTCTCTCTCTCTCTCTCTCTCTCTCTCTCTCTCTCTCTCTCTCTCTCTCTCTCTCTCTCTCTCTCTCTCTCTCTCTCTCCCTCTCTCTCCCCCTCTCTCTCTCCCCCCCTCCCCCCTCCCTCCCTCCCTCCCTCCCTCCCTCCCTCCCTGTGTGTTAGAGAGAGAGAGAGAGATGTCATGTTAGAGCGGAGATGACACCAAGCACACTTCCAGGAGCCTCGCACGAAGGGGTGGCTATTTGACTCACTAGTCAGACCAGCTATGATGTATGTTGCCACAGTTTGGGCCCCGGGCCTCACAGTCACCCAATGCAGTGCGATCAAGAGGCCACATGTATGATCTCGCGACTATTTCGCGGGAAACAGTCAGTGCCGCATGACATCATCGGGGCAGAGCTAGCTGCACCACCCATGGTAGTAGATGCACTATTCCACACTATCTGCTTTATTCAGAGGATGAGGGAGCTCCCTACAGACAGACTCACATAGAGCTTTTGAGGCATCTATACAGATATCGAGTCAAGATATGAGAGAGCTTGGTACACTCAGGTTAGAGTCTGGTTTGATAGTCATGGACTTGATATGGACAGATTACCCCCTTTTCACTATGACCCAGACTCACCCCACATCCACCTCTCTCGTCGTGAGAGGAATGTTGTGCTCAGACACGATCTCTGGAAGCTCTACATTAGTCAGACATGGCACACACCACACATGGGATCGAGACTATCACACTACTGAGACAAGTTCTTGGACATACTCGAGGACGGTTTTATCCAGCAACCACGCTACATGGATACTTACATGCCTCATAGCTCGAGAGTGGCGATTGGACAGTCGAGAGTCTCATTACACCAACTAGAGATTGAGATGGGAAGAGCCGAAGACATTCCCGAGAGCAGCGGATATGCATGGTATGCAAAGTAGAGACGGAGGATGAGGAGCATTTTGTATGCGGATGTAGTGCATATGATGACATCAGAGGCAGATACGAGACTCTCTTTACAAGGCAGCCCACCCTCCGAGAGATCATGGACTCTAGAGACCAACGACAGCTCGGGCGATTCTTACTAGAGATACAATCATAGAGATTCCCTTCTACAACCTACTCTAGCATCCCATACAGGAGGGAGACAGAGTCAGATCACTGACTTCTTTATCCCACGACATGGAGCAGCCCTCGCCCCCTCAGAGGGCCCCTCAGCTCACACACCGAGAGGGGTGACTCTTCAGCAGGCTCAGACCTCTCGAGCTAGGAGACAACCCCGTGCTGTAGGATATTGGGCCCCGAGACTTCACCCACACCAGATTGCAGAGATCGAGGCCCGTTGTGGTAGAGATTCGCAAACCAAGCTTATGAATTGATCAAAAGTAATAAATCAAAGGTTTGACAAAGGCATGTATAAATCAAATCAGATAACTCTTTGTGCTTACCTTGGAGTTTGCAATGGTAAGAAGAAAAGAATTATTGGAAGGAGACAAATGACACATTTGATATTGGTGAAAGACTTTCTTGTTCATAGGTCTTATTGCATATGGATGCTTGAAACACATTATTTTCGTTTCTTTGTGATCAAACGGTATGATTTTGACTCATAAGTGTACCTGCAACGAAAGTAAATATGAAGTGCATTCATGCGTCTTTGGTATTTTATGCATCCGAGTGCATGTAAATAGAGTCAGAATTCCCTAATGTGTGGGTGGATATGAGTACATATCTGTAAATGCATTTGCGCATGAGAGGAGTAAATTTGAGTGTGTCAACTATGATGTTGTACATATGTACATACATATGCATTAGCATATATATGTGACGGGTGTTCATCATAAGTGTGCATGTATGTTAGTGTGTAATGTGGATATGCATGCGCGTGCATGGCAAAAGTATGTGCATTCGTGTACATAAGAATGTATGAGCATAGGAAAGTTTGTTTCTAATACAAATGTATGGGCATGTATGTGCGCATGTGTATATGGTTGTATATGCATTAAGGTGTACATCAAGGTACGTCAGTTTTAGGAAAGGAAACATGTGGCAATAGCTTAGGAAAGAAAAGAATCCCGACATGGAAAGGGAAGACGGCGGCAACGTGTGACAAGGGGTTATCTCTTCCCAATTTGGTCTCTCGCCGAAGGAATACGGTGAGAATCTTCAAGCTATGTACAGGAGGCAGGAAGTTGAAGACTCTTCTTCGACACCAGTAGAATAAAGCCAATATAAGCGGCCTAAACGAAGTTCGTTGGACAATACTTTCCGACAGAGGGGACTAGGGGTTTGGAGCTAGCAAAGAGGACTCATTGCATTGTAGCAGTCTCAGGTGCTGTTGACCTTGTTACTGATGGAAAACGGGTGCTGGGAGAAAGCAATGGAGTGTCTTTGATGCAGCGTATAACAGCAACTGGTGAAATCGGTTATGAGAAGGCCAGCGGACCAGCATCTCTTCGTATGTATATGCTTGATGCATTACTTGGTTTTTGATGAAGCAGCTGTTTATTCTCAAAAACGTATCGCCTAAATTTAAGACTAGCTTAGTGGTTCTACGTAAAGGTGCACCCTAGTATTGGCTCTCGGATTTAACCATGTGTGTCTTTGGTTCCAGTATCGATGTACTTTACCATCATGCTGTGCTTTATTATAATACATAAGGTACTTCATACAGCTACATTATGAAGGTTTGCAAAGACTTGGCATAATCCAGAACAATCTGAGAGAAAAGCATCTGGTCATATTGTTCGATGCATTGAATTTTGTATGCGTTTTCAGTATTTCACCGACAGATTTATGAATTATACGTAGCAAATTTTCTGGCACACTGCATACTTGCGATATCGATTTTGAATCTCTATAAAGTTAGATTCTCAAAGGATTTTTGTTTTCACCCTGCACGGGCTATGAAGGTATCTTGTAGAGGGAACCTGATATGCTGACCCAGGGGATTCGTCTTCATAAATGCAGCATGTCTCAAAATGACAGGACTCGCTTAGGCTTTGATAAAATCTTGCTACTCTCTGATTTATCATCAGAAAGAGGTTTACTGCTGCAGAATCAATTGGTTCTGGTGTCCCGTGCAGCTGATTCAGACCTGGCTTCTGCCATGGCATAACTTACAGAATTCTAATTACGTCTGGACAGCAGATAGTCCACTGTCAAGCTTGCTCATGACACAGTTTTTAGATATCCTAATATGTTCAGCTTTTGTTTCTCAGTCTATGATTCTTACCATCATCACATGCAGCAAAAGTAAAGCGGGCCTGGTCGATATGGATGGCCTAGTCAATGTTCCTAAAGCTGTGATGGACGTAAAGGCGTGCATATATTAGCTCAACTTTTTGTATTCAATTAAACTTTCTTGTGAATATATGAGCTCTTCTCTGTGTATATACACGCATATTCGTAAGCTTTAGGAATAGTCATCATGTGTACATTTGCATTTGAATGTGTGCGCTAATGGATGAAAAGCTGAAAATATGTATGCATGAATGCCTCAATATATTGGATACATTTATTTATCATGTCCTCTCTGTTTTGACACATGATATGCTGCTGCAGACGTACATAGATGCAGCTTGATGTATGCACAAAATTGTATGGGTAGAGATGATCATGGAGCCTGAACATGTTTATAAGTATATCATATACATGAAAATGTGTAGTTAGCGAGATAGAAACTTTGGTAGTGCAATAGAAGACATGGATATCTGTATATCCGCAAACACTCTGTATATATGTACTTATGCATGCGGCCTTGTATATATGAGCCATAAGCTCTGATGCACGTATTTTAGAATCTGCGTCCACATTTGAGAAACCGAGCTTTAGGAAAATTTGCGTTAAGTAAAGAAATACTAATATCAATATGAGCTTATATATGTTGACGGGGTCCCCAGGAGCAAATTCAGGCAGATGTTTATAAGGGTTGAAGCGGCACATGTTCGTAGTGACGCACTAACACTTCTTAGATTCTGCAAAGAAGGACAACAAGATCGCCATCGCCTTCTACGCTGACTTATTATGTGTAGTTTTGAAATGACATGTTTTCTAGAAACTCGTTGTATTGTGCCAATAGTTTTGCTAAGTGTTGATTTGTTCACTTATTGATTGTGTATTCAGTATAGGTGAAACGTCTACTTCAAATGTTCTATACTATATGATTTTCTTTTACAAAAAAACGAAACCAACATCTTCTGGGAAACATACGGGCAATGTGTTGCGCAATGAGAACTTAGAAGGAATTATTAGTATCTCATGTCGTTTAGATGCCCCTGCCATTTATATTCCTCACAGCCACGGAAAAAATCAAAAGAAGCCTTTTTCACTTGTAAGACAGACTTGAACTTCATGTTCATCATAGCTAATGATGAATAGAAATAGAACTAAATTGAATTGAATTTGGAAGTAATATCACTATTCTCGACCCTCCTTTGGCGAACCCGACGACACCGTGACCATCACACCATGGAGGAGAGACAATCCCGGATGATGGCTTACCCCACTTCAGCCATAAGGGTGGCCCTAACTCCACCTCCACCTATGTATCACATCTTACACCCGCCCACTAGCACAGGATGGAGCTAGTTAGTCGTTTTAGATGCATTTTCATGCTTGTTGTACTACCATTCTGCATATAGATTATCATAGATCTCGCAGTCCATACACCCCCCACTTCCATGAGTATCTCCACATGCATAATACGGAGATCTATATCAGCTTTACCAGTTTTTTCAGCACTTTTTTCTTTTCTGATTGACAGAAGATACACCCATGTACATCGATTTGTCTCATAGGCCGAGTTCGGCCTCCTAATAGACATAAAAACTCTCTCTCTCTCTCTCTCTCTCTCTCTCTCTCTCTCTCTCTCTCTCTCTCTCTCTCTCTCTCTCTCTCTCTCTCTCTCTCTCTCTCTCTCTCTCTCTCTCTCTCTCTCTCTCTCTCTCTCTCTCTCTCTCTCTCTCTCTCTCTCTCTCTCTCTCTCTCTCTCTCTCTCTCTCTCTCTCTCTCTCTCTCTCTCTCTCTCTCTCTTTATGAGTATGGACAGTGCTGCAGCATGGCACAGCCTACGAGAGCCACGCCCGACCACACCTATTGGAGACCCACACACATGGCATGATTATGCTCAGAGGTTATATGAGGTACCTAGGCAGCCTCCCATTCCCCAGCCACTTGAGCCTCGCCCTACTTGTTCTTCTCTCTTCACAGCAAAGATGGTTGAGAGGGCCATACGACGACTGCGACATGGACGTTCGACAGACCACGCGGGATTGCAGAGCGAGCATCTCATATATGCAGCCTCCACTATAGCCCCGTTGATTGCACATGTCTTCAACCGGGCTATAGGAGAGGGCTTCCCAGAGGAGTGGACTAGGCACACCATTGTGCCTATCCACAAATCTGGCGACACCCTGGATCCAGGGAACTACAGGACCATCATGATTGGCCACACCATGGCCAAACTATACGGTGCCATACTTGAGGCAGAGCTCAGCTCATATGCAGAGACTGAGGGGCTACGAGCACGAGGCCAGGCAGGTTTTCGACGACCTTTCTCTACTATTGATCACATCTTCATTCTGCGCTGCCTCATTGATGGGGCAAGGATGCGGAAGAAGAGGCTATATTGCTGCTTTGTGGACTTCCGCAAAGCTTTTGATACAGTGCCGCGGGAGAGGCTCTTCCAACGCCTCCAGAGCTTGGGAGTACCATCAGGGATGATTTGGGCCATCTATGCACTCTATGAGCAGGTGACTGGGAGGGTACGGTGTCCAGGAGGTATGTCTGAGGCCATTGCTAGCACCATCGGTGTTAAGCAAGGCTGCCCACTCTCTCCCACTCTATTTGGTCTCTACATTGACGAGATTGAGGACTACATTCTCCGAGCTGGAGGAGAGGGTGCAGACCTCGCAGGTACACATGTCCACATTTTATTATATGCCGATGACATTGTCTTGATTTCAGAGTCACCCGAGGGATTACAGCGCCACCTTGAGGCCCTAGATGAGTTTTGTACACAGAGGGGCTTGACAGTAAACCTTGGCAAGACCAAGGTCATGATCTTCCACACCTCCCCCATGGTGAGGAATGGAGCAAGATTCAGAGCTGGTGGTGGACAGATTGAGGTGGTCACTTCCTATGTCTATCTCGGAGTCACATTCACGAGCTTGCCTGGCCCCTTCAGCATGAGACAGGCAGCCACCGATAGACTCACACGCGGATATGCAGCTTTAGCCATGTTAGAGCGGAGATGTCACCAAGCACACTTCCAGGAGCCCCGCACGAAGGGCTGGCTATTTGACACACTGGTCAGACCAGCTATGATGTATGCTGCGACGGTTTGGGCCCCAGGTCTCACAGTCACCCAGTGGAGTGCGATCGAGAGGCCACAGGTACGTATGATCTCGCGATTATTTCGTGGGAAACAGTCGGTGCCACATGACATCATCAGGGAAGAGCTAGCTGCACCACCCATGGCAGTAGAGGCACTATTCCAGACTATCTGCTTTATTCAGAGGATTAGGGACCTCCCTACAGATAGACTCACACACAGAGCTCTTGAGGCATCTATACAGATATCAGAGTCAGGATATGAGAGAGCTTGGTACACTCAGGTTAGAGTCTGGTTTGATAGTCATGGACTTGATATGGACAGATTGCCGCCTTTTCAGTATGACCCAGACTCACCTCACATCCACCTCTCTCGTCGTGAGAGGAATGTTGTGCTCAGACAGGATCTCTGGCAGCTCTACATTAGTCAGACATGGCACACACCACACATGGGATCGAGACTATCGCACTATCGAGACCAGTTCATAGACATACTAGCTGACGGTTTCATCCAGCGACCACGCTACATGGATACTCACATGCCTCATAGCTCGAGGGTAGCGATTGGCCAGCTGAGAGTCTCATCACACCGACTCGAGATTGAGACGGGCAGAGCCGCAGACATTCCCAGAGAGGAGCGGATATGCAGAGTATGCAGAGTAGAGATGGAGGATGAGGAGCACTTTGTATGCAGATGTAGCGCATATGATGGCATCAGAGGCAGATACGAGACTCTGTTTGCAGGGCAGCCCACCCTCCGAGAGATCATGGACTCTAGAGACCAGCGACAGCTCGGGCGATTCTTACTAGAGATACAGAGTCACAGAGATTCCCTACTCCAGCCTACTGTAGCACTCCATACAGGAGGGAGACAGAGTCAGCTCACTGACTTCTTTATTCCACGACGTGCTGCAGCCCTCCCCCCCTCAGCCCACACACCGAGCGGGGTGACTCTTCAGCAGGCTCAGATATCTCGAGCTAGGAGACGACCCCGTGCTATAGGATATCGGGCCCCAAGACTTCACCGACACCAGATTGCGGAGATCCAGGCTTGTGACCATCGCGCCATGGAGGAGAGACGATCCCAGATGATGGCCGATCCCGTTGCAGCCATCAGGGTGGCCCTGACTCCACCTCCACCTATGTATCACATATTACACCCACCCACTAGCACAGGATGGAGCTAGTAGTCGTCTTAGATGCATTCTCATGGTTGTTGTACTACCCATTTGCATATAGACTATCATAGATATCGCACTCCATACACCCCCCACCATTTTCATGGGTATCCCCACATGCATATTACGGAGATCTATATCAGCTTAACCAGTTTCTTTTCAGCACTTTTATCTTTTCTGATTGACTGAAGATACACCCATGTACATCGATTTGTCTCATAGGCCGAGTTCGGCCTCCTAATAGACGTAAAAACACTTTCTTTCTTTCTTTTCTTTCTCTCTCTCTCTCTCTCTCTCTCTCTCTCTCTCTCTCTCTCTCTCTCTCTCTCTCTCTCTCTCTCTCTCTCTCTCTCTCTCTCTCTCTCTCTCTCTCTCTCTCTCTCTCTATCTATCTATCTATCTATCTATCTATCTATCTATCTATCTATCTATCTATCTATCTATCTATCTATATATATATATATATATATATATATATATATATTCAGAGCCGGCATGGTACGACTGGCCATCCATAGGCTACAGCATGGCCGTTCAGCAAACCACACAGGACTATAGGGCGAGCACTTTATATACGCAGTCGATGTAGTTTCCCACGGGATCGCCCATCTCTTCAACCGTGCTTTGGTTAAGGGATTACTTGACTCGTGGACTATGCATAGGATTGCGCCTATCCATAAGTTCGGCGATATGATGGACCAAGGGAACTATAGGACTATTATGATAGGCCACATCCTGCCCAAGATCTATGGGGCAATACTAGAGGAAGAGCTCAGTACGCACGCTGAGGTATCTGGGATCAGAGCACCCAGTCAGCCAGGCTTCCATGGCACTTTTTCCACTATCGACCATATCTTCGTACTTCGTTGCTTGATTGAGAGCGTGAAGGCAAGGAAGTGGAGACTATACTTTTGCTTTGTGGATTTCCACAAGGCCTTCGACATGGTCCCTCGAGAGAGACTACTACGGAGACTCAAGGAGTTACAGATACCATCAGACATGCTATGGGCCATCCATGCTTTGTATGCACGAGTCACAGGCAGGGTGCGCTTCCTCGGCGGCCTATCAGACAGCCTTGTTAGCACCATTGGTGTGAAACAAGGTTGCCCTCTCTCACCCACTCTCTTTGGTCTCTACATCAACGAGATCACGAACTATATACAGCGAGCAGGAGGTCTAGGAGGAGACCTCGGAGGTACATCAGTACACATACTATTATATGCTGATGACATTGTCCAGCTTTCAGAGTCACAGGAGGGTCTACAGTCACATTTACAGGCGCTCGATACCTTCTGCATGGAGAGAGGACTCACAGTGAACCTTGGCAAGACCAAGGTCATGATCTTCCATACCTCCAAGACAGTACTCCATCGCGCCTCTTTCACCGCAGTTGGAGGACAGATAGAGGTAGTGGACTCCTATGTCTACTTAGGTGTCACCTTCTCTGGCAGCACAGGGGTATTCTCCATGGCACAGGCAGCGAGAGATAGATTGACGTGAGGCTATGCGGCACTTGCAGGATTGGAGAGACGCTGCTTTCAGGCACATTTTCAGGAGCCCCGGACTAAGGGGTGGCTCTTTGATACTCTAGTGACACCCGCATTGATGTACACGGCGGTAGTATCGGCACCAGGGATCACTGAGGTGATGTGGACGCGGATTGAGAGGCCCCAGGTCACCATGATCTCATGCTTGCTCCGCAGCAAGCCCTCCGTTCCACACGACAATATACGAGCTGAGCTTGGCACGCCACCGATGCTAATGGAGGCCCTCTTTCAGCTGGTGACCTTTATTCTGAGAGTCAGAGAGCTCCCCACTAGCTGACTCACGAGGCTTGCATTTGAGAGCTCTAGACATTTGGCAGAGACAGGGCATGAGAGAGTATGGTATGCACAGACCTATCGATGGTTAGCAGACCACGGCATGAGCATTACCGATCTCCCCCTTTTTCAGTATGACCTCTCTTCTCCCTACATTACCCTCTCTCGTTCGGAGAGGAACACGATCATCCGTCAGGACCTACTACAGATACACGTCAGGGAGACATGGATAGCACTACGGGAGCCTCTTCCCACAAAAAGGCAACACTACAGAGAGCACTTCCTGACTGTGACAGCGGATGGTTTTATCCAGTGACCACCATACATGGATACATACATGGCTCCAACAGAGAGAGTGGCCATTGGGAAGCTCAAAGTTTCATCACACCAGCTCGAGATTGAGGTTGGGCGAGCGACACATACCCCAAGGGACGAGAGATTATGCAAGATATGCCGAGAGGAGGTGGAGGACGAGGATCACTACACATGTAGATTCCAGACATACGAGGACATCAGAGAACGCTACCCAGAGCCCTTCAGGGGGCCCAGGGAGATCAAGGCTTTATTGGAGACGGAGGACCAGCGCCCTCTAGGTCGCTTCCTAGTAGAGCTTCAGCGCCGCCGTGCATCACTTCTCCAACAGCGGATGGACATACACTTGGCCCCCCAGACTTCTATTACAAATTTTTTCAGACCCAGAACCACCCGAGGACCCACCTCGACGCAGGGTGTCACATTACAAAGAGAAGAGGAGCTTAGACGACAGCGTCGATGACTGAGACCCCCACTCCGGAGAGCCCGTCCCCACCAGAGAGAGATTCAGGCAATTCACGCACGCCATGACATGGAGATACGGAGACATCAGCAGCGCACCCCTGTTGATCTCGATCTGCAGAGCATTTTGAGGATCCCCACGATGCCTTACCCACCGATGCACTATATTCTATACCCACTCCAGGCACTTAGAGCGTTATGACACCACCGAGCCTCCCCTCCCTATGCATATCATATTTGTACATCACCTATTGAGAATATAGAGTGCATACCCATAGCACCCCATACCCTTGATTCCAACTATTATCCACTCCTTTTATATTTTGTTTTGTACCCACACTTTATTTTCCTTTTGGGATCAGAGTGGATTGGATCATACTGATGTATATGTTTTGTCTCATAGGCCGATTTTGGTCTCTAATAGACGTTAAAATCTCTCTCTCTCTCTCTCTCTCTCTCTCTCTCTCTCTCTCTCTCTCTCTCTCTCTCTCTCTCTCTCTCTCTCTCTCTCTCTCTCTCTCTCTCTCTCTCTCTCTCTCTCTCTCTCTCTCTCTCTCTCTCTCTATCTATACATACATACGTACGTACCTACGCATATATATATATATATATATATATATATATATATATATATATATATATATATATATATATATATATATTTTTTTTTTTTTTTTTTTTTTTTTTTTTTTTTTTTTTTTGGGGGTGGGAATCCTCACTTTATTGCATTGAAAAATAAGTATGTACAAGAGTGAGTTGGGAGATTCTACTCCCTATTTCCGAACTACACTATATACAAAACCATAAGCATGTATAGCAGTACCATCATATCTCATCCATAATATCCCATTCAGCAGTGATACACGTTTTATCAGCAGCAAGCATTCATATCCCATTCAGCAATGAGGCTATGCAGACTTTATCAGCAGAAGGAATGACTTGTACATCCAACCAAAGTAGTGTATTGCAGTATTGCAAGGAGAAGGCTAGCGTCGGTCCCTTGTTTCTAAACATTTTGAAGTTCCTGAACATCTTGATATTGCGAAGCAACAAAAGAACACATCTTTTCCTTATCCAATCTTTAGCATTATTATTGGAATGAAAGAGTAAGAAAGTGCAATCAAATTTGGTGGCCTTCACATACCATATGGGAAACAAAAATAGAATATTCCACCATTTTTGAATAAATGCACAAGACCAAAAGGCATGGCGCATATTCTCAACATAAGTGCAATGCGGACATCTGATACCTCATACCCCATGTTTATTTAGGAACACCCCCAACGTGAAATTCCCAACAAAAACTCTCCACATGAAGAGTTTCATTTTAAAAGTATAAGAGGAATCCCATATGGAACGAAATCTTAAGCACCACCAGGAGACTGATTTTTTGACCTTCCATCTTCGATTACATTGCTGAACAATACTATTAGAAGCAATTAAAGTACGATAATACATGTTCGATTTGCCAACCCACCATCTAGTATGTTTTGCAAACAACCAATCTCTCCATGGATCAGATGCATCAAGCGAAAGAGGAATTTGATACTTCTGCAATAAAGATACTACTTAAAACCATTTAGATCTATATGCTCCTCCTACTTCATAAAGTCTTCGAACCTCTGGGAGGAACAAGATCTCCCATTTAGAATTATAGCATTTCGCAAAGGAATCAATGCCTTTGTTATTGAAGTATCTTGCTGCAACTCCCAAAGAATAAGCCATAGGGGGGTTGGACAAAAACGACAAGAATGGCGACAAGGAAGCAAGGGAGTTACCAACATAGCACTGTCTTCCATTCCATTTCAAAGTGGAGAGTGCAAACTTGAAATGGTGAATCAAAAAGTTAACTGTGTATGACGAAGTTTGCAATGGAGCATGAGAAAAGAAGTTATCCCATGCATAAAGTTTCCATCATCCCCTGAAATTCACCTAAGCATTTTCTACAAGTTTCCAAAAAATGGGAGCCCATAATGGTCTTTGAGAGGAGGTAATACGCATAAAGAAGAATGTTGCTCTTCTGGCCATTAGAGGAGTGTGTAAATTCAAGATTCCAAGCCCACCTCTATCTCTTGGTTGGCATACATACTCCCACGATGAAAGCACCAATGCCCGTGTATGCTTTTTATTCCAAAGAAAATTCTTTACCAAACTATCAAAAGTATGTAAATGCTTCTTCTTCCAATCCATCAGCAATAAATAATACATAATGTAGGGTTGCATGAAGGTTTGCACAATCCTTATCCTTGCATGCAATGGCCATTGCGAGGGAAACCACTTATCCATTTTTCCTTTAATTCTGTGTAGTACCCAATCACTTTTATCTTTAATAGGAACTACAATGTCTAAGGGGTAACCCAAATGTCTGAAAATAATGCCTCTTTCAATCTTAGGACCATCCCACTTAAGAGATTGGAAATGTGGTGTAGAAATATTTATAATCGTCGAATTTTTCATATTAATCCTCAGCGCATACACTTCAGAAAAAGGAGCTAAAGAATCCAATATATTTCGAATATTCTCCTCTTCAGTCTTCGCAAAAATAAACGTGTCATCAGCAAAACCAACAACAATTTGCTGAATCCCATAAAGAGAAACACCATGAATGCATTGCGAATTCATCTTTGCTTCCAAAAGATAAAACATTGGAGATGACGCTAAAGCATAAAAAGCGGACTTAAAGGACACCCTTGACGTACAGAGCCCTCAATAGAGAATGGTTCAAAAAGCCTTCCATTTATCTCAACCAGAGAAGCACTGCCTTGAGCTAGTATGTAAATCAATCTACAGAATCTAGTTCCAAAACCAAGTTTTTTGAGCACTACTGCAATGAAATCCAATCAAATTATATCAAAGGCTTTTTCAAAATCAATTTGCATCCCAATTGCCTCCTGATTAGTTACTGCTTCATGTTTCAACAATATTTGCGTGAGAAAAATACTATCATAAATAGATCTTTGATGTATAAACCCAATCTGAGCTGGATGAACCACCTTATGAATAATATATTTGAGCCTTAATGCAAAAACTTTAACAAAAATCTTATACATAATGCTCATCATTGTAATCGGTCTCCAATCTCCAATACATTTAGGAATGTCGAGCTTCAGAATGAGTTTAATCTTTCCCAACTTAAAAGAATATGGCATTTTTTTATCTCTCCATATTGCATCACACCTGAAGAACAAGATTCTTGAGTGAAGGCCAAAAAGCCATAACAAATTCTTTCGTGATACCATCCAAACCTGGATCTTTACCATTTCTTAGAGATTGGAGCACTATGTACACCTCTTCCTCTGAAAAATTCTTTTCACAAGCAGCTTCCATATGAGAATCAACATTTTGAGGGGTGTACATCAAAGATTCATGAAGGGAATCAAACCAAGCCTCATCTGACTTATATGATGCTCCAAACAACTTCATGAAATGCTCTGAACACGTTGTTGCCATGGAATTACCATCATTGAGAACCAATCCATCTAAGTGAAGTTGGGAAATCATATCCTTGAGACGCTTAATTCGTAAAAAGTCAAAGAAGCATTTAGAATTCGCATGCAAATCATTAACTTCCGTACATCTTGCTTTCACTTTTGAAGAATGGATAACTTGATTTTCAATGAGTTCCAAGCATTTGTATGCCTTACAAAGATGAATATATTCATTATCAGAAAGCACAATCCCAACGTCAACCTTTTCTGTCATAATATAGATAAGTTGTTGAGCTTCACATTTGGCAGAATTAAGGACTTTAGAAAAAAATTTACCACAATCTCTAATCACATCTTGCAATTTTTCAACAAAATATTCCCATTTCATACATGCACATACCTTCAAAGAAAGCACATGTTGAATCAGATCTTGTAACTTAGACTTGAACAGATAAGTTTGCATCCACGAGTGGTTTACTCTCAGCGGAATTCTACGTAGATTTTTTGGAATACAAGAATTCCAGTCTACTTCCTCAAGTGATATCAACAAAGGGTTATGATCAGAGAGAAGCACTATGGTATCTATCCACATTTTAGATATTGCTTTTAAAGTGTATACATGTGAATAGTAACATCTATCTAATCTTCTCATAGCTTTT
>CM035409.1:162940157-162952657 GCA_020310875.1 Ceratopteris richardii
CTGACCTAGCTTTTAATTCCACAACAGAAGGCTGGCTGGCATTTGTTCCCACCTCAACAATATTTATTGGCGTCCCTATTGAGCTGCTTACAGCTGTTCCAAATTCTTTAATTGAAGATGAAGAGCTAGATATCTGAGCCTGATATATGGAACTTCTGCTATCACTTTCCAATGATGTAGCCATGTTTAAAGACTGCAGTAGGCTTGTTAGGCTAGAAATAAGATCACTAAGTGTTCCATCTTTTGATCTCTCCTCTTTCACTTGACTCTCCAGCCCAGTTATCTCCATTTTCAAAACTTCTATCTGCTCTTTGTAAGCAGCAATTTTCAAAATCAAATCCTTCCGTTCAGCAGCCCAACGAGCCTCTTCACGGAGCCACCTTTCTTCTTCCCTAACCCATCTCTTTTCCTCTCTCAACCAGCGTGCTTCTTCCCTTTCCCAGTCTGACTTCTGACTGTCCTGTGCTTTACAGAGAATTAGATTCCGAGTCCTTCGAGGTACATACATTGCACATTCTACTACTTTAAGGTGATGTATGGATCCCATTGAAGTCCTCCAATGAGTCATAATTGCATCCTTCCTTGAAGATTTGAGTGGCATGCAATAGAGATGTCTTGATGTGTAAGATTCATTTCTAGATGGGAATAAAGGAGACCCACCCACCTGTAAATATTCAAGGACTAACATTTTGAATCATAAAAGATATTAATGGGCTAAAAGTCAAGCATGATATATGATGTAAAACAGATTCTAGCAAAAGGAATCTTTTTCATGCTTATCATACGTAAACATGTTCAAATATTTCGGAGCAAGAATGGATAACAAAAATTCTGGCACCCACCAATTGTGTGTGTTACGCAAAACACTGTTTGCCATTTTCTTCAAGGAGAACTGCTCTCCTTAAGCACAGAATGTATATGCATGCTGATAGTTATTCTGACCGTAATTACTCTCCTGCTGATCTTGATTCTCATTCAATAGGTGCAACAGCTTATTTATAATCCTTGATGCAGCTCGTTTCTACATATCTAAGTGTAAGATTCTATGCTCATGCGTGGCATGCTTCTTTCTCAACTACAAATGAACATGGTCTGTGATGCATGGCAGATCATTTGTCAGACAAATGTCATCTTGAAGAAAGATTGCCTGGAAAACATCATCATTCACATCAGAGTGATCCAGGAAAAATTCATTACAAGCAAGCAGCAAATACTTCTTAAAAAATGATATTTGAGGAATGACAGGCTCATATTCACTGAAATGTCCGAATAAATATACAAATTCTCTACGCCACACATACCCGTTCCTTTTAGGCTCCATCTTCATAAACTAGGTGGCTTAAAAACCAACTTCAACTGACCACAGACATCCCTTTGCTATTCTGTAGCAGAGCACTATTAAAACCTTGTTGAAAAATCATCTAGCTTCTAACTTGATCATGACAAGTTCCTCTACATCCTAAGATTTCACCTTTGAAGTGATAACAAGTATTATATAAAGATACAGAAACAAAACAGAAGCTGTCAAAGAGCCAAGTGTGTACTAGCCTAAACTTTATTGATCATGAAAAGACAAGCATAGTTATCACCAGGCTGGCATAGGATTGTGAAGACACGTGTTCTGTACCTTTTCTTACTGCTGTACATGAACCTAGTTTGAATGTAATGCATCAATGTAGGTATGTCATGCTGTGATTATGCTAAACCCTACAAGATGAACTCATGTGTCATGCTTGCCTCTGCAACCTCATTGTTACTTGTTGAACTATTCAAACTGACATGCCCTGCCCTGACAGACAATATGGTAGAGTTTTTGTTGCCATAGCCAAACCGGTCAGAAGGTTCTGGTGTGCAGTTTATTCATGAAGATTTAGACTTATGCAGGAAAGTATTGGCACATGCATAGTAACCTGGCATTGGGGAAGTGGGTACAGATTGGCCAAAACCTGACTTTCAAAGTTCCAGTATGGCAAAATACACCATTTTCTTTTTACATTTTGGAAACATGTAAAAATATGTACATCTATAGAAAAGTTCGAATGGATTACTTACCACTAAGTTCAGTGTTGAAATAGATTCCAAAATCACATGCTCAAGAATCAAGAGTTAATGGCAAATGCTGGTTAAGTAAAAAAATTAAAAAATGTCAAATGACCATAATATCATACATAATATGATGCATCTACTGCTAATAGTGAATATAAGCATTCATGTCTCTATCTATTCAGACAGGTACCTTTACACTCACCTATTCACCCACCCATCCATTTGCCTATATCTTTGTCTATGTTTGTCTAGGTCCATGTCATGACTCATGTGTATGCTAAGTCTATGTGCACATGCATGAGCATGTCTGTTGAGATACTTAATATGAGATAAGACTCAAGAGGATGATGCATGGGTGGGTAAGTGGATGGGTGTCCATGCATGCATACGTGTGTGTGTGTGTGTGTGTGTGTGTGTGTGTGTGTGTGTGTGTGTGTGTGTGTGTGTGTGTGTGTGTGTGTGTGTGTGTGTGTGTGTGTGTGTGTGTGTGTTTTTGTGTGTGCATGTGTGTGTGAGAGAGAGAGAGCGCATGCGTGCACATGAAGTCTCATATGCAAACCATGTTGTCGACATGGCCAAATCAATTCTATCTAGCAGTAATACTATATTTGAAGAAATAATCTTAGTGTCCACCAACCTCAAGCATTACATATTTATTATTAATTCCTCTTATGCCAAAACATATTTGCATTGGAAGCCTACTTTGTGAATGCAACCACTCATATTCATCATGTCTGTGGCAGCAAGACCCTTACTTTTCCCATCCACAAATATAGAAGGATTAATATCATGACTCCCTCCTATATCTATATATGGCCGATTATAGGAATACAAAAACATACCTACCTATTGTCCCCAAGTAAATAAAAAGTTGCAATATGAATTACACTTTGAAATATGGAATTCCAGATGATGTATATGATACAAATTGTTGTCCATGTATGTATCACAAAGTCATCCTTTCAACACCTCTCTTTGAAAAAACAGTAGTCAACGTGTAAGACACGCTACTTACCTTCTTTGGATCTAGAATGAACCACAATATCAAGAAGATAACTCCATGTTCATGTCAATTCGAATCATCTAAGAGCCCCTCGATACTTGCACATACACGAATGTACCAATCTAGAGGTCACAAGATCTATGGTCTTGGTCAGCATAAATGTTGGCTTGATCCTATGTCTTCTTGCTGACCACCTCCTCTATCTTCAACATTTCTTGTATATCCTAATTGTTCACAGATCTTAGCTACATACCTCTGGTCCCGTGAGAGACAATAGCCTCACCCATAGCAATGCATAAGTGGCATATATCCTACAACTAAATGCTTTGTGTTGTTATAAAAACTCATAATCAAGCTATAGGTAGGAGATGTATACCCATAGCATATCCTCCATGGCCTACTTTGTGCACTTCATCTAATCCTCAATCTCATGATAATCCAAGGATGACATGCACAAGCAGGCCTTCAGCTTCTCAAACCCATCTGCCAAAAGTTGCTAATAAACTTTGTATCCCCACCACAAAAAATTTCCTCAAGTAATACATATAGTTTATACAAACATTCTATAAAGAGCTAACCTAAAGGGTGACTCTTCATCATTGAACAAATCGATATAAACCTCACAAATCGGCTCTCTTTATGTGAGTCGATTAACAACAATTCTATATGCAAGAGCTTTGCATCCCTTTAATCGACTCTTTATGTGAGTTGATTAACAACAACAATCGATTAACATCTATAATGAATGCAATAGCTTTGCATTCCTTTAATGCTTAACTTTATTAACCTTGCACTACATACAATCCCACATATATCTCTCAATGAAAGCTTTTATGCATAGCCATTAGAAATCCCTACTAACCAATGCCCAAGTATGAAGCATGTGAAGATGTGGTGCATTAAGTGTCCCATGGCATTACAAAATCTACCAATAAATGGAATCATCCTGAAACATGCTCAGCTTGCCTACCTAACGAGTAAACATTCTTAATGGAATACCTTTTTGCCATCTTTCTTAGTGGCCAATTGCCGGTTGTTCAAACAGCCACTGCTATTCAAGCTATTGATTTCCTCTCCAACTCATGGTCCAACCCCATCAAAGTGGCAATCATCTTGGAAATGTCTTTTGAGAGAGAAAAATTGGTGTGTGTTAAAGAAAGAGAGTATTCACCTTAAGGAATTCTACTTATAGCATCTATTTGGTTTTACAACTATGGTAGTCTGTCTCAAAATATAACTCCTCCATAAGCTCCACCCACCTTTCCTTATGACTACAAAGGTCCGGCTGAGCATAGCGACATTTCAAAGTGTGATGCTCATTTCATATTGTGAAGTGAAAACCATACAAATAATGGCACCAAATTTTCAAGGTACGAATGACTTCTGACAATCCCTCCTCTAGTGTTGTGTACTAAATCCACACATCATAAGCTTATGGCTCTAAAACGCCACAAGTCCACCATTCTATTAAAGAGTAACGCTTCGCGTAACCACTTTAGTGTCTAAAAACATAGATCCAACTTCTCAAGCAATTCAATGGGTGGACTATGCATACTATTAGAGAATCCTTTCAACAAACACACTAAAGCTTCATCAATACGAGCATAGTTTGTAATGGACTTTTGGAAGAAGCTTGTGCATCTGAAAAGGGAGACCAATGGATCATATGGAGGGCAAGTGAATCCATCACAATGATACCTTTTTTAAGTATACGTATTATATACCAAAATGAATCGAGAGAAACCCCAAAGTCACCCTCAAATGAAAGTGCAACTATAAGCGCATGGTAGTCGACCACAAGACTATATAGCAAATCAATTCCATTATGCATAGTATCGACCCAATACTATGACATCCCCAATAATGTCATCAGTGTCCAATAGAAGATATAAAAGTACAAATGAATGCATGTTCACAAGTACCCCACAATGCGCACACACGACGAGCATGATCACTTCATATGTCTACCTAGGAATCACGTTCACAAGTCCACTTCGTCCCTTGAGCATGAGACAGGCAGCCACAAATAGGCTCATATGGGGTATGCAACATTGGCCATGTTAGAGCCTAGATGTCATCAAGCACACTTTGAGGAGCCCCATATGAAAGGGTGGCTATTTGACACACTAGTCGCACCAGTTATGATGTATGCATTAACAGTTTGGGCTCTCCGTCTCACAACCACCCCATGGAGTGCGATTAGAGGTCGTAGGTATGCATGATCTCACGATTGTTCCGTGGGAAACAATCAGTGCCACACGATATCAGGACAGAGATGGTTGCACCTCCCATGGTAGTAGAGGCACTATCCGGACTATATGTTTCATTCAAAGGATCTCGGGGCTCCCAGCAGATAGGCTCACGTGTAGAGCATTTGAGGTGGTGATACAAGCCTCCCGGTGAGGGTATGAGAGATCTTGGTATTCTCAAGTTAGAGCATGGTTTGATGGCCATAGATTGGATATGGACAAACTACTGCAGAGAGAGACTTGGGTAAGGAGATCCCTTCCATGACCTCTTGGAAGGCAAGTCTGATCCCATCGCCCAAGATCCCCCAATAGCAAATAAAGAAAAAGGGAAGGAGTCCATCCTCGCCAAGACAACTTCCCCTCGCCAGACCAAGCAAAGCATCAAGAAGCTCTCTATTAGAAAATGGAGCAAGAAGCCTAGTCTCCATCTCTTGAGTCACAGATTTGCATACATACTAGAGGACATAATGTCTTCTCTCCTGCAAAGTCATAGAGAGGGGCTCCACAGATAGCAAGGTATGATAGAACTGGGTGGCAATCTCCCTCATCTCACCAGGCTCTATAGACATCGATCCATAAATCCGACCAAGCTGACGGCTCCTACTTTGCAAGTGTTGTGGCCTAGTAGCCAAGAAGAACTCGCCAAAAACATGATCACTAATCTGAGTCCAAGGAGAAGCTTATCTGTGGTGGAGGAAATCAAATCACCGATCCTCAACCTCAGTCCACCAAGAAGCCTATATGTGGTGGAGGAAAGCAAATCGCCGATCCTCGACATCACGAAGCTCCTACTGGGCATGGGCAAGCTAGGCGCTCGCCCACTCACAATCAGGGCGACACTCAAGGATACGCCAAAGAGAGGAAACCCCTCTGTGAAGGAACCATGCAACCTCTCGAAGATCGGCAAGCCACAAAGCGCTCACCTCGTGTAAGAAGCAACTAATCTGTTGAAGAGCTTACAAAGAAGGGCAAGGCCAGAGAACCCTCCTCCCACTGAGGCTGGCTCCAAATCGCCGCAAGTTGGTCAGCCAAGCTCTCATCAAGTGCTCAAGAATGTGCAAGACAAGGGAGCTCTAAATAGCATCCTCCCTAAAGGTGACAACCACCGGGGCATGTGCCTCAATCATGTTGAAGTCACTAGAAACACACCAAGCATCAGCGCTAGGCAATGCATCAGTAATTTGTGACCAAAAAGAAGCACTTGCACTCTCCGCTTCAAAATCATCCATATGGCCCTACGAGGGACAATCTCCCCCTATTCACAATCGCATGTATGAGCCCCGACCGAAATACATATACCATCCTAGGACCCATTGGGTTCGTACCCAAGAGACCAAAAGACCTCACAATGTCTCTAGAAAAGCTCTCTACATTGCCGAATGCAGCCCGAAGAAAGATGGTTGCTCCTCTAGCATTAGAATATCAATGGGCGCACCAACCATGCACTCTCGAGGCTCCTTCCTCAAACGAGCCCTATAATGCAAGAAGTTCGGGCCTCCCATCCCCTAAACATTCCATGAAAGAACCCTCGTGGAGATTGGGCCAACCAAGAGGATGCAATAGTAGCGAAATTGGCCATCTTTGAGGCCGATTTGGACAGGGGATGATTCGAGTCCATACTTCCTCGATAAGAGGCCAACTTCTCAATGAGAAAACTGCGAAGGCTGAACCAAGTAGACTCTCCCATCTCAAGAGCCTTCTCCTTGGCGTGAAACTCCTCATGGATATACATATAGTAAGGTGCAATACGAGTGTCCGCAACCACATACAAGATTATCTAACTCTCTTGAGGTGTAGGAATGAAAAGGAGATGTGTTGTATCCCATGCTCTGATAAATAAGTCAGTATAATCAAGCTCACCAAGGTGATGGGAGAACTCAATAACTTGGGCACAAACAAATCGCAACACCTCCACCAATGACCAATTAGGTTGTGGGGCTCCACACAGGAGGGAAGGACAAGGCATCTTCCGATTCCAAAGCAGTTTGGTTACAAGAAGCAAGAGCCACTACATGGACTCGAATGGTAGAGGGCGTCCAATCTTAAGACTACGTGCCAAAGAAGAGAGAGAACTCATAGCCGAAGTGCTCTCCCTTCAAGTGATAATCAAAACTCACCAACACAGGTGGAATAGAAGTCAAGGGAGAGGTACCGAATGCCACAGGGGGAAGTCGAGCGTCCCTCCTACGCCGACAGACTCACCCAAAATTCAATGTCGAGTGAACGCCTAGTGCTAGGGGGGTGCAGCATCGAGGGGGCGAAGGAGGCCGTAGAGTGGAGGTAGAGACCGAGGAGGATGTCATGGGAGAGGACTCTGGAACATGGGGCTCTCGATCCTCATAAAGGGCACTAAACCAATTCCCAATGAGAACAAAGACCTCTTGAACAATTGGTCTATGTTGCATTGCCGGTCTATGTTTCAGACCCTTCTGTTCCCATCCTCCAGGCTCCTGCAAGCCAAAGGAAGATGAGCAAGGATCGGCCGGAGCAACCAGGTAAGAGGGGCGCTCCAAACCCACACTCTCCTCCAGCGGTGGAGAACGACTCGAGGAAGTCGAAGTGGAAGAGGATGGTCGAAATGCCTGCGAGGGAGGCTTTCGTGTTGCCTGCGGGGACTGATGTCTTGAGGGGCACGCCTTCGCAAGGTGACCAACCTTGCAACAAACAAAACACTGATTCAGAGGGCGAGAATACTCGACCCGCTGAGTCGGCCAATCACAAGATAAAAGCAAAAGCTCAATCTTTGATGGCAACTATGCAAGATCAGAAATGAGGATCCGAAGAGACGAAAAAACGACTACCTTGGCCACAATTGAGAAAGCCGATTGCAGAATCTCCAAGAAAGTGCCAAGTGATCCACCAATCTCATGTAAAAGAGAAAGATACTCGAGATGAAGGCCCAAAAAGCAACCCATCACAAGAAAGCCACGTGCTTCCCAGGGATAAATGCTCAAGTAGGAGGCGAGTGATCAAAACCATGTACCCAAGGACAAACATATGCTCTAGAAGCCCCCACCAAAATAGGAGATAGTGCGATGATCCATGTGGCTTCCTCCAAAGTCTCTAACTCCACTTCGTAAAAACTGCAACACAGGGTCTCAATATCAACCAACTTGCCAACTTCGACAAGCAAGCTACTCTAGAGGAGGTCCCTAAGTTCGCCATGATTGGGATGCAAATCGATGATATGAGAGATGACCGAAGAGGCCTACAGGCTCTCAATCTCTGAGACTAGAATCACTCTCCCCTCATCGATAAGGGAGAGTCGAATGGGAGATGGAGTGGTTGCAGGTGAGGGGCTTCAAAAGATTCCCTCTAGTTAGCATGCTCCGAAGCCATTTGTGTTTGCCATTATAGGAGGGAAAAGGGAGGCAACCCCAAGCAAGCGAAAGATCCTCAAAACTCCCTTCCCATTGAGGAGTCAAATTTTGCATAATGTATAAGCTTATATAACCCATGATATTAAATGCCAAAAGCAATAATATTATCACCATTTGAGAGATGATGAAGCATACACCTCTCATAAAATAAATTTTGCAACCAAGCAAATTTCGGCCAGTGTTGAAATCGATAGCATTTTTTTTTATTATTTAATCCCTAGCATATACAAGGCATTTGATAGTGTGAGAGTGCTACCATCAAGAGCGACATGAATGATCTTTCCAACTCCCATGACAGGATAAGAGGATTTGTTTGCACATGTAATAATATTCCTTATAGGGTAAGACTCCCGTGAATTGAAGAAATTGTGCTACAAGGTAATAATATGTTTGGTTTCTCTCGTATCAAAATGGCAAACATCAGAGTCTACTATAGATATATACTACTCATGAAAAGATGCGGCATAGCTGTAATGAGTAGTAAACACCCATTCTTCATTCAGAACAAGGTTAGCACACTCAGTTTTATGAGTAGAGGCCTATGTGGCAACCATACAAGCATCTTTCTTCTTTGGCTCTTTTGCATCCAGTTTAGGAAAACTCTTAATGGCATGATCATTTACCTTACAATACTTGCAAAATTGTTTCTACTTTTCTGTTTTCTTGTCATCTTTATCTTCCTTATTTGACTCTTCAGCATGAGCAGATTTCTAAATATTATTAGATGAGCTCCATTTACCTGTTCGAAGTCGATGTACATATGGTCCACATTCCAACAATTCTACATTTTGGACTTAGCATTTTTTGTACAGTTTGGGTAAAACTTTTTTAGACTAGATAGATAGAGCTTCGCGAGAGCTATCTAGTGGTATGCTTCATTTCTTCATCATAGGTCAGAACAGGGAGAAAAGTCAAACTCTAATCCATCTCAAAATTGAGGAAAAGGATTTTATCAAGGTCCAAACTTGAAAAAGCTAGGTTATAATGTCAGGTGGCCAAAAACAACATTATGTGGGCGATCAAATTTAGAATAAAGCATATTTTTAGTGATGGAGTTTTTATTAATCAAGAAAAGCTAAAATTAGCAAAAAGCTAAAATTAGCGAAAAGCTAATTAAAAAATAGCGATCGCAAATTTTAATCGCTAAAAAGCTGATTTTCGTTATTTGGATCGCTAGATTTATTGGATCAGAGTAAAACTATATAAAGAGCATGCTGGGACACTTTGTAATATCTCAAGCTAGAGTTTTGGAGTTCCGAAGCTTTGGAGGTGAAGATTTGGTGAAGGAGAGGCTACTCTCTTGGAGCAAGAAGTCTTCTACAAGTTAAAGGCAGCTATCTTTTGTAAGTTAGCCTTATATTCTGTTTTTAGGGTTTCTGTACCCTAATTTCAGAATTAGGATTTGCTGATTTCCAGATTTGTTGCACTTTCTTGTGAGGTTAGGTTCACTTTGTTGCACACTCAGATTATAACAGCATAATCTGAATTTTGAAATTTGTATCATCATCTTCTTGGCTATTCTTCCATTAGTGAGTGCACCACATCATGATACATATGGTTGAGTAGTACTCCCATGTTGTAATTTGGACATCTATTTTTTAGTGAGTAAGCATTTTGCTTACGTTTCCTATCCTTGTCTCAAGATCTTTTTCTTTCTATCTCTCACATATCATCTTGATTAATTAAATGTGTATGCTCAAAGGTTTTTAGTATTGGAACGATCCTGGGCCCCAAATTCCAACACTTGGTATCAGAGCATAATTGACATACACACTTAGTTAAGACGAGTGAGATTAGAATTGAGATTGAGGACAAGTTGGATGGATCTTCTAATTATCCCATGTGGAGTTTCATGATGATAAAATTGTTAGTGACAAAGGATTTATGGAGTATCGCCAATGGATCCTTAACAAGACCAAGACGAGAAGGCGAAGAAGGGGATACAATGGCTTCTGGAGTTACCAACTAAAGAAGAGGTAACCACTTCTACATCAAGAGTCACAACTAGATCTTTACCCAGAGTTCCTCCTACTGATGCTCAGGCAAGATGGGATGCTAGAGATGCTTTAGCACTTTCATTCATAGCAATGAGTGTCAAAAAGCATATTCTACCACAGATCAGATCTTGCAAAAGTTCTAGACAAGCTTGGTTAAAGCTTGAGAATCCTTTTCATAGCAGAAATCCTGCTAGGAAAGCTCACTTGAGGAGACAACTAGCAAATACAAGGATGAAGGCTGGTGAGTCAATTCAAACCCACATTACGAGACTCATTGACTTGAGAGAGCAACTTCTAAATGTAGGAGTTGAGATATCTGATGAAGAAATGGTAAATACGCTAATTAATTCATTTCCTATTTCATATCGGTCTTTCATAACCACTCTTACCCTTACCACAAGAGATAGAGAGGTTAGATTTGAAGAGTTATTCTTGTTACTTCAAGATGAAGATTAGTTGAAGGGATGGAAGAGAATGAAGAAGCACTTTTATCTTCATCAAAGGGTAAAAAGAAGAAGAAGGAGAAGAAGGAGAAGAAGGAAAAACAATCCAAGATGGAAAGTAAGCCCTCCTTACCCTCTACTTCAGATTCTGTTTCTACAACATCCAAAGAGAAATCTTCTAAGAAGAAGGAAGCATTATGTTATTACTACAAGAAACGTGGACATTTAATATCAGCTTGTCAAAAAAGGATTGCACCAGAAAAGAAAAAGGCATCAGGTAATGCTGCAAAAGATGATAAAAAAGGGAATTCTCAAGGTGATTCTTATGCTTGTATCACCATCGAGGAAGTAGCTTTTGATCAGGCATTTTTACAAGTTCTTTCAGCAAATCCTTGGATATTTGACTTAGGTGCTATACAAAAGTATATGACAAGTTGCAGAGATGTGTTTTCTTCTCTTTCCTATTCTACATGTAGAAGATTTACTATTGCAGATGGCAATGATTTGGATGTTGTGGGAATACGTACACTAACCCTAGAGTCAAGAGAAGGTGATAAGTTTCAAATTTCAGATGTTTTATATGTACCTCAATGAAGAAGAATCTGCTATCTATATCTGCATTTTTAGGTGATGATTTCAAAGTTGTATTTGAGAGAGATCTTTGTAAGATCTTATCACACAAAGAAGAGAAGTGTATTTTACAAGGTGGGCATAGAGGAGGAATTTTTTTTTGTCAAAAATCAGTCAAGCATATGCGGTCAAATCTTCGTCATCGGTGGAAGATATGAACCTACGGCATGAAAGATTTGGACATATTAGTTTTGGAGCTCTCAAGAGTATCAAAGACAGAGGTATGGTTGAGAGTTTACCTTCATTCGAGCTACCAGATGATTCAGATATATGTGAAGGTTGCCTTGAAGTTAAGATGCATAAACTACCTTTAAGGAAACATAGTCGTATTATAGCTACCAGGAAATTGCAGATTATTCATTCAGATGTGAATGGACCTATGAGTGCAGACTCTATTCAGGGTTTCAGGTATTTTGTTCTATTCGTTGATGATTTTACGAGATACTCCTGGATCTATGGTCTTAAGTTGAAGTCAGATGTCTTTCCTATGTTCAAGAGATTTGTAGCTATGGTTGAAAATGAAAGTCACACAACTATCCAGATTCCCATAAGTGATAGAGGTGGAGAATACTTATCAAATGAGTTCCAGACATTTCTTGATGAGAAAGGTATTGCTCGTCACCTTACTATTGCTTACACTCCTGAGCAGAATGGTGTTACAGAAAGGAAAAATAGAGTACTTGTTGAGATGATGCAGAGCATGATGGCATCCAAGAAGCTTTCACCAAAATTCTGGTTTGATGCAGTACATA
>CM035409.1:162962657-163245157 GCA_020310875.1 Ceratopteris richardii
TTTGGGTAAAACTTTTTTAGACTAGATAGATAGAGCTTGGCGAGAGCTATCTAGTGATATGGTTCATTTCTTCATCAGAGATCAAAACAGGGACAAAAGTCAAACTCTAATTCAGCTCAAAATGGAGGAAAAGCATTTTATCAAGGTCCAAACTTGAAAAAGCTAGGTTATAATGTCAATTGGCCAAAAGCAACATTATGAGGGCCATCAAATTTAAAATAAAGCATATTTTTATTGATGGAGTTATTATTAATCAAGAAAAGCTAAAATTAGCGAAAAGCTAATTAAAAATAGCGATCGCAAATTTTAATCGCTAAAAAGCTGATTTTCGCTAATTGGATGGCTAGATTTATTGGATGGGAGTAAAACTATATAAAGAGCATGTTGGGACACTATTTGTAATATCTCAAGCTAGAGTTTTGGAGTTCTGAAGCTTTGGAGGTGAAGATTTGGTGAAGCACAGGCTACTCTCTTGGAGCAAGAAGTCTTCTACAAGTTGAAGGCAGCTATCTTTTGTAAGTTAGCCTTATATTCTGTTTTTAGGGTTTCTGTACCCTAATTTCAGAATTAGGGTTTGCTTATTTTCAGATTTGTTGCACTTTCTTGTGAGGTTAGGTTCACTTTGTTGCTCATTCACTTCACACACACTCAGATTATAACATCATAATCTGAATTTTGTATCATCATCTTCTTGGCTATTCTTCCATTAGTGAGTGCACCACATCATATGGTTGAGTAGTACTCCCATGTTGTAATTTGGACATCTGCTTTTTAGTGAGTAAGCATTCTGCTTACGTTCCCTATCCTTGTCTCAAGATCTTTTTCTTTCTATCTCTCACATATCATCTTGATTAATTAAGTGTATATGCTCAAAGGTTTTTAGTATTGGAACAATCTTGGCCCCCAAATTCCAACATTACCTTTGCCCTTCTAACTAGCTAAAAAATCTTGATATGCAACACGCATAATTGACTTGTTTTGTCTAGATTGATCTTCTTGCAGCAAAACAGAGACTAACTCCTCAAAAAGCAAGACATTTTGATTGCTTCTCATCATGAGATGAAGAGTAGAAGCAAAACTCTAATAAGAATCGAGAAGACAATTAAGAAAAATATACACAAGTGAATTGTCTAGCAAGATTTCATTGACAAAAAACAATTACTCTTTCAAATCCTTGATCTTTGTTAGAAAAGTGTTCATTGAATCTCCTTGACTCATATGCTCAATCTCCAATTGTTTTCGAAGGTAAGCAATACGAACCTCATTCCTTGTCTAGTACAGTGTGGTAAGAGTATCCCAAGCATCTTTGGTTGTTCTACGTAAGAACATTGAGGGATAATGGCACATTTGACAAATAGAGCTATCAATGCATGTGTTTATGCATCTCTCCCATCACAACAAAGCTGCACCATAGTAGATGCACTAGGAACTCCACTAGGACTAGGAAATTGAAGATCAATATCTTCTAAGACCATATACATCACCTCCTATCATAATATTTAGAGGTGTAGAAGGACATATTTCAACACCTTGCACAATACATGACTCATCATGTATATGCCCACAATAAGTAGCTAGAACCATCCAACTTACCCTCAACCGCCAATATAAGAAATACATCATTGCTTTCAGCCATGGCCCGTGACTATACCCTAATGCAAAAAATTGGCAATACCTCAAAAAAGTTGAGCAAAAATACCCAATAGAGGCTAGCTAGACATGTAGCAAACTTTGAGACACTTCTACTAGCAAGCCAAAAACTGTATATATGTTTGGCATAAAAAGACGAAATTGCCTGCACAACCGTTTCGAAAGTGCGTTTTGAGATCGAAATGAGCTCAAATCGAAATTTCAACGTGGCAAGGTGAAATTGTTTTGAACTCCTAATGACCTTGAGTGTGCTCACCAATTTTCCTTCGATTATGAGATTGTGACCAAAAGGGTGTTGATGTTGATGATGCCCTCAAGAAAGTAGCGACATGCTCTCATACCAATTGTTGGAGTTTGAAGACTACGAAAGCACACAAAAAGCACAAGGAAGAAGAAGAAGCTAGAGCATAGCACACAGAGTGTATTATTAAGTGAATGTACACACAAGATTAGTAGCCCGTTAGGTTTATGGGCATACATACAAGCCAAGGGAAAAAACCTTCTAAAGAGGGAAAAAGTGTCTCGACGGTCCTAAGTGTGTTAACACACATCACTACCTCAATATATCAACATCGCACCCAAAAGGACTCAAGGAGTCTGGCAAGAAGGATTATGCCTGCAAGCTAAGGAGAAGCTTATATTGACTAAAGCAAGCACCCACACAATGGTATGAAGGTTTGATTTCTTCATGCTATTACATGGTTTTGAGAGAAGGGAAGTTGGCCACTACACAGAACAAACAATATATGGTGCCCTAATAATATTTGTATTTACCATTATATGTGGATTACACGCTTTAGTGAGGAAAAGTACCAGTGCATTATCATAGCGAAAAAAATCCTTGAAATCATAATTTCCGATGAAGGATCTGGGATCCACAAAAAATATTTTGCATATGCAGATCATAAAGGATAGAGGTAGAAGATTACATCTCAAAAGAAAGGAATCAAAGATATTAGAAAACTTTCAAATAGCTGTTATAATGCTCTTGAAGTTCCACAACCAACATATGTGAAATTACACAAAGCTGATTGCAAAAAAGATCATTCCACGACTAAGAAAATAGCATGTGGCTCACTTATGTATACAATGGTTGCTACGAGACCAAATATTGCATATGTGGTGCAAGTTGTGAGCATGGAAAATCCAAGGAAAAAAATAGGAAGCTATGAAGTGTGTACTTAGGTACTCAAAAGGTACAAAAATATTTGTGGTATGGAAAAGGCTCTCTACACATGAAGGCAAAATGGACATGGCAACCCATATAGATACTCATAAATCTACCACCGCGTACATGTTTATCATGGCCTATGGTCCAATATATTAGTGTTCAAGGCTAGAAATGATAGTTGCATTATCAACTAAATAGACCAAAATTTATATTTTGACTTAAGAGGCCTTCCATATGGTTGTGCAAATGGAAATGGGAATACATAACTATTGGTCCATTGTGATAGCCAAAGTGTCATATGTCGAGTCAAGGATATTATGTTTCAGTCAAGGATACTATGTTTCAGTCAAGGATGCTATCTTTCAAGAATGCACAAACTATGTTGAATTTATTGACCAAATAGTAACCTTTTTTTAATCCAGGGAAACTCATATGATTGCACTTATTTCGAATAAAAAATCGTTATTTTCATTTTTCAATGGGAAGGATTTTTTGAGCAAAATATTCATTTTGATTGAAAGTCTTATGATTCAAAAATTTCTTTCTATTGAAAAGTATCCCTATATATCTAACTTTTATAGAACATACTTTTCAATCATAATGTTCATTCTGATGGAAAGCCTTGCAATTGAAAAACAAAATGCATATGGTATACTTTTGATCCAAAGCTTTTGGATCTAAAATCTTCGATCTAAAGAAATTACATAATATATTTTTAATCTAAAGCGTTTCGCCAGATTATTATGAAAATTATTTTCGATCTCAAGATTTTTCAATCAGACCCTGTTTGATTTGGATGTCTCTTTCGATTTGAATGTCACAACTTACCTGAGGTTCCTCCAATATGCTATAGTGGCATCAAATAATCCATTTGAAATATATGGGATCCACGAATAATTTGGTACTTATTCACAAACAAACGGATTCTTGAATTAAAAATAATGCAGCCTAGCACACATAAGATCTTGATGTACGATATCATCTCATAGACAAGCTTTTAAAAATGGATGCTAAACTTCATACAAAAGATAATCCCTCGGGTATGCCAACAAAGAGACTTGAGAAATCTCAACATGAGCATTGCATGACTCTAGGAATAGCACAAGCCTTTAAGTAGGAGATTGTTGGAATAAAGCCCTTTGTACACTTCGCTCAAGTTTTGTAACACTAGGGATTTAATATTTTATAAGCATCCGGACAAAAGAACAATAGCACACATAAGAGAATATGCACACATACACAAGAAAACAAATCACATGATACATGTCCAAGGTGATGATATGCTCCAATCTTAACTACAAAATAACACAAGAAATATTCATAACCCATGAATACCAAAGAGAACATGTGAAGGGTAAGGTATAAGGCATGAAGAGGCTAGGGCAAGATCTCCAAAGTAACCTCTTGAAAGAGTATATGAGACCTCCAATAGTGTATGAGCATACACTACTCAAAGCACTCCAAGACCTCGAAGAATAGATGACGACTCCACCTCCAAGCACTCCAAGCATGTGAGAACTCCAAGTGAGCATGTATGAGATCATGAGCTAGTATGGGCATGTCTTTATATAGATTTGTAGGGCAACCTAATTTTATGCCCAAAACGCTAGGTGCTTGCTAAATCTAGTGCATGTACTCATAAGATGACATGTGTCAGCTACATAGACAACTGATGGCCTTTGGATCTGACATTAGTTGATTTGAATCTCAACCATTGGATTTAATGTGCTTTTCAAACTGCTTTTGACTTTTTTGGAAGGTTTGACCAAAAATTAGGGCTTGATTTCTGAAGAGTAAAATGAGATAAGATGGTGAAGTGTTGTATATGGATTGGTAGCTCTCTTTGATGACTTCAAGAATATATGATTATTTTCTCATGCACAAAATGACCATTTTTTACCAAGTCTTTGACTTGATTTGATCTCGTTTAACTTTTTTGACTTTGACCTAATTTCATGAATAGGTATAATGAATGATGTAATCATACAAATTAGAATTTCTAGCAGGTCCTAAAAGCTAAAATCCTAACAAGGTCTAGATTTTACAAAAAGTACCTCTGATTTTTGAAAGTTCACATTATACTCTTGTGATTTTCCCCCTTCTATACTTGTACCTTGTAAATGCTCTTTAAGGAGTTCTACATAACTTACTTTTTTATTTTCTTCATGTAAAAATGGGGACAAAAATGATGAGTCATCTATAATTTCATATATTCTAAAGAGTGCCCCCCATCACCAAGGATCCATCCAATCCAAGTCCGATAGAGTGTCAGAGATCCTTGGTGAACTAGGGCTTTCGCAACTCTTATATCTATTCCCTTCAACAAGGCAGCACTATTGTTTTTCTCGCTCTCTACGATTAGATCCTCCCTACTGGACAAAAGGCACAAGCCATATTCACAAATCACAAAGGGCGGGCATTAGACTCACATCCCAATCATAGAGCCAATATCGGCTCACCGTTGAGCCTAGGAGCCTTCAACCAAGGAGGCAACCATCTCCAAGGGATTGGTCTCCCATATCACCAGTCCCCCACCAATATGGGTGACGAGACTTTTCCTTACAGCCAAGAGTCCAAGTGTCTCATGCGAGAAATGTCTCACAAATGAGGCCATGAGTCCTATTTATAGACTCACTTTGAGGAGATGGTCGAGTTCACACTAGGCATTCATACTTGGGTGGGCACTCAGCTATGAGCACCCATCTAAATGTCCTTTGGGTTTGGGGATGTAACATCTACTTTCTATGAGCATGCATGAGTTCTTTTCCACCTCTAACTTGCATTTTCTTTTCCTTCTTGAGGGTTTGTTTCTATAATTCGTTGTGGTATAGTATATTTCTTGTTCTCATACAAGTAGTGACATTTTCTAGCTGTTGTCCACTGATTCAGCTCCTATTTTGAATGCTTACTTGCAGAAATTTTTCCTAACCACCGAAATCATCACTTGAGTCATGTCCACATGAGTAAATCTATTTTGCTATTGCAATCTTTTTCTCTTTCGCTTCAAAGGTTGCATAGCAAGCTTTTTGTTGGTATTCTAAGGTCTGAATACCAAATGTTGGAAGTGATGTGGGCCCCAATAACAATAAATTCACAAGTTTACAAGATCTTCCAACATATGAACCTTAACATACACACCTTAAGACTCAAAAATAGATGAGTGAGAGATAGAGAGAGAATAGACAGGATTTCAAGTGTAACGGTAAGCTATGAGGCTCACCTACACTATCTATATTTGAATGTCAAATTACAATGTGTGTATATGATTCAGACAAACAATATCTGTATCTAGGCAGAAATAGGAACTAGATATAAGAGATTGTGTGCCTAAGAGGTAGGAAGAGTGTGTGTGTGTGAGAATATGGAGAATAAGAACAGTTTAACACTTGTACATCAAACCCAAATTCTGATTAACCAAAATCAGAAACGAGTGACCTAGCAAGTAAGAATGGAAATAGACTTGCTACTCACAGTAAGTCAACAATAGATGTTGATGGTACGCTTGTAGAATCTCCTCCAGATAATCACCAAGATGTAGACCAGAACTCCATGTGAACACTCCCTCCAAGAGGGCCTCCAAGTTCTCCTCCTAGCTTGAGAAGATTGATCACCTCCTCCAAGTTCTTCTCCAAGAGCTTGAGCTTGTTGAGTAATGCTCACAATGACCAAGGGCCCTTCTTTTATAGTATTTTAAGATGCCAACTTTTAGCTTTAGTGATACTCAAAAACTATGCCATATTCTAAAAGCAATTACGATCTTTATTTGAAAAGCATGTCTTTAAAACTTTTATCGCAGGGAAAAGCTTTCAAAGCAAAAGCTACTTTCGTTAGATATGATTTACATTCTATTTTATTCTTTTATTGTTTGTTTATTTAGCTTTTGAATTAAGTGGTTTCACACTTTATTTTAGGTTCACATGGAACAACTAAGCATGGGTTTCACATATGTGCTTATACATATAATATGAAAGACAAGTAATATGCTGACTTGACAATCGAACATTGACTCAAACAATCCCCCCTTCAATGTCACAATGGTAGAAGGTTTAATAACTCAAAACTTCTGATGTCTTCAAATATCTCTTAATTGATTTCCACTGAATCTTGAGCTGACTGTGTATGAACCTCTATACTTGAGAAACTGCAAATGGAATGTCCTGATGTGTATTACATAGATCTATCAAGCAAACTACTGCTTGACTATATAATGTAGCATCAAATGGTTCTAAATATGCTTCCGACTATAATAACACATTGACATCCATAGGTGTCTACATAGGCTTGGAATCTGTCATCTCAAACCTTTCCAATAATTTCTCAATGTATTTCTGTTGTGTCATGTAGATACACTCATCTCGGAATATGAACTCAATCCTGAGACTTGTGATAATCACATTACTTTGTAGTGCATCTTGAACACTAGTTGGTTCATTCTCAACTGAACTAAGACCTAAAATATTATGACCCTCAAAATGTTTTGCATATTGCATAATTTACCTTGTCTCCTTGTCTCACTTCTGGTTCTTCTAATGTATTTCTTTATACCACTATCCTTCCAAGTTTGATATAACCACTTTGGCATATTCCTAAAAAGTGGTGGTATATCTTCTCGTTCTTCAGTATCTCTTTCTTATGGAACTCTGGAGACTTTTCCAACTTCATAAGTCGGAACTTCAAGAGGTATTGATGATGGACTAGGTATTGATGTAGGTACTGAAATTCTCTCTTCACCTATCTCCATTAGGGTTTGAGTAGGGTGGTTGGGGATAAAAGGCTACTACATTTCTCCGTTATATATGTTTATTATTCTATTCTTTTTTCTCCCCTTCTGTATTTCAACCCCATACAAGGTATATAGAAGAGCTCTGCATTAAAAATGGAGTTTAACATAATGGTTTCCCTTAAATTAATTTTATGTATTGAAACAATGACCCCGTCACAAAGGATACATCCAATCCAAGTTGGATTTAATGTTTAAGATCCTTGGTAAGGAGGGAGCTTCTTTCCTTTAATAGGGCAGCACTGATTTTTTTCCCCTCCATAAGCATGTGAGTATTTCACTCGATCTCTGTCCTCTGACCTTTTTTTTTTTTGAAGGTGTGTTTCTGTTCCTTGTTCTAATAGTTTTTTCTGCCATACAGATACTGACATTTCATGGTTGTGTGCTGATTAATTCCATGTTCCAGTCCGTTCCTTGCTTTTTTCCCCTAATGCATTATACAGCATTCATGCTTATGTACGGTTATGTGTTGATACCTTTGATTGCCACTAGACTCAAAACGATATGTGACCGAGCATCTACATGACACACGGAAAAAGGTGCACACTGCAAAGGAAATTCTAGAGACAACAGAGAATCATGTTACATTTTAGGCTTGAATGTTAAGGCTTGTAAATGTCCAAGTTTGTATGAAGGTGTACCTTCAGGTACAGAGGGATTCTAAGATGAATAGGACTGGCCCATGTTGAAAATTGTCTTGTTGTCATTAGTGCCAATGGACTCAAGAGTGCGTAATCACTAAGACACAAAGTTCATACATAGCATGTGGTCAATTTACAACTATGTAATAGGAAATAGGTACATGAACTGATAAACTGCAAGTCAAAATTACATTCGCAGTACAGAAAAAAACAATGGAACTGTTTCCAGACACAATTGGAGCAATAACTGGCTGCACCACCAATTTGATTTGGCTGCAGCCAATGTTAATATAGAAGAATCCCAAATGCAATACATTCTACAGAAAATCAGGGAATAAAAAATAATGTGTGTGTTATTTCACATGAGTCTGTGAACCAGGATAAAGGGTTTAGAGCTTAATATGGAGAAGGATACCTGCATCATAAATACCATTGTGTTTCCTTCAAGTTGGGGAGCATGAAAATTCCCTGTAAAAAAGATCATTCATTGATGCAAATTTCATGAACGCAACTAATATAAAGCAGTCATCAAAAATAATTGATCACAACACAGTTCATCCGTGAACTTCCTAGCTAACAATTAAGTCACGTAGACATAGCCTCCTTTGCACTCTCATCAGCATTACCTCATACAGAAAACAACCTACCAGTTTTTGAATGCTACTAGATGTTTTCTTTGATCTGTACAACTGAAAATTTTAAAATACAAACTTATACATAATGATAGTTCTAGCCGGCATTTCTGGGCAGCTGAAATGGCTCGGGAACCATGAAATGAATGTCCTTTCTAAGCATAGTGCCCAGAAGCGGCGTTTCTGGGCAGCCGAAATGTCTCGGCCATTTCTGGGAAATGACACGGCCCAGAAAAGTTGTTTCTGGGCAATTTTTTTCCAACATGAAGTTTTTTTGGAGATTTTCTGATTCTACTTTTTAAAATCTACACTGGTACTTTTTGTCAATCCATAGCATGATGTACCATCTTTTTGCTCGGATGATAATGCGATATGGGGACTCTGAATGTTCAAATTTCAACATGCTTTGTATATGTTTCTACTTGAAAAACACTTTTTTTTTTTACTGCTTTAATGTTAACATTCATTGTACATTATTTCCATTTGATTTTTTTCTTTTTAAGCATTTTTCTAGTGTCATCCTCGGAACGTGTCCCCATGACACCTTAGGCTCCATCCCCATCCCAAGGACACCACCATTCCCAAGACCCATCCCTGTCCCCTAGTGACTTTGGTATGTAGTATGCATGTACATAACACACACACATATATATATATGTATATATATATATATATATATATATATATATATATATATATATATATATATATATATATATATATATATATATATATATATATATATATATATATATATACATATATATATGTGTGTGTATAGATCTTCAAAGACAAGATATTCAACTCAAAAACTGAGTTATGATAGTTTCGTGGCAAAACATTTTGCATACATGATGCAGGTCGTCAAAGACAAAGAGCCGGAGACATATGAAGAAGCTTGCACACAAAAAGGAATGGAAGCAAGCTATGAAAGAGGAGATCAAAGCTCTCAAAGATAATCACACATTGGAGCTAGTGCCAAAGAAAGAAGGTATGAAGATTATTCCAAACAAATATGTTTAAAATAAAGAGGAATGTTGATGGTTCACTAACTAGATATAAAGCTAGATTGGTTGCCAAAGGATTTCAACAAACACAAGGTATTTATTATGATGAAATTTTCAACCCGGTTGCAAAAATGGAAACAATTAGAACTTTAATAGCAATGAGTGCTTCAAAGAGGTGGCCATTAAACCAACTCGACATCAAAAATGTTTTTCTCAATGAAGAACTACAAAAAGAAGTATGCATGAGTCAACCCGTTGGATTTGAAGATGAAAACCATCCAAACATTGTTTGCATGTTAAAGAAGGCACTTTATGGCTTGAAGCAAGCACCACGAACATGGAATCAGAGATTGGTAAAGTATCTAACTAAGTGTGGATACAACCCACGTAGTGCAAATCCTTCATTATTAATGAAGAAGAAAGAAAATAGAGAGGTATATATCTGCATATACGCTGATGATCTCATCATAACAAGGAATGATATTACTATTGATATACTTCAATAGTGATGTGTGTGAACATACTAAGACCACCTGGGCACTTTTCCCTCTCTAGGAGGCTTTCTTCCCCGACTTCTATATACGCCTATAACCCTAACAGGTTACTTATCTTTCTACATTCTCTTGGTAATACATTCAGTATTGTGGGTTGTGGTCAAAGCTTCTTCTTCTTCCTTGTGTTATTCGTGTGCTTCCGTCGACCTCAAACTCAAACAATTGTATCATAGCATGTCACCGCTTCATCTAAGATGTCGTTGACACCCCTCCGATCATAGTCTCAGAATCGCATGAAAATTGTTGAACATATTCAGGCCGATTAGGAGTTCAAAACGGCTTCGCTCTACGGTGTCGAAATCATGATCTCAGTTCGTTTCGGCCTCCAAACGCACTATCGTTGCACCCATAGTTGGTCAGGTACGATCCCTACGACAGGTACGGTACGTAATAGTACGATGCCAGGTATGTACTAATCATGAGGTACGAATCCGTACGATATTAGTACGAAAAATTTTTTTCCGTCTTTTCATGTACGTGGGAGTGTACACATATGAAGGGTACTTTTTGCCATGAATATGCATAATATTGTATCTATGCATGAACATAATTGTTCTCTAACTAGCATAGCTGCAAAACCAATGTATTTTCTTAATAGATTCAAGTCAAAATGGAAAATAAAAATTTTGGTATCAATTGGTACGAATACGTACGAGTACATACGGTACGAGAGGTACGTACGAATCTACTCGTACTGGTACGATTACCAAGGCAATTACGTCTTTTTGTGCCAAAGATATATTCAAGTTTTGGTTCGCCAGTATAAGCGCTTCGAAGTCTGCTACCGATTTCGCAAAACTCGACAAAGTAGTTTTGTTCAACATTTTGTGTTGAAGTCATTTTTCTGAATCAAGGTATTTTAGTCAGTGACCATGGCTAAAAGCAATGATGTATTTCGTATGTTGGCGATTGAGGATAAGTTGGATGATACCAATTATCCATTATGGGCATATATAATGCATCATGTATTGGTTGCAAAAGGACCGTGGAATATTGTGCGTGGTGTTGAAAAACGTCCTACTACAAGTGCAAATACAGTTCCTGAAGGTGATGCAGATGGCGTTAGAGATGATGTTCTTCAAGTTCCTGTTCGTGCTTCGGTCCATGTTGCACCTACTACGGAGCAACTTCGTTGAAATGGCAGAGATGCTCAAGCACATGCATTGATAGCCTTGTTTGTCAAACGTGCCATTATTCCTTATATTCGCTCTCGCAAAACAGAAAAGAATGCTTGGGATACACTTACCACTTTGTATCACGCAAGGAATGAGGCTCGTGTTTCTTACCTCCGAAAAGAGTTGGAGAGTGAGCATATGAATGAAGGAGATTCCATGGACAGTTTTTGACAAAGATCAAAGATTTGAAGGAGGAGTTGATTTTTGCTGATGAAGTCTTGCCAGACAGTTCACTTGTGGAGACTTCTCTGAATGATCTTAAAGATTCACATCAGAGTTTTTCTTCTACTCTTCGATTGATGATGAAAGCCAATCCAAATGCCTTAACATTTGAGGAGTTAGTCTCTGTTCTATTGCAGGAAGATCAATCCAAGCAAAAAAGGTCCATAATGCATCTTGCAAGCTTTCCTGGCTAGTCAAAAAGGCAAAGGTAAATGGAGCTCATCTACTAGTAAGCATAAATCTGCTAATCCTACAAAATCAAAGAAGGATGACAAAGACAAGAAGAAAATAGAAAAGCAAAAATTGTTTCGCAAATACTGTAAAGGAAATGATCCTGTTATAAAGAGTTTTCCAAAACTAGCTGCAAGAGAAGCAAAGCAAAAAGAGGTTGGAATGGTTGTTGCAAAGGCCTTTACACCCAAATCAGAGTTTGCAAATCTTGTGAAGAATGAAGAATAGGCATTTACTAATGTTTGCAGTTATGATCTATCTTCTCATGAATAGTGTATGCTTGCAGTAGACTCAGATGTTAGGTACTTTGATAGTGGGGAAACCAAACATAGTACCTTGCAGCGTAGTTTCTTCACTTCACTTAGGCCTGCCCCTACAAGGAATAATGTCATATGCACAAACAACTCCTCTTATCCTATCATAGGAGTTTGCAATATCATTCTGACTACTACTGGTGGTAGTTCTTTTACATTGTCGAATGCTTTATTTGAATTTTATGCCACAGATCAAGAAAAATTTGTTATCAGTTTGGTTGTGAAAGTTGTTGATAACAGATGTACAATTCATCATCTGTCAAATAGCGATGTCATTATTGCTTCTAGCATTTTATGTCGTGGACTGTATAAGCTCATAGATCATGCAAAATCTATGAATGATTAAGCATGTGCAGTTCAAGATTCTCAGGCTATATCGGATGCAAAGCTTCGGCATATGCGCTTTGGTCATCTAAATTATGTTAGTTTGCTATGCCTACAAAAATCTAAAATGGTGTCCTCTATGCCCAAACTTGAGGCATCTGGTAAACATGTATGTGAAGGCTGTATTTTGGGCAAAATGCACCATTCCTCCTTCCCAAAAGATGGTTCAGTACGAGCTACTCAAACATTGAAGCTTGTTCACAATGATGTTTGTGGTCCTATGCAAACATCTTCTTTTGAGAACTACCTTTACTTCGTGACTTTCATTGATGATTTTTTCACGCATGCATGGGTATATCCATTGAAAGCAAAGTCCAAAGTGTTAATGTCCCTCAAACAATTTCTAGTTTTGGCTCAAAATCTGTCGTCATGTAAAATGAGCACCCTCCATTATGATCGAGGGGGGGAATATATGTCTTCTGATTTTAATGCATTTATGGCTCAACGTGGGATAAAACATTTGTGTATAGTGTCTATACACCTCAACAGAATGGAGTTGCAGAAAGGAAGACAGGTCACTCATGGAGATAGCGAGGTGTATGGTCAAGAGTTAGGCTTTACCACATAATTTCTAGCTTGAGGTTGTTATGTGTGAAGCATATGTACTTGGTAGGTGTCCCACTAAAGCATTGCAATCTATCACTCCATTATGAGGCTTGGCATGGTCGCAAGCCATTTGTTGCTCATCTGCATGTCTTTGGTTGTCTGGCATATGCATTAGTGCCTGAACAACAACAACACAGAAAATTAGATGATAAAGCAATGCAAAGGCTATCATCTGTATCACCCACAGAGTAAATGCATTTTGGTTAGCCGTGATGTTGTTTTATGCACCTCTATCATATCATACTCGTTTAGACTCTCATAGTGCTTCTTTCACATCAGATTGTTATGCTATGGCTGCCTTTAGTCTTTGTGATGAGAATGCGCCTATTTCGTTTGATGAAGCACAAAATTTAGAAAATTTGACTCTTGCTATATAATCAGAATATGATGCTATTATGAAATATGGTACCTCGTCTTTATGTGACTTGCCAATGCATTGAGCATCAATCAACCATACATGTTGAAGAAGCCCATCCACTTTGATGACCAATCACTGATAACATTTTCCTCGCATTCCTTCTTGTCCCCGCGGAAGGGTTCAAAGGTGGTCATGGTGACTGTCGAGTGCATACGTAGGGTAGCCATTAGCGAGCCTTCAGTGTGCTTAGATGGTTCAGAGATTCCCTCGACATTGCCCGTGCATGTCCATAGGTATGGAGGTCCTCATCTCCTCCATAAGCTTGATTTGACTGGCTGGTGTAGATGGCTGAGATGTACTAGGCTGAGGAAACATCTCCATGATGAAGGAGAAAATGGAGAGGCTCAAGATAGTTGACGAGGACTGATGGCACCTCAGAGGCTTGGATCCTCCTTGTGTGCAAGTTTGATAATCAATAAACATACCAAATGAGAGACGGAATGCCTCTATTTATAAATTTCATCCCACCTCCTCTATTTTTCAGCCACCTCCCCTATTTTTCAGCCACCTCCTCAACTAAATTAGAAAGTTTTTACAACTTTCTATTTTCTTTGAATTTACACAATCATTCTCAGCCACTCATTAATTTATTTCTGAATTAAGAATGTGGCTGAGATCTCTTTGTTGGACTGCTGGAAAATTAATGGCTCAGACGCTGCCACCTGGCAGCCACCTGTCCATCTCTAATTGGACCCCAAATTAGGTTACTTGTTGCGCAAGAAACCCCATCTATTGCTGCAACAAGTCTACCAACCAGCTGCGCATGGGTTTTCCTGCCCAAAAAAGTTCAGCACATGTTTTTTTAGCTTATCCAGGTCATGAATCAGGCACTTCAAAGAGCTTCCACCAAATTTCCTCATGCGCAAGCCAGCTGAGATATTACATTTAATTTTTTTCTCGGGCACCTGCATTCTGAGGAGGTTCTCATGGCAAGGAGAGGAAGAATTAGACTAATCCCCAAGGGAAGTAGAAGGAGAAGAATCAAAAAGCCATTTTCACCACCAGCTGCTGCGCTTTCCCTCTTTTATTTGAGAAGAAATCTTCCAGCAGACAAGTAAAAGATTGATTCCTTTCCTTCTTCCCGTGGGATTAACCTTTTCTTCTAATCTCCACCGCTCATGATTCCCTGAATAAAAGCGCAGCCCTCATTCGGAGCATCCACATACGGGTGCAGGCAATTGCCTCCCACTACCCCTTTCTTTTCCAATCCAACCTCCAAAAAGGTTATACGAAAAGGGAGACTGCTCCCATGCAGCACCCTCCTATAGTCCCTGCTCATCATCCATCTTCCACCTCCTTGGGGCTCCTCCCTCTCCTCTTGCAGTAGGATGGAAGATTCCAACCATGAAGGTAACAGGTGAAGATGAAGGGTGCCTATTACCAGCCCCTACCTCCACAGAAACTCAAAGGTAATGTGGGACATATCTGTGAATTCCACCACCAGTTTGCGTGTGCTCCCCTTGTCTTCTTCTCCGACTACTAACATCCCATACCACCCCATATAGGAGGATGGAAGACATGTCAAGTTCAGCCATGATGGATGGAAGACATGTCAAGTTCAGCCATCATGGCTCAATGAGCTCTAATGGTTTTGTGCACGTTGTCTTGGCTTTTTCCTCCTTATGAGGAGAGAGCTTCTTTGATACCATTGTTAGAACCTCCAAGATCCTCCCTGCTGGACAAGTCAAGTCACAAGCCAAATTCATAAACAAATAGAAGGGAGGACATCAAACTCACCTCCCAGCCATAGAGCCAATACGGGCTCACCCCCGAGCCTGGGAGTTTGTAGCACGCGACAGGAAGCCACCTCCAGAGGACTGGTGTCCCATACCACAAATCCTCCACAAGAACGGGTGTCAAGGCTCTTCCATGCGAGGCAAAGAGTCCTGTCCTAGAAAATGTCTAGAATGCCAAATGAGAGGACTTGAGGCCTCAAGTGAAATGACCCAATTCACACTGAACTAACGGGTCCCAATACACATTGGTCGGACACCTCCTGGCAGACAATAGCTTCAAACCACATGTGCATGTGCAGTGTGCATGCGGCATGTCACATGCAATGTGCATGTGCAATGCACTAGCTTTCAAGATAAATTATCAATTGATTAATGATTCACTTTGTTTTATATGTAACCGGTCCCAATACACATTGGTCGGACACCTCCTTCCCGGACAATAGCTTCAAACCACATGTGCATGTGGCATGTCACATGCAATGTGCATGTGCAATGTACTAGCTTTCATTGTAAATATGATTTGTGACTCACTAACTTGTCATTGTATTTGCCATGCTTTGAATCTTGAACCTTGATGGATCATGATTTTAGATTTTTGAGTCAACTGTCATTGATAATTGTCACTTTTGCAATGTGCGATTGTTGGAAAACAATGTCCCATGGTCAAATGGTCAATATTGCTCAAGGTATTACAGGATGTGTAGATTTTTTAGTAGCTTCTCTACAACCACATCGCATGGGCACCTTGGATAAGACAATCAACTCCCAGACACAGGGCATGGGTTCAACACCCGTCGGAAGCAGCGTACGGAAGTTTACGTTTTGGACAAGTATTTTTCAAAAAGCAAAACGATGCCATACTTGTTTTTAATCGATGGATCGCAATATGTTTTTCAAAACGTGCTAACGTTGTAATGATCGGGCGTAGATTTATGGCTTTTCGTAGAATACGTTTTGAAGAGCTTTTGGAAGAGAAACAAAGCTATATAAGAACATGCTTGGCTCATTATCTAGTATCACACACCAATTGGCAACCGCAGCTTTGGTCCCTCAGCAAAGGTGATGCTCTAGCACACATATAGCTGATTTAGGGTCTTCCATAGCCTAAGTTCAGATGAGGGTTTGCTCATTATCAGTCTTAGACTGATCCTTCCTCTTTCTGTCACTCATATTCACTCTTCTACAACCTATCAAGTCACACATCTCATATATATTCAGATTTCTGTCCATACATCTGAATATGTTTGTTACATTTGTATATACACTCTTCCATCTATAGAGTGGTTGAGATTTTGACTCCCACATTGTAAATTGACATTTGTATACATGATAGTGTGAGTAAGCAGTGGCTTACGTAAGACTTTACACATATTGTCTAATCTTTCTCTATCTTTGTCTCATCATTTGTGTGATTAAGTGTGGTATGTTCATGTTTTGTCAATATTGGAAGATTGTTGGAATCTGTGTTATAGATGCTGGACCTATGGAGCTATGGACCTGTGGTATTAGTTATGGGCCTACCTAAATTTCCAACAACGATGTGGATTGTGATTTGTGAATAAAGTTACAACTAATTACTTTAAAAAGTAAAGTGCTCATTCCTTAGTGAGTTGTGACTCATGACCTAAATTTTTAAATTTTCATTGATTGAATGTTCAATGAATTATGATGATTGATTCTTGAATCATGATGAGTGATGGTGCAATGTGAATTTAAATTTTAGAATGACAATGATTATTTGTGCATTGTGAATTTACAATGATAAGTTTGAACTTTGAACTTTGAAGTGGCAAGTTTAACGTGTATAGTGACCGGTCACCATTGTACATTGAATAATAATATATATATATATATATATATATATACATACATACATACATACATACATACATACATACATACATACATACATACATACATACATACATACATACATACATACATACATACATACATACATACATACATACATACATACATACATACATACATACATACATACATACATACATACATACATACATACATACATACATACATACATACATACATACATACATACATACATACATACATACATACATACATACATACATACATGCATGCATGCATGCATACACACACACATACATACATACATACATACATACATATATATATATACATACACACACACACACACACACACACACACACATATATATATATATATATATATATATATATATATATATATATATATATATATATATATATATATATATAGATAGATAGATAGATAGATAGATAGATAGATAGATAGATAGATAGATACATACATACATACATACATACATACATACATACATACATACATACATACATATATTTGTACACACACACACACACACACACATATATATATATATATATATATATATATATATATATATATATGTATATATATATATATATATATATATATATATATATATATATATATATATATATATATATATATATATATATATATATGTGTGTGTGTGTATCTATCTAAATCATCATAGATTAGCTATAAGTGGCCTAGGATGCCAAAATTTTTATTTTTAATTTTTAAAAAGCAAAAAAAGAAAATGTTAGCAACGTTTTCGCGACATCTATGGCAAAACGTTGCTATGTTGCTAACGAGTTAGCAACACATTGCCTTGGACCTTGCGAAAACCTTGCTAACAACCTTGCTCTCTACAATAGTGTATCCAGATGAAAAAGGCATCTCTCCATGATTTTCCGTTTGCAATGCAAGAAGTCTTTGACCATCATCTTCTTTTTCTATCATGTCAAGAGTGATCAGCATTTTCTGAAACCCTATTTCTTTGGTCTTACATGTAAGCCACAAGTTTATAGCATCCTACTCTTTTCTCTTACAAGAGCTCGTGAAAATTCCCCTAACATAGATTTGAATGCATCCAACTCATCACATAACACACCTTGCTTGAAAACATCACCATGTGTGTACCTCTCTATGAGACGCATCCAACCATGATACACTTCTATGTTCATATGTGGAGCTTTCTCCCTCCAAATATGATGAAGAACAAATCTGATGTAGGGGAGAATGTAACATGTCCCTTCTAATAATGCATAGATTTCTCACCTCCTCAAGCTTGTGGAAACACTGCATCCCAAGGTTGAAACTTTCTCAATTATCCTATCTTCAAACTCATAAATATGGCCCATTATGGCCCCTTCTCTCTCTTCCAAGTGCAATATTTTCAAAATAGGACTCTCTCCCTTTTGCATTTCTCTGAAAAAAATGCACTCAAGACAAACATAAATATCTCTTCAACCTTTTGGGTTTTGGCAACCTTTTTCCTTGCATATTCCAAGGAAACAATCATAGAGCGTAGTCCATTATGCACAACTTCATCAAGAAGGTTTGCAAGCATAATGAAAATGTAAGCAAACCGTGTATGTGTAGGCTTCATCAAGTCCTTACTATTGAATTTTCTAAACAAAGCTGAAACAATTGGCTTCATAGTCACATATGTGACAATCTTCACAGCGTTGTCTATTACTAGCTTGATCCATGCAAGTGTTGGAAACAATGTCCCATGGTCAATGGTGAAAATTCCTCAACTTAGTATAGGATGTGTAGCTATTTTTACTAGGTTTTGGACAACCAAAAGGCGTGGCAACGTGGATAGTGTAAAGGGCTCCTAAGCAATAGACTTGAGATCAATTCCTTCCATAGACAACAGAGCAGCACCGCCTTTTTTGGATAATATTTCTCCAAAAGCTAATGATCAACGGTCTCGAATTTTCCGCAGCTTTTTCCCGATTTCTCTTGGTGGCGCCCGATTAATTTGCGATAGATTTTTTTATTGTCACAATTGTTTTTCTTTTACTTTTGTAGAAGGTGCTTTTCAAGCTACCTCCAATATTATATAAAGAACCTTTGGGCTCACTTTGAATTATCATCTCAAACCACTTTCAAGTATTGGAGGTGATCAAGGAGGAGATCTTGGAGGCCCTCTTGAGGGGAGAGTTTCTACACTCTTGGAGGAGTTGTGCTCTGCATCTGGAGACATCTGGAGGAGTTCGTGTCAGCTTACCATTAGCATCAGTTGTTGAATTACTATGAGTAACAAGTCTATTTTTGTTCCTACTTGTTAGATCACTCGTTTCTGATTCAAGATAGTCAGAATTTGGATTTGCTATAAAGAGTTCTAAACTGTTAATATTCTCCATATTCACACACACACACTCTTCATACCTCTTAGGCACACAATTTCTTGTATTTAGTTCCTATTTCTGCCTAGATACAGATATTGTCAGTTTGTATCATATTCACACATTGTAATTTGACATTGGAGTATAGATAATGTAGGTGAGCATTATTGCTTACCGTTACACTTGAAAATCGTGTCTATTCTCTCTCTACATCTGACTCATCATTTTTTTTAGTCTTAAGGTGTGTATGTTAAGGTTCATCCATTGGAAGATCCTATAAACATGTGATTTTATTGTTATTGTGGCCCACCCCACTTCCAACATTTGGTATCAAGACCTTAAAATACCAACATTTGGTATCAAAGCATAGTTTACATACACCCTTAACAAGATGAATGATTATAGACTTGAGAATGAAGACAAGTTTGAGCGAATGTCTAAGTATCCAATGTGGAGTTTTACGATGATGAATCTGTTAGTATCAAAGGACTTATGTATTGTCAATGGCACTTATCCAAGGCCAAGACAAGTCAGAGAAGATGTTGCTTCATCTTCTAGAAGAACCCCTATTCCTATTTCTACTCAACAAGAGGTTGGTGAAGAAGGAACCACTTCATCATCAAGAGTCCATACTACTACCAAATTATTTCCTAGAGGAGCAATCCAGATGGGATTCAAGGGATGCACTAGCACTTCCATATATTGCTATGAGAGTCAAGAGGCATATTATACCCCAAATGAGGTCTTGCAGAACCTCTTGTTAGGCTTGGTTGGAGTTAGAGAATCTCTATCAAAGCAAAAACCCTGCTAGAAAAGCCCACCTAAGGAGACAGCTAGCCAACACAAGGATGAAAGTTGGTGAATCAGTTCAAACACATATTTTTAAGCTTAAATATTTACTAGATCATTTACTCATGTTGGAGTCAACAATTCATATGAAGAGATGGTAAACACAACTTCTAAACTCACTTCCATCTACATATCGTGCTTTTGTTACCTCTTTATCTCTCTCTACAAGAGATAGAGAACTTTCATTTGAAGAGCTATAATTCCTGTTACTTCAAGATAAAGATCAACAAAACAGTATGGAAGAGAATGATGAAGCTATGTTATCATCATCAAAGGGAAAGAAGAAGAAGAAAAGTCTTCTACTACATATGATTCAAAGAAAGGAGTATGCCATTACTGTAAGAAGCCAAGTCATTACATAGCATAAAGTCAGATTTATGATAAGAAGGAAGAGATTCCAGAATTCATAAAAGCAAATGACTATGCATTTATCAAAAGCATTTATCAGAAGTTTTGCAGGTTATTGAAACTTGTACCATTTTGACATTGAAGGGGGAATTGTTGGAAACAATGTCCCATGGTCAATGGTGAAAATTCCTCAACTTAGTATAGGATGTGTAGCTATTTTTACCGGGTTTTGGACAACCAAAAGGCGTGGCAGCATGGATAGTGTAAAGGGCTCCTAAGCAATTGAACTCAGATCGATTCCCGCCACGGACAAAAGTGCAACGCCACTTTTTTGGATAATATGATGAGCGATTGCAAATTTTCCGTAGCTTTTTCCCGATTTCTCTTGGTGGCTCCCGATTAATTTAGCGATAGATTTTTTTATTGTCACGATCGTTTTATATTTGCTTTTGTAGAAGGTGCTTTTCAAGCTACCTCCAATACTAGATAAAGAACCTTTGGGCTCACTTTGAATTATCATCTCAAGCCACTCTCAAGTATTGGAGGTGATCAAGGAGGGGATCTTGGAGGCCCTCTTAGAGGGAGAGTTTCTACACTCTTGGAGGAGTTGTGCTCTATATCTGGAGACATCGGGAGGAGTTCATGTCAGCTTACCATCACCATATGTTGTTGAGTTACTGCGAGTAACAAGTCTATTTCTGTTCCTACTTGTTAGTTCACTTGTTTCTGATTCAAGATAGTCAAAATTTGGGTTTGCTGTAAAACAATTCTAAATTGTTCATATTCTCCATATTCTCCTTCACACACTCTTCATACCGCTTAGGCACACAATTTCTTGTATTTAGTTCCTATTTCTGCCTAGATACAAATATTGTCAGTTTGTATCATATTACACATTGTAATTTGACATTGGAATATAGATAATGTAGGTGAGCATCATTGCTTACTGTTACACTTGAAAATCATGTCTATTCTCTCTCTATATCTCACTCATTATCTTTTTGAGTCTTAAGGTGCATATGTTAAGGTTCATCTGTTGGAAGATCTTGTAAACATGTGATTTTAGTGTTATTGTGGACCATCCCACTTCCAACATTTGGTATCAAGACCTTAGAATACCAAGAGAAAGTTTATATCTTCAAATAACAGATCCAAGCAATGCTATGTACAACTTGTGTAGAAAATATGTGGCCATTGTTGCTCTATTAAATAGCCAACTTTGACACAATTTGAAGCATTATACATGCAAACTAGCATTACATTATCAAGGCCAACATCCAATATAGCATCTTTAAGTATCTCAAAGATGTATTCTCTTAACTTGACCTCACATGAAGTATCCACAAATCTCAAGAACATTTTGCCATATATGCAAGATACCATAACATTGATGATTGGACTGAGTCTTGGATTATTGATGATTGGTCTGCATCTTGTATCATTGATGATTAGTCTGATTCTTGTATAGACCAACCATCACGCACAATGGTACAACCCGAAGTATTCCATTTTTCTCTTATCTTCAAGAGGTCATATTCAATGCATCGAACTTCTATGTGCATCTCTCTCTCTCTCTCTCTCTCTCTCTCTCTCTCTCTCTCTCTCTCTCTCTCTCTCTCTCTCTCTCTCTCTCTCTCTCTCTCTCTCTCTCTCTCTCTCTGAAAGAAGGCCCTAGCCTCCCAATTGCTTGAAGCATTTGGATAAAGTAAGGACTCCTTACTTTCCAAAAAGGGATACCCTTTGCAAAGAAGAAATGATGAACCATCACGCACAATGGTACAACCCGAAGTATTCCATTTTTCTCTTATCTTCAAGAGGTCATATTCAATGCATCGAACTTCTATGTGCATCTCTCTCTCTCTCTCTCTCTCTCTCTCTCTCTCTCTCTCTCTCTCTCTCTCTCTCTCTCTCTCTCTCTCTCTCTCTCTCTCTCTCTCTCTCTCTCTCTCTCTCTCTCTCTCTCTCTCTCTCTCTCTCTCTCTCTCTCTCTCTCTCTCTCTCTCTCTCTCTCTCTCAAAGAAGGCCCTAGCCTCCCAATTGCTTGAAGCATTTGGATAAAGTAAGGACTCCTTACTTTCCAAAAAGGGATACCCTTTGCAAAGAAGAAATGATGAACAGCCTTGTATGCATCATCTCTAGCTTAAGCATCCCAAACTTTGTCCAATGTTCCTTTTGCTTCTCTTGACCTTTTAGAAACATGGCCACTAGTGTCATGGACACAACGAAAACCATCTTAAACCTTAGATTCCATGTAACTTTCTATATCTCATGATTGGTTCAGAATTTGGAGAAACTAATGCTTCCACCGCGTTTGAAACATGCCAATACTGTAAGATCAACCATCTACTTGCTTGATTTTGATATCAAGTGGTCCTTTTTCAGATTGCTGGCATCATGAGTGTTCGTAACTTCCCTTGAACACCTATATAAGGAGGGTTTCGCCACATACATCCTCAATCTTAATCTTTTTGTGTGAGCTACATGCGAGGACAAGTCATCATCATCTTCATGTCTTCGGTTCCATCTAGGAAAAATTAGGAGAGCTCATCGAGAGCATCAAAGAGCCATGTATCTCATCATCTTGCCGAATTTCATAGGAGCAAACCCATATGGCCCAAAGGTAGTCAAAAAAGGTAGTTTTTTTTGGGTAAATTCAGTCCTAACATGTATTCAGTCCTAACACCTGAACAAACCTTCACTGTGTTTCGACAAAATCCACTTAACAATGCAGCCGTCATTGCACCAAATGCTATGTGACACAAAAATTGCCACACTCCCGAAACGAAATAAAAATTCTTTGGAAGTGAAAAGGAATTCGAGTAGCAGAAAGGGCCCTTTTTTGAAATAAAGCGGAAGTTCCATGATAAGAAAGTCGGTACCTGAAACATGTGTTTAAACGAGCGCATGCAAGTCAGAAAACCCAACCAGGGGGTTTCTTTCCAGAAGAAAATATGAAGGAAAAACTAGGACCTCCATACACCGAACAAGCAGAACTCTCCAAGAAAACACATTGATCTTAATCGAATTGTTCTTAATGGTATCTACAGATGAGCGAACGCTTACCAAGAAGAATGCCATCCTAATCACTTCAACCTTCAGTAAACTGAAGGTCCTTTGAATCATAAATGAAATATAGAGATGCAAGGATCCCCAATCTCCTTGAGCTCATCTTCTTCATGTGCTTACGATGATGGAAGAAAAACAATATCATTCGTAAATGTTTAACATTTCATGAGTAGTTTCTGAACACGCTCGAAGATGTTCAGAGAATGCTACGACAATGCAGTGCGGAAGTGGAGAGAGAGAGAGAGAGAGAGAGAGAGAGAGATGAGCTTACCGTATCCCGTATGCTGGCTTCCGCACAACATGTACGCGGATGCTCTTGACCTCAGAATGTCGGCGGAAAGCATAGCTGCAGGAGAGAGAATCATGATCTAATTTCATCACAAACAGTTCCTCGCTTCGCCACTTGGACAATGAAGGTCGCCAGCTTGTGGTATTGAATAACGGAGGCTTTACGAGTGAAAGGATTTATTAGGCAGGGTTCACATAGGACTCCCGGAAGAGACCTGCAAAATACTTTTTCCATCGAAAAGTGTCGTTGATGCACACGTTCCAATTCCGCAAAACACATTTTCCATCTAGAAGTCTCCTTGGTGCATTCGCATGCAAAATTTGTTCCATCACCACATGATGATTGTTTAAATAAATGTTTTTCTTTGACAACCGAGTCATCGAACTTTTTTTTTTTTAATATAAAGGAAGTTCGGCATTAGCCTACTCTCCCGGACTTGAATTAAATAAAGAAAAGTACAAGAGAAGGGGACTAGTGCCCACGGGACCCCCCAAATCCCACAAAGCAGGGGAAGCTTTTACAGAGCTTAGATGACATTACAAAGAAGGTTAATTACCCTCTCATCACCCTCATGTGGGGCCCACTTGGGTTTAAGCTTGTTATCGATCAAAAGGAGTACTTGATGATGCCTAAAGGGGGGGGATTTTTTACAGTTGACAATCCTTTTGCCAAGGAGGAACAGCGATTTCTCAATTGACCACTCCTTGGGGGAGTCACCGAAGTTGAAAGCACATCTTTCCCGCCAGATTTTCCATAGAACCTCCCCTCTGATGGCGTTCCAGAGAGTCGCGGAGCAGCCGATCGCTTCTCCCAGCAGGACGTTTTTGAAGTCCAATTCTCTTTCCAACCACCTGCAAGAGTCTGTTGGAGTTGGGGCAGGTAAAGAAGATGTGTGAAACATCTTCGATAGACCGGTAGCAGCGTTTGCACCAGGGAGGGCTCCCACAAATTTTGCTGGCCTTAAGGTTGGTCCAGATTCCATGATGAAGAATTTGCCATAAGAGGACAAACTTTTTGATTTCTATGAGGGGGTGCCAGATAGCCATGAACTTCATGTCCCACCGAAGCCGCGTCCATGACAGGCACCACTTTTTGTTGAGGTTAACCTGATAGTCGATCGTTTCTTTGATGTTCGGGATTTTTGATAGGCTATTCCCATTGTGCCATTTGAGACCAAGCGAGCTCGACATGTCGTGTCCCATGAGAAGGCGAGCTTTGTGTCGGTCCCAGGCGAGACATCTGCTTTGCAAAGTGTTCCATTCTTCATGCGAAATGTTGATGCTAGGGTCAATATCCTCAAAGTTGATCCAGCGGTTGGTGTCTTGTTTCCAGAGATGTTTCCATTTTTTGAAGCCTTTGTTCCATAGTTTCTTGGCATTTTGAATGTTCCAAGATTCCACACTCCGGATGCCATGGATCGGAAACCAGATAGAGTCGTTTTGTCTGATACCGGCAGCCCACTTCCAGTCTTCACTGATTATTGTGAAGCTTTTGACTTTATTCCAACTCTTCCAAAGGGAGCACACCAGATTAGAGCCTTTCGGGAAGACGGGGATCGGGGAAAACAGCAAGGTCAAGATGTCAAGATTCTTCCAATTTGGGAAACCCATGAGCGCTAGCTCATTCTTGTTTCTGAAGATCAACTTGGCCCACGAGGCCTCCCCGTTGCACCAAGCCTTAATCATCCATTTGGCCGACAGTTTGTTAGCCATGCACCCAATGTCCAAGATACCAAGTCCCCCACTATCTCTATGGCTGGTGCAGATGGACCATTTGATTTTAGGCACCCCCCGCCTATTGTGGTCGCCCGTCCAAAGGAAGTTTCTACAAATACTATCCAGTTTGGACAGATCTTGCTCTTTCGGTCTCCAACAAGAAAGGAAATAAATGGTAGATGATAAGAGGAACGTGTTGATAACCATAGCACGACCAGCAAGATTGATTTGCATACCTCTCCAATAGTTAAGCTTGTTTTCGAGCTTGGCAAGCACCCAGTTCCACCGCTGTTCCATAGAGATGCCAAACCCCAAGGGAATCCCAAGAAGCCGAAAAATTTGGCCCTGCGGAATGATTTGACAGCCATGATCAATGAGAAGGTCGGGCTGTGACCCACCAATAGCTCTAAAGGCGGTCTTAGAGTGGTTGATTGTGGAACCAGAGGCTTCACAAAAGGTAGCAAGACACTTCCAGAACGTCTCCAGGCTGGTACTATCATTGTGAACAAAAGCGTTCATATCATCGGCAAAAAGTCTCATGGTGATCTGACTGTGGTCATGCGGCAAACGAAGGCCTTTAATGTTACCAGCTTCCACCTGATGCTCCACCAGCCTGCTAAGCCCTTCCGTAGCAATGGCAAAGAGAAGGGGAGCCAATGGGCACCCTTGTCTGATAGATCTTTTAAGTTTGATCACCTTTGAAAGTTTTCCATTAATGTTAATTTGGGTTGATGCGTTTCCGAGGAGGGTCGCGATCATCTTGGTGAATTTCTGACTACATCCAAGATCTTGTAGCGATTGTAGAATATAGTCCCATTCTAGCCTGTCGTAGGCTTTATCAAAGTCGATCTTGAGGAATACTACTTCTTGTTTAGACTCATTTGCAAATTCAAGCCCTTCCCAGATATCTATAATGGTTTCCAAAATTGACCTGCCTTTGATGAAACCTTTTTGTTCCTCGCTTAACCACGCTCTCAAGTGGCAAGAGATTCTGTTGGCAATGACTTTGGCGATGATCTTGTATCCTGTTTGGAGCATTGTAATGGGACGCCAGTTCTCTATTCTGTTCTTTTCCCCTTTTTTGTGTACTAACTTGATAATGCCATTGTTGAGACAAGAAGGAAGCGCACCAAACTTGAGTGCCTCTTACCAAACCAAGCGAAGAGGGGTGGCAACCACCAACTTGAAGGATTTAAAGAACTCATTAGTGAGCCCGTCGGGTCCCGGGCTTTTACCTGAAGGGAGGGCATCGATGACCTCAATGATTTCGGCTTCAGAGATAGAGGCATGAAGCAAAGAGTGGAGGTTGAGTGGTATCCTGTGGGGGGAAACCCTAGAAATGGCTGCCATACAGTCCCTTCTATGGTGGGAGAGGGGGTTTGAGGTCCCCAGGAGTCTCGTGAAGTGCCCTTCAATGATCCCAAAATTATCTTCTTCCGTATTGCATACATTACCATTTGCGTCTAGCAATAAGGGGATCGATTCTCTGTTGTGCTTCCTTTTGAGGATACGGACATCTCTTTGGTGGGTTTGTCGGCTTTGCCAGCCCACCACTCCTTGAAGAAAATTTGCAAATTTTTCCTTTGTATCTCTTCCTCGTATCGCAGCAGCGCTCTGATTTTTCGAAGTCCTTTCTGGGCTTGAGATTTTCCTTTGTTCACTTCCTCCTCGAGCCTCCAGAGTCTATGATATAGAGCTTCTCTACGGGCCCGCCGCGCAGTCTCAAGCATCTTCCTGGATCTAATCATGATCTGTCGTGACTTATCGACCGCGCTTCTCCAACACTTGGCTGGGGACAAGCCAGAGGCAAATGCCTCCTTCCACACATCAGAAATTTCTTGATGGACGGAGGGGAGAGAGAAGGAGGGCACACTGGCATGGAACCAAGGAGCCTTACGGATCATGGTGGGGGGTTGAAAGGTGATGACGATCGGGTAGTGATCAGAGATGGTGAGGTCGGTGCGTTGCGAGAGGGAAGGGTGGCCCCACTGATGAGTAAAACTCTGAGAAATGTAGCATCTATCAAGTCTAGCTTTCCTCAGGTCCTCACCTGCTTGGAGATTTGACCAAGAAAAGCCGTTCGGGTCTTTGAATTCGACCAGATCCAAGTGTAGTTTAGTTTTGTCCCACGTTTCTTTCTCGCGACAATCGATGACCCTACCCTTGCCCATCCATCTGTCCATAGGGTCCTCAACCATGTTGAAGTCGCCACAAATAAGCACGTTGTGGGGGAGCGAGTCCAAGGAGGCCCAAGTGTTAAGTCTCTCTAACTCCCCGTTAGAGGCATACAAAGAAACTAAGGTAAAACAAAAGGGAGCACCGAAAGAAACAGCAATCCAACGATGGCAATCATCTTCAGTGGAGTTCTCAAGCTTTTCAAACCAGCGTTGATTAATACCTATTACCGTTCCACCGGACCCCCGCTGATGCACCGTTGACATCCAAACATGGGTCGAGGAGACATTTCTAAGCCGTTTCTGGAGGTCTTCTCCGTCAATTTTAATCTCTTGGATACATATAAAATCTGGGTTTAGGCTAATGTCGCGAAGCCATTGACCAATGATGGTCGCTCTTGAGGGGTCGGTTAGCCCTCTAGCATTTAACGAGATGATGATCATTGTCGTAGTAATCCCTCTTTACGGGAGGGAGCTTTGTCCTTTCTTTTCTTGGGTTCATCTTTCTTTTTCGCTCGGATCGGATCCCGAGTCATCGAACTTATTCTTCTATTAGACTTGACATTTGAATACTCACTTCACCTCTTTTATCCTCAACATTTAAGAGTTAATGTCACATGATTCTTGAATTTTGGACTTTCAAAGGTTCAATGTGGTTATCGATACACCAAATACCCCAAATTTCGATAATGTAATCATTGAAGAAAAAACAAAAATGTAATTTCTTGGTTCCAGGTGGAACACCTTCCAAAATTGTATTGATGCCTTCAATCTCTTCACACATATGGGTGGATGTTGTATCCAAAAAAGATTTGCACTCATGAACTATTGACTAAGAGTTTGATGGGATAACCACATGCCTCAAAAACCATGTTGAAGATTACATTACTTATCCTCCCTCTTAGAATGTGGTTCAACCATCCCTTACCTATCATTTAATGACATTCTTCCCTCCTTTGGTTGATCATTGCCCTCAATTATCTACTCTTGTATCCCTCTAGCCTCAATGATCAGCTCTCAAATTCCCTAAGTACCCTTGAATTAATGTCCTCACCCTCATACAATGTCTTGAACGTTGTTCGCAACCTTGGTGTCCCGAACCCTATTCTCCATCTTATTACCTTGAATCTCGTTCTCACCCATGCTCGATATCTTGAACTCTCAATCAAGTGCTACCCAAGGCATCCCAAGGGCTTCACATTTCCTACGTACCTTGGTAGATTTGGAAATTTTTGAGAGCTTTCCAACGGCACCTTAGACGTCCCAATTGTTGGAGTTCAAGGTATGTAGAAGCACAAGAACATCACGAGGAAGAAGAAGAAGGAGGAGGAGGAGGAGAAGAAGAAGAAGAAGAAGAAGAAGAAGAAGAAGAAGAAGAAGAAGAAGAAGAAGAAGAAGAAGAAGAAGAAGAAGAAGCTTAGAGCACAACACAATACATAATGTATTACCAAGTGAATCTACAAAACATAGGTAATCCCTTAGGGTTATAGGTGTATATACAAACTGAGGGAAAAAGACTCTTAAAGAGGGAAAAAAGCGCCTCTACGATAGGAGACGATTGAACCACACCCTTGAAAGATAGGAGATGGTTGAACTACACCCTAAGAGAGAGGATTAGGAAGTAATCCTCAACCATGGCTTTTGGGGCAAGTGGTTAGCCCATCACATTCCTAACCAAGAGGTTGTGAGTTCAATTCCTTACATTGGTATGAGAGCCTAGGAAGTAGGCTTGGGCAAGGTGGAATGATCCAATGACCTCTAAAAAAGGCGCTTGGGCACTCTATCATGTGAAAGGGTAGGGATTGTCGAGGTGGCGCTTTGAGAATTGGACCCAGCAAAGAATCAAGTGTATCTCTCAATCCATAGGACCTTGAAAGATAGGAGATGGTTGAACTACACCCTAAGAGGGGGGATTAGGAAGTCATCCTCAACCATGGCTTTTGGGGCAAGTGGTTAGCCCATCACATTCCTAACCAAGAGGTTGTGAGTTTCCTTACACTAAGACTCGTGTATAAGGAAGTGTCAAGCCATGTGGAAAGAGATCAATCCACATATGGAAGTAAGCCCAAAACATTGCAAAAAACTTCAAACTTCTCCCTAGGCAGAGCCTTTGTGAAAAGGTTTTCAACATTATCCTATGTGGGCACATAATTCGAGTTGATGTCTCCCATAGAGAACCTCTCCTTGACATAATGGTAGTGCATGTCAATGTGCTCTGTGCGAGCATGGAACAGAGGGTTCCTTGCAACTTCCAATGCAGTCTGATTGTGAGTGAAGATGTGGTGGCAGAAGATTGACCAACAACCAAATCATCCAAAAGATGTCTAAGCCATACACACTTAACAACCACTATGAAAGTTTCCTTATACTCTATGAAAGTTTCCTTATACTCAACCTCACAACTAGAAGTGGCCACAATAGGCTGCTTCTTACTCAATCGAGATTTGCATGAGCTACCAAGCATGAAGCAAAAACCACTGGTGGACACATGATCATCATAGCAACCAACCCAAATCTTAGTTAGAAAAAACATGTAAATCTGGCGGTAATGATCCCCTCTTGGGATAAAACAATCTAAGTATTTGAGTACCATTCAAGTACCAAAACATGTGCTTAATCGCCTACCGATGCTTGACTCATGGGCAATGCATAAACCTACTCATATGAGAGACAACAAACTGAATATCAAGCCATGTTATGCACAAGTAAATCAAGGATCCAGGAACCTGCTGATAGAGAACAACATCAAATGCATCACCAGCATCATGAACACTCAATCGAAAACAAGAAACACTCAACTATAAACCTGTTTCCATGGGAGTGGCAATAGGTTTGCAATCTTAAGGCCAAAACACTGCAATATTGTGTGAATATATTTTGTTTGCCACAAAGTTATTCCTCCATCAACTTATGTATATTGAAATGCCCAAATAATGATGCAAATGCCCCAAATCTAACATCTCAAAAAGGCATGCAAATCAGCCTTAAATTAAAATATATTCTCATTAGGACCAATGACCAACATGTCATCAACATATACAACAATGATCAGAAGTACATCATCTCTATGTTTAACATATAAAGTGCTCTTAGTTGGATTGTTCTCAAAACCATTTGCAATCAAGTAGGCATATATCTTTTCATACCAAGTAGGTGGTGCTTGGTTCAAATCATATAATGCCTTTTCAACCTACACACTTTGTTTTCATGCCCCTTCTGCACAAAACCATGAGACTAAAATACATACATCTCTTCATGCAAGTAACCATTCAAAAATGCAGTTTTAATGTCCGAATGATGTACATTCCAACCATGATGAGATTTAAGTGCACAAATGCTACAAACAATGTTCATTTGGAAAGTGGGGGCAAAGTTTGCAACAAGCTTTGTTTTATACCTATCAACAATTCTATGAGGCTTATGTTTGAGCTTATATATCCATTTAGTGGCAATGGCATTTGTTCCTCGAGGCAAACCACATAAAGACCAAGTACCATGCTTCATAATAGAATCATATTATGATTGCATAACAACCATCCAATTTTTTTGATTTTGTGCTTAATCAAAAGAAAGAGGTTCATTCTCATCACAAAGACTAGAGACAACCATTGCATAGAAATCTTATGCCAAAGGAAGCACTATGAGAGCCTAAACAAGTACGATATGCCAATGGTGCATATAATTTTCTATCCCTCAAGGTATGCACCGACCATTTAGGCATAGGTTTTGTCTGTTGTATGTCATCCCTCTCATTAACAAATGCATCATGTAAATCAGCATCGGGAATGGAATGATATGCATCATTATTTAAAACATTTAAAGGTGAGAAATTTCCTCATTTGGATGAGCAATTGATTGTCCACCTATAAAAAAAGGCAATAAAGTGTCATACACATCTTAGAGCTAAGTGATGTCTCTTTGGTACATGAAAGTAATGGTTGAATTGCATCTTCCACAAAAGCAACATCATGGCTAACCAAAATGTGTTTAGTTTATGGATGATACAAACAATATCCTTTGCTTTTAGAATTGTACTAAAATACATTTCACTACTTTATCATCCAACTTTCTCCATTATTGTTTAGGCACTAATGCATATGCCAAACAACCAAAGACATGAAAATGAGAAAAAAATGGCTTGCAATCATGCCAAGCCTCATATGGAGTGATGAATCGAAGTTCTTTGGTGGGACACCTATTAAGTACATATGTTGCACACATAACAACCTCAAGTTAGAAGCAATGTGGTAAAGCCTAACTTTTGACCATATATCTTGCCATTTCCATGAGAGACATGTTCTTTCTTTCACCAAATCCATTTTGTTGAGATGTGTACGACACTCTATATTTATGCTTTTTCCCACACTTAGCCGAAAATGCATTAAAATCAAAAGACATGTATCAGAATGGAGGGCGCCCAGTTGTTTGGAGCACATAAACACTTGGGACTTTTCTTTCAATGGATACACACATGCATGCCTAGAGAATTCATCAATAAAATTCATGAATTAAAGGTATTTTGCAAATGAAGTTGTTTGCATAGGACCACATACATGAATATGAACAAGCTTCAATTTATGACTAGCTCATATTGAACATCTTTTGGGAAGGAGGAATGCGGAATTTTTCCCAAAATATAGCCTTCACAGACATGTTTACACGGTGCCTCAAATTTGATTAGAGAGGACACCATTCATATTTTTGTAGGTGAAGCAAACTAACAAAATTCAGATGACCAAAGCATGCATGCCAAAGCTTTGCATCTAAGCTACCATGAGAATCATCAGCTTCACATGCTAATTCATTCACAAATTTTGCATAGTCTATGACCTTAGACAAGTCACGGCATAAAATGACAAAGCCAATAATAACATCATCGTTTGAGAGATCATGTATAGTACATATGTCATCAATAAATTTGACAATGCTAAAACCCTCAACATGTTTTTTTTTATCCCTGACACATATAAAGCATATGACAATGTGAAAGAACTGCCATCAAAAGTAGCCAAAATGATCTTCCCAACTCCCATTATAGGATAAGAGAAGTTATTAGTGTAGAGAGTACACGCATGGAAGCAAAATGAAAAGAAGAGTGTACTCACAAAATGAAAGAGTGTGAGAGACTCAAAGTGAGTAGACCAAGAAATGGGTAAAGTTACGTGGATTCAAAATGAGCTTGCCAAGAGCATTGACTAGGCTCTACAAGCTTCTAACAAGTACAAAGAAGAGAGGCCCTCCTTATATAGATTTGGAAGAGGCTCTCGAAAGTACATCACATGTGGGATAATTCCCCTTGAAGGAGAATGAATCCACTGATAAAAGTAAATGGCAAGGTACCCAAATACAATGAGATACAACTAAAGTAATGTGAAAATGGAGTGTCTCATGGATACATAATGGAGATGCACTCATGCATATACAAATGGAAATTAATTAGAAGAACTCATATCATTAAAACCCCTTTTACAACTCCATTTTGGAGTGGTTGAATGTTGTGGAGGTCCACCAAGCACTGAAGTGGAACCGGATGCAGAGCCTTCTAGAGCATGTCGGCTAGGTTCTCTTGAGAGATATACTACTCCAGAGTAGTCTCCTCTAATACAAGCTTCTCATGGATGAAATGGTACTAGATCCCAATGTGCTTCATCCGACTATCATACAAAATGCCAATGTTAGATAATAGACATCAAAGCCAGATGGCCTCACATGTTGCAAAGTTGGATGCTAAGTACTTGGCCTCGATGGATGACAAAGTAACTATAGACCACTTCTTAATTGCCCAAGAGATAAGTCTTGAGCCAAGCCAGAATGTGTAAATAGAAGTAGATTGTCAAGAAAATCACGGACCTCACCCGAATTTGAATATCTTGCGAGATCAATGCCCCCTCTGTACCAAAGACCATGATTTTAGGTGAGGATAAGGTATCAAAGTAGTCTATGAGTAGCATACCAATGTATTTGGTGAGGCTCATACACATACACACATAGACACATACACACATAGACACATACACATACAAATACACACATGTAAATGTGTTTATTTGTTTATTTTTAGGACACCTATACCATCTCCAGCTCATGAGAGCAGAGCAGAGGTACCTATGGGCACATGCATAGGTAAGCAAGGGTTGGAGTGTGACATAGCACTTGATGGTAGTATAGTTTACATCAAGCACGGCTTGGAGCTCAAAAAAAGAAAGAGAGCTTTATTTGACTCCTACTTGCCATTTGTTCACTTAAAATGGGTATAAATTTAAATTTTACATATAAATCAAAATACATTTTAACCTCTACTCTCCATTCCGGTTAAGGATAGGAGTAGATCAACTATGGGCTCTTAGGTGGGATGACCTAGATTACTTTATGTCTCTTAGTTTCTCCACATCCTCTAACTTTGAGATGACAGTAAACTAATTACTACACCGGATAGTCCTAAAATCATGTAAATCTTTAGTAGTGCACATCTAGAATACACATATTGTACCAGACACTATTCTGTGTTGTTCCTCACCAAACTTACAATACCGAATATACCACCAAACAGAATAATATAGAATTAAATCACCGACACAATCAATTCTGTGTCACACTCTCAATCACACTGATTGACGATAACTTCAACAGATACTTGAACACCAAATTATTTTCTACTATCTTCACATTGCACAAACAATGAGATAATCAAACATATAGACAAAGTACTCAAGAGATGCACCGAACAATTGTGCTTCAATGCCTCTAGCTAGACACTCTAGCACAACTCAGTCATCTCTTGTACAATAGGCCAAAGACAATACATTTACATCATACAATCATGCCTTTTTGGTCAAGACTGTTTGCCGAGATTACTATACTATACCGAAAATACAATGAAGACCAAAATTACAATAATCTGGTGCCCAATGGCCTAACACCGGCATGTTCAGAGGACATGAACCCAAGAATGGAGACTTAGCCTTTTTCTTGTTCATTATTAGAGGGAGAATGGACTTCAACTATAAAAAAGAATCCTTCGCTTCTTTGAAAGTTTGTTGGATCTTTCGAAACATTGTTGTTGATAATTTTTGGACTTCATGTGGATCCAACAAAATAGGTTTGATAGATGCTTGACTCATGGAGGCTACAGTGGACATCACAGCTTGACTTGTGCTTTGGTAAGTTAGAGGCCAAATTCCTCTTGTAAATAAAATCTTGTTTCAAAATGGGATACCATCAATGTTGCTATGCTTGAGCTTGTTGTAGAGCTTGGGCCTTCAAGGCATCATCTTGTTCTAACTGGTATTGCATCTTTTGGAGGTTAGTCTAATTATTAGACACAACAACAGTCAATTGCATAACCTCTACATAGAGTCTGGAGTTCATCTCTTGTAGGGCTTCAGTAGTCTGTTGCCGCAATTCCCAGCCTATGTAGTCTGCTATAGTTTAAAGCCTGCCTCATGGAGTGAGGCTTTTTGTACCATCGTCTCATGTTCAAGTTCTTGAATCCTCGGGAGATGGTACACATTGGATTCTTACAGGTTTCTCTCTTGTTTGGTACCAAGCTCTTTTTTCTTCGAATTTTTTTTTGAAATACAGAGTCTATTTAGATTCATGATACAAGTGCTCCACAAACTGGTAAGATTCCTCAATGGGGGCAGACAATTCACATTGAAGTTTATGCATTTGATGCTTTAGGCGATAGTTTTCTTGTTGCAAAATATTATAGGATCGGTTAAAATGATCCATTTCAAGGCCGATAAGTTCCAACATGTGGACAAGATAGGTGTTGATACGAGAAAACTCATTGAGACTACAGTTTTTGTTGACAAGAAAAGCCCAAAACTCTTTGTGAGGGGCAAGAAGGGGAGCGAGGGCAGGAACATCATTGGAAATGGATGCATTCCACGGTGGATCAGGAGAAGAAGTGGGGGACAAATCGGGACTCTATGGAGGAGGAGTGACCGGGGGTGAATAGTTGGGAGAGGAAGGGATGGAAGCTATAGGAGAAAAGGGAGGAGGATTCAAAATGAGAGAAGTGGCATGTACAACATGTTGTATTAGAGGAGAGGGTGGTAGGGTAGGCAATACTGCATCCGACATTGGATGGTCGGGTGGGGAAATAGGTGCCATCAAAAGAGGGGATGATGGAGATTTTTGTGTGGAGCAAGAGGGTGAATGAAAAGAATCCTCAGAGGATGGAAGTGTTAGCCACCGGAATGGATATTTGTATAATCCCAATATTCTGTAATTTCATATATTTTATGCAAATCAATCGATTCGTATTCCAATGAATTCAACAGACGTACCCAGTAGCGTGTAAAGAGAATGAATGTTCATATGACTATTAAATTCCATATCCCACAAAGGAGAGAGGAATGTGAGAGAGATTCTAAATAGCAAAGTTGTGGATGACTGCATATGTAGACAATTGTATTCTCTGTACGGTAATGAAGAATTATTTTTTACACCAAACTCTGAGTACTATAGTGCAGGCAGAACCATTTTGTTTGTTATTATGATTATCATTATCTACTAAGTTTGTATAGTACTAGGGAATAGAAATGCACTAGAACACATTCCAATAACCATCATTCCCTAAACCTATCTATGTCTGCGGAATTGATAGTAATGCATCCGTAAAGAATTATGCTATGGACTTACATTGTAGCCAGTCAAGTGTTTTGAAACAGTTTCAACAGAGGTCAACATGAATCAGGAAGACATGCATACAAGTGGTGTGGATCCCTCATAAACATTATGTAAGTCAACTATTCAATTACTGCTAGGGGATCTGTTAAACTTAGTTCCTACATTTCAAGATACTTTAATAAAAGCAATGCAGAACTATGAGTCCGAAGAGAAGGCAATTGAACAAGCCCAAGTGAACACATGGAAAATTGGCAAGGAGGAATTAGTGGATTATGCAGTTCCACTCATTTCAGTATGGTATAAGAACACTTAGATTCCAAAGGTCCTAATCGATGGTGGATCTGGAGTTAACATTGTTACGATGTCAATTTGTAGACAATTGGGTTGGAATGAAATACAACATGTTCCCTTTTACATTCGCATGGTGGATCAGCCCAGAGTCCAGCCAATTGGCCTTATAAAAGATATCATAATTAAAGTCTAGAATATTGCTTTTAAAGTAACTTTTGTGGTCATTAAGCTAACTGGAAAAACCCTTTTGCTGGGATGCCCTTGACTCAAATAGGCTAGGGTACAATAGTATTAGGGCTCCCAAGCAATCACTTTTCGTAGGGATACAAGAAGTACTTCATACCGCTAGATGATTGTCATCAGTATTCAAAGGCCTCAATACCAACAATTGTCGAGACTCCTCATATGATTGTTGTTTTAGAAGACGATAAGAAAATGAAATTTTTGGAAGCAAACCATGATCTTTGGTCAGTAGGATTAGTAGATATTGCGGAGGCATTGGAAAAATTGAAATAAGGTCTGATGGTGGCTAATATGAAACTAGAGGAGATGGTTCCTTCTGTTGATGATGATATGGTCTGGTTGGCAAATGTGATCCTTGTTAGCATACGAGTGAAACCCAAGATATTCATCAATTCCCATTACATCCCATTTTACCTCTAGAGGCCTTTCAAAAATGGGGACCGGATTTTATAGGTCCTATTTGCCCATAGGCTACATTTGGTAAAATTTTTATTTTAACTTGTACACACTATTGTACACGATGGGCAGAAGCTTGGTGTTTGTGACATTCCATTGCTAATAGTGTGGCTACAATACTAATAACCAAATTATTCCCTCATTATGGTCTTCCCTTGGAGCTTGTTTCGGATTGGGGTACTCATTTTTTGAATCGGCTTACTAAGTTTGAATCGGCTTACTAAGTCCATTGCAAATTATTTTTGTATTGAACATAAATTCATCTCTTCGTATTATCCTCAGGTGAATGGATTAGCAAAAAATACAAACAAAAATTTATTAAATATGTTGCAAAAGTTTCTCCTAGAATGTCCTACCAAATGGGAAGAATATTTATCTTCTGCTTTATGGGCTTATCACACGCCATACAAGGTATCTACTCGTTTCACACCTTTTAAACTTGTTTATGGGTTAGAAACCAGTCCCTATGGAAATTATGGTGCCTAGTTTATAGATTGAGGCTCAATAAGGCTTTTAGCAGAAGATTTGTTAGATTTTCAGATTGACACATTGCACCAACTTGAAGAACATCATTATACTAGTTTTTTATTGATGCAAACGGTACAAAACATATAAGGTTGTTGGCATGATAGAAACTTACGAACTCCTATTTTTTGGCCCAACAGTTTACTCCTCTTTTTTAATTCCAGAATGAAAAGATAGGCTGGAAAACTCAAGCTTCGATGTACAGGTTTATTCCATACTCATCAGGAAATCGGACCCGCGACATTTCAGCTTGCCACATTAATGGGAGAAATTTTACGGACTCCAGTCAATGGGTCCAAACTGTGACCTTCCCGTAGTTAAGGTGGTGGTTAGTACCTATACATAGTGTATATATTCGGAATAAAGTGCTAGTTGTATTGAATAAATGGCATCATAGCTTTTGATGGTGACAACTTTTAGCGAATCATTAGCACGTCAAAAATGTAGTAAATTTACGTGGAGCATTAACTACCCTCTATGTTGAATTGCACACGTGTAGATCTTGTCAATTCTATGATCAACAGCTTTGTTCTCTTCTATTTAAACCCTACAATTGGTTATAACAAAGCTTTACTCACACTTTTTGTAGGTTGCACACTTTTGTGCCTATAATCTAATCCATGATGATAGCCATTGTTTTGCCCAGTATTCTCAATCCATCATACATAAGTGCAATAGTGATCCCCAATCACATAACACAACTTCATGTCAATTGGTTTCAATTTCATGGCTTACTCTTGTATGCGCAAATTCCGTGGCATGCTATCCTGAATTATCCGATGATTAATTCCTTTGTGCAACAATATCATGACCAACTCAAAGATGTAGGGGATCAGATAGCTTTCATTGAATTTTGCATTGGCGGATCTACTTGCTTGGTGATTGAACCAACCTACATTGCAGCTCACTTATGTGTTAATAATCAAGGAATCACTGCACTAGTAGAATTAGCTCTAGTAGAGGGGATGGAATGCATGTTCGGTTGGGAATGTTCTGGTGAGTGCAAGTATGCAAGGCTCCCGGATACCAACCCATGGAAGTTTGGTCTACGTTTGGCCACCTTAACCATATTCGTGCAATCGAATGGTATGGAGTCTCACAGACATTATACTCATTTATGAAGAATGTTGCATCAACAGAAGGTAATGTTAATTGGACGGAGATTATTTTTTGAAGAATCAAGGAGGTGCGAAGGCTGTGGAGATTCTCTCGCAAGCCTCACCAACAAAGATGATGGTTGTACCATTTGATTTGTTCAAGGAAGCATAGAACCTCTTTTGGGGATTTGGGAGGTGGAGCAACAAGAATAGCCTTAACTTTATCAAGATCAACTTGGATCCCTTGGAGAGAGAGATGATGTGGCCTAAGAATTTGCCAAAGAAATCGCAAATATGGATTCTAAGTTGACGTATAATCTATATTCTCTATACTTCAAGAAGCAAATCCGGAAATGCTTCAAATGGCATACTTTAGCACTATATACCGAAATTTCATCCAAGAATATTTGCATGAAGCTCGTCAGGTAAGGAGGGAAAACAATCACAATATGTGAGCTCCACTTTGCATGTTCAATAGGGACAATGTATCCTAATCGAAGTATTCTACCAATTTCTTCCATTTGTTTGGCATAATTAGGGTTCATTTGGTAATTTTGTTGCTTAGTCAGATAAGCATCTAGTTTAAGGACAACCCAATGTTTATAAGTTGTAGATCTAAGCCCTTTATTTCCATAAAATCCCAAGCAAAGACATCGATAAAATCACTTGAGAGTGAGAGTAAGCCTCCATGGATAAATTCTTCCATATCGGCCTTAATTTTAATAGACTGGTGATTTTTGGCACTGCCAAGATGATAGGTGATTGATTTATCTTCTACTACATAAGATCGATGGCCCATATGATCTTCTATGCCTTTAAACAATTTTGATAATAAATCTTGATTGGCCATCAAAAAGGTCATTTCTTCATCATTCGACGGTCCATCATAGGGATAGATTTTCTCACGTAAGGGCAAGCACAAGGCATGAGTTCATCAAGAGGAACAATGTATTTCTAGTGACTTTATTTAAAAATTAACTCACGTGAAGACCAATCCTATAGGAATTTGGCTTCTTTTAGACAATGTCTACCAAATAACAAATTATAATCAAGACTCAGCTCAGGTAGGTTGAGGACAACAAAGGTCATGTGAAATACTACTCCTTGCAGTGTAATGGGAATATTTCAGACAAGTCCCATTGGGTGCACATGGGATTGATCAGCCATGCAGACAAATAATTTAATAGATTCGATATAATTCCACCATAGTTTTGACATAAGGGGACATTTTCTATATTTACTCCTGACCTAACATCAATTAAGACCTTAGATATTTGATGATTTTTATACCACATAGTAATTCAGGGGACCACATGGTCCACCATTGTGTCTGCTTCTGGATATCCCTTGCCACCGTATTGGTGGATTCTTTTGGTGGTGTCTCTTTTAGGGGTGTTGACACTAGTATACTTTTCGGTGGTGCTTCAGGTGTAGAATCATTTTCTTGTTTTGATGAAGGAAAGAATGGGGCTTCTACTTGAGCCCATTTCATAGCTTTTGCTATTGTTTGCTATTGTTATTTGAAGCCTAGTTCAAATGCTTCTACATATGGTTGCAATATTCTTTTGGATTGTGTTTGTACAGTGGCTGCCTATGCCTCGACTAGTGTAATAATGACCATATTGGTAATTGGATTTTTTTTCTATCCATCTTGCATTTATCATATTCTTGGGCATCCTTGCAGTGTCTTTGAATGTGTCCTAATTCGCCACAAAGTGACAGTGCATCTGCATTCCTCTATTGGTGGGGTTTAAAGGTCCTTGACTCCATCATGGGGAATTATAGTTTCCCTATTTTTGTGCTCGAAAATGGGGATATGTTGGGTATGAAGTGTTACAAAGATGAGGTGGAACATAGTTTGCCGAGGGTTCTCCTAGTTTGTGTATAGTTACATTCATGGCCAACTGATTTTGTGTTTTAGCATTCTATGGACAAGTGTCCATAACATGTGTTGTATTTTCACAAATAGCACAATAAATCTAGTTTAGGGCACAATTTGCAGCAAATGGCCTGGATTCTTGCATTTAACACAAAAGACATGCTTCAATGGTTCCTTAGCTTTAGTCTTTCCAGTGCATATCCAATCCATGTCTTTTGCAAGACCTCGAATTTTGTGTTCTAATTGTACAGACATTTCTATAATAGCATCAAGATTCATTCCTCCAATGCATATGATGATCATGATTCATCATAATTGAGGGTTCAATCCATTAATAAACCGTTGTGTAATTACATCTATTGGTAAAGTTGCATTTGTTGATGGTAGTTGTCATAGATATGTCCTAAAAATGGTTGCATAGTCTTGTACTCCTTAATTTTGCTTCTACTTGTTGTTCTATAAGAAATTAAAAATCTATGTTGGGCTATCCTTTACCCAAAATCTCTATAGAAAGGCATCACTTACTGCATCATATTGTTGAAAATGATCAAGATCAAATTCTATCAACCATCTTGTAGCTTCATTGACCAATGTTGATTGAAATGCTTGGGCTTTATATGCATTGGATCAAAGGCTAGAATATGTGCATTTGGATCATCACTAGAAAAGCTACCAAATTTTGCATAGGTGATTCTTGTTGACTTTTATCCTCTATGGAGTAACCCTGTGTCTTTCATACGTCTAGAGCTAAATTCTTCTATTGCATCTACTACTTCTTCAGAGTCTGAACTTGTGGATGATGCTTGTCTTGTAAGTTGTACCCCTTTTCCCAAGAGTTTTGAATTCAACTACTGAAGGGGTTTTGGTTCACTAGATAGAAGTACTTTTTTATTGCTCCAAAATCTTGGAAATTTTTTAAATATCCACAATTGTTTCTTGTCAAACTTCTCTCTAAATAGATTGATTTTATTACTTCTTTTCTAGATCACTATCTATTTCCAAGGTAACCAAACTTCCATTGGACACAAAGTTTGTAGAAAGGTATCAAAGAACTCAGTATTTCCTATAAAGCCAAAACTAGAAAATGTATATGCTCCAATGTTTCCTTGTTTGGTTCCCTATGATTAGTTGCAACTTTCACGTTTGGTATTGGTGTATCTTTGTTCCTACCATGTAGTGCACCTGATGCACTATTCACTCGTACATGTTGCTTATCACTCTTACACTTTAGGTATGTTTCACCAGATCTCGTTACTAGCATGTAGTTAGCCAAGAACCACTCCCCATTGAGATCATCATAGTTAAGCTCTACTCTTTAGATAGGGGTAGGTCAACTATGGGTTCTTTGGTGGGAGGATCTAGATTACTCTAAGTCTCTTAGTTTCTCCACTTCCTCTACACTTCCAGATTACACTAAATTAATTACTACACCTAATAGTACTACAATCTATGTATTACAAACATGCATGTAGATCTTTAGTCATGCATGTTTGTAATACATAGATTGTACTAGACACTATTCTATGTTGTTCCTAACCAAACTTATAGTACTAAATATAACACCGAATAGAATAATGCAAAATCAAATCACCAACACAATCACTTTTGCATGGCTCTCTCAATCACACTAGGTGACAATAACTTCAACAGATACTTGAACACCGAATTATTTCCTACTCTCTTAACTTTAAACAAACAATTAATTAGACAAATAGACAGTACTTAAGAGATGCAGCGAACAATTGTGTTGCACTAGTCTTGCTTTTTTGACTAAGACTATTTGCGAAGGTTACATTACTATATCGAAAATATAGTGAGGGCCAAAATTACAATAATCTAGTGTTCAACAGCCTAATAGAGAGACAAAAAGTACATAGTTAGTTCATTAGAGTCGGAATTTGGCACTAGCTGGTCTCACAAGTGTCTAAAATAGGTGCAAATACTTATGTCACATCATTGTGATAATGCATGGTACGCATTGTTTTTATTTGTTATATATATATATATATATATATATATATATATATATATATATATATATATATATATATATATATATATATATATACATACATACATACGTACATACATACACACACACATACACACACACACACACACACACACACACATATATATATATATATATATATATATATATATATATATATATATATATATATGTGTGTGTGTGTGTGTGTGTGTGTGTGTGTGCAAATATATGCACATATACATACATACATATAGATATATACAAATATATAAGAAAAGTTTAACGAACTAAATTATTAGGACCACCACCTGCTAGAGAGATGACTCTCCCCCAACCTTAGGAGATAAGCTGGTCAGTTGGTGTTGAAAGAAGCAACATACAATGGCTTTATCGTCAATAGAAGCAGGATATAAAGGACTTGTGGAAACAGCTAAAGAAGTGATATGGATGCAGACCTTGTTCAAAAGCATGGGTATTGATCAAGGTATACATATCATACATGGAGATAATATGAGTTCGTTGTATCTTGCAGCAAATCCAGTATTTCATGCAAGAACAAAGCACATAGAGATTCAATATCATTTCCTGAGGGAAAAGGTAATGGAGAAGGAGACTGAAAGAGTATTCACTCCTAGGAAAGATCAGATTGCAGATATTCTGACAAAGAGCTTGGATGGAGTAAAGACAAGCAGATTCAAAGCAATGGCAAGAATAAAAGAAAAGAAGAATATATGAAAGATCAGAGGAAGCTGATTAGTGATTGAGGGGGAGCTGTTGGAGATTCACTCACTAATTAGACATAAAGACCTGAAGATGTATGAAGGATAAAGAAAGACAAAGAAAAGAAAAAACAAAGCATTCAAAAAAATCAAAGCCTTAGTGAAGGGACAAATTCACGCCTGTAATATATAGCATAGAAACTTCCAGAATTACGAGTTTTTGAATCTCGGATCAAAATGTATATAAAAGAGTTGAGAGAGTGTTTAGAATTAAAAGAAGAGGCTGAGTGAGCCTAAGATAGCCGGAGAGAGAGGCTTAGAAAGTGCACGTATGTAGAGATGAATAATAGAACTTGAACAATCGGGTATTCATATGAGAGAGATGGTAAGGCAAAACTACTCAGCATAGGAGAGTTTTCCATGGCTATGAGCAAAGGAAGACCAAGTCATTTTGTACACATCTTCTCTAATAGAAAACACATAACTATGTGGAAAGTTTAAGCGCATTCTTCTTGTGTGAAGAAATCTGAGTGATTTCATATTCCTGTGAAAGTTACTTAACAGTTACAGTTTTCTGAGTACATGTTTTACGGTACTTTTGTAAGTTAGATCTCCCAGTACAGTGTAAAGTTTTTAATGAGCGATAGCTTAACTTGAAGCTAGTAGTCTCAACTACAAACTGATCAAAAGAATTTTGTGAAACGGGACATGTACACACAGTACTAAGTCTGACCGTAAAGGCATCCAGAACTGATGAAGTTTTATCTCAAACTTCAAATAAAGTTCATTCACTGAAGGAAGCTTAGGTATTACTTCCTTACTTCAATTACAATCATTTGAAGTAACTACAAACATAATTGCAGTTGATTCCAGTAACATTTCGGTACAATTCCAGTAAGATTACTGTGACAGTCCGGTAACAGTCCGGTGAAGTTCCGGTGATATTCTGGTGAGTTCAAAACTTAGTTTTGGCACACCTGAGTGACAGAAAGTATATCTAACAGTAAGCTAATGAAGAATTGAAAAGAATGAAGTAGGATGTAGTGGATTTGAACCCACAACCTCACATTTACAAGAGATATGCTTTGTCTAGTATCCTATTTCCCATTTCCTTTAATTGATATTTAACATAACTTCCAACACTCTCTTCCCCTTATTTATTTATTTATTTGACACTTATTTATTTATATATACATTTTTTATATATTTCCAAGACAAAACCTTTCCTTTCTATTTCAATTTAAATATTACTAACATTCCTTTCACATGTTTAGTAATAGGTTTTGATTTTATATAAGGCCATGGATCCTACCCATATACATAGGATTTTGGTAAGTTATTTAATGTTATTTATAAAATGTATTTTTTTTGCATCATGGTAAGTTATTTATTAAATGTATTTTTTTCACATCATGGTTTTCCAAAAATTATTTTGTGAGATTGAGATGTTACTTTTTGTAATCACTTTTGGGAGTTACATTATTTCAAAATTTATGTTGCAAAATAGACTTTAGCCCTACATATCATCCATAGTCACATTAACTTCCAGTTTTCCAATTCCATGCATGTGTTTTTTGTTGACGTGGCAAGAGCTTTGAAACTAAGCTGTGGAATTTGCCACACCACAAGAACTAAGCTAGAGTGATATTAGAACACCTCTATAATCATCAATAGCTTAGCAACCTTTCTGACACTGAAAACTTTATAACTGTGTTTAGTGAAATCTGAAAATTCACTTTACAGAAAACTTTGCCTTTCCTTCAAGCTTCAATTCTAATAATTAGGCTAACTAGGGAAATAAGGAAGCTCTTATTGGCACTCATAAGTTGATTTGCATGTAACCAACGGAACCAAAGGGAACCAAACGGAACCAAGAGGACCATGAGTGCCAAAGAAGCCAAAGATGCCAAAGTTATGCTAGAGTAAGTCGCAGGAGTAACTGGCTGGATAATTGAACTTGATACATGAACTTGATAAATGAACCAAAACCATGAGTAGTGCACAGTGAGAACACTGAGTACAATGGGAGTACATGAGTATAGTGAGCATAGCAAGCACAGAGAATACAACGAGTACAATGAGCACAGTAAGCACAATGAGCACAATGAGCACACTGTCATAGTGAGTACAGTGAGTACAGTGAGCACAATGTACTGTATCACAGTGTTACAGTGAGCATGGTGCATAGAGGCATAGTAATAGATTTAAAAAAATTAAAAAGATACCACTGAACCAAAAAAAAAGTAAATTGACAAACACTCAAACTTGGACTAGATGAAAAAAATGGATGCCGAATCACGAGCAAACGTTGCGAATTACGATCGAACACCGATATGTTGATATATTTAGGTAGTGATGTGTGTGAACACACTAGGACCACCCGGGCACTTTTTCCCCTTTTTAGGAGGTTTTTTCCCCCGGCTTGCATATATGCCTATTGCCCTAATGGGTTACTTATCTTTGTACATTCTAGTGGCAATACATTTAGTATTGTGTGTTGTGCTCCAAGCTTCTTCTTCGTCCTTGTGCAGTCCATATGCTTTCACAGACATCCAACTCCAAGCCGCTTCATCTAGGGCATCATCAACACCTCTCTGGTTGTAGTCTCAGAATGGCATGAAATTTGGTGAGCATACTCAACATGTTTCAGAGATCAAAACTGCTTCGCTTTGTGGTGTCGAAATCACGATCTGAGTTCGGCCTTCAAACACACTATTGGAGTGCTTGTGCAGGCTGTTTCATCTTTTGTGCAAAAGATATATACCAGTTTAGGTTCGCCAGTATACGCATCTTGAAGTCTCCTACAGGTTTAGTAGAACTCATCATCATAGTTCTGATCAACTTTTTCGGATACAATCACTTTTTTGCATCAAGGTATTTTGGTCAGTGGCCATGGCTGAAAGCAGTGATGTATTTCGTATGTTGGCTGTTGAGGATAAGTTGGATGGTACCAATTATTTGTTGTGGGCTTATATGATAGATCATGTATTGCTGCTCACTGGTCCTATTGAGAAGCTTATTGCTTATTTTAAGGCTGATTTGCATGCTTCATTTGAGATATCTGATTTGGGGCATTTGCGTCATTATTTGGGCATTCAATTTATGCAAGTTGATGGTGGAATGACTTTGCATCAAACAAAATATATTGACATATTATTGTGGCGTTTTGGCCTTGAAGACTGTAAGTCTATTGCCATTCCTATGGAGACAGGTTTACGATTGAGTCTTCATGATGTTGGAGATGCATTTGATGTTGTTCTCTATCACCAGGCTTTTGGATGCTTGATTTACTTATGCATTACTCGGCCAAATATTCAATTTGCTATCTCACAGATGAGCAGGTTTACGCATTGTCTAGGTGTCAAGCATTGGCAGGTGGTTAAGCGCATCTTTCACTACTTGAGTGGTACCTAGCTACTTGGATTGTTTTATCCGAAGGGAGGATCACTACTACCAGATTTTCATGCTTTTTCTGACAGTGGCTGTGTTGGTTGTTATGACACTCGTGTGTCCACTAGTGGCTTTTGCTTCATGCTTGGTAGCTCATGTATATCTTGGTTGAGCAAGAAGGAACTTACTGTGGCCACTTCTAGTTGTGAGGCTAAGTATAGGGTAGCTTTCACAACGGCTGTTGAGTGTGTGTGGCCCAGACACCTTATGGCTGATTTGGGTGTTGGTCATTCTTCTAACACCACCATCTTCACTCACAGTCGGAGTGCATTGACAATTGCGAGGAACGCTATGTTCCATGCTCGCACTAAGCACATTGAGGTGCATTATCATTATTTCAAGGAGAGGTTCTTTGCTGGAGAGATCAGCTTGGCAGATGGGCCCATGCAGGAGAGCATTGTAGACCTTTTCAAAAAGTTTCGACCTAGGGAGAGGTTTGAAGCTTTTTGCAAATCACTCACAGGAGGGATTTGTTGATATATTTAGGTAGTGATGTGTGTGAACACACTAGGACCGCCGGAGCACTTTTTCCCCTCATCAGGAGGTTTTTTTCCCTCAGCTTGTATATACGCCTATTGCCCTAATGGGTTACTTATCTTTGTACATTCTAGTGGTAATACATTTAGTATTGTGTGTTGTGCTCCAAGCTTCTTCTTCTTCCTTGTGCTATTCGGGTGCTTCCACAGACGTCCAACTCCAACATGATACATACACCTCCGTAGACGTGCATAGGCTCTGATAGCACTGTTGACTTGGTCTTGTAGACACACGTACACAGAGGATAGTATAGGAACAAAATCTCCCAAAAGCATAAACAGAATAGAAAGAGACAAGAAATAAAACCTCCCCCCACATACTCTGATGGAAGAGTCTATCAGAGTATGTGTATTTATAGGTATTTCACATTATGTCCTGAATAGAAGATACATGAGGGTGATGCTTCAAAAAGCATGCATTTATGAAAATCTAATTTATTTACAAAATCATCGCTTTCTAAGCAATCTACTATTTTTATAGAAACGTCGCTTTCCAAGTGATTCAATATTTTTACAAAAAATATCTAAAATATTATCTTTTAACTATCTTCAAAAATATCTGAATAAGTCCATGCGTGTTCACGCCTTCATGATTCTTCACCTGCTAAATCAAAACACAATCATATCAAAAAACTCAGGAGATTAAAATTCATATAACATTCCATTATTCCATAAAGTATAACACTGTGTATCTGTGTGTATTTGTGTGTGTATGTGTATGTGTATGTGTATGTGTGTATATGTGTATAAGTATGTGTGTGTCTATGCATGTGCATGTGTCCATATGTGTTTGTGTATGTGTATGTGTATGCATATGAGCATGCATGTGCATGTGTGTGTGTGTATATATATATATATATATATATATATATATATATATATATATATATATATATATATATATATATATATATATATATATATATATATATATATATATATATATATATATATATGTGTGTGTGTGTGTGTGTGTGTGTGTGTATGTGTGTGTATGTGCATATGCATGTGTATGTGTATAACTATGTGTATGTGTATGTGCATGCATGTGCATGTGCATGTAGATATGTTTGCGCATGTGCACGTGTGTATATATGTGTATGCATAAGTGTATGTGCACATGTATGCATAAGTGTATGTGCATGTGCATGTGTGTGTATGTGCATGTGTATGTTTATGTGTATAAGTATGTATGTGTATATTTTTTCATGTGCATGTCTATGTGTATAAGTATGTGTGTGTGTGCATATGTGCATGCATGAACATGCATGTGCATTTGCATGTATATGTGTGTATGTGCATGTGCATGTGTATGTATATGTGTATGTACGAGTATGTTACTTTATGGAAATAAAACAATTTAAATGATATAGAAACAAAGAAAAATGTTCTTACAATAATTATCCATATGTTATGCTTGTTGAACTTCTTCAATAACCCGCAACATATATATATATATATATATATATATATATATATATATATATATATATAGAGAGAGAGAGAGAGAGAGAGAGAGAGAGAGAGAGAGAGTGTGAGAGAGAGATAGAGAAACTAAGAGAGAGAGACAGAGAGAGAGAGATCTCATAAGTGCAACAAAGATATAAAGGTTGGTTTGTCCTTCAATCAAATGCATGTAGAATGACAAACAAAGAGCGATGCACTTTTTTTGTTATGATCAAAAGCAAGAGTCACATAAGCGATGCTACACATTCATATAGATGAAGATAAATTGTCTTTGTATGGGAATTCATCTAAGTGATGCATTTAGCATCCCATATGCAACTCTACATTATCACATATGTGATGCTAATGGAGCGTCGCATATGCGATGCTCTTTTACCGTCACATATGCTACACTTTGTTAGTGCCGCATATGTGGTAGTGTCACATAAGTAGTGCTTTTTAAACATCAATGAGCAGCTCATAATAAACCTTGCTATATGTTGGTGCAATTACTCTAAGCCTAAATGCTTGATCACGTATCCAAAGGATGCTATGTGCATTCAAGTATTAGCACATGAATGACCTCTTGTAAATGATTGATTTTTTACTCCTTGTAAAAGTGCATAGAAGGAATTGCTCTTTAGGGGAATCTTTCCACAACCATTTGGTGAGAACTCATGGAAAATCAAGTCCTAGAACTTTGGACCACTTTTAGGTGAAGGTTCAAATTCAAATTTTGAACTTGCCTCCAACGAAGAGATGTAAAAAGAGCACTTCAAAAGTCATGTGACAGTGAGCCCCAATTGGAAGAGATAATCAAAGGGATCTTATGTTGATATTGAGATCATAACATGTCTCTATCATTTCCCTCACATTTTGCAATGTTTCATTGCCAATGACATTGTAATCTATGTGCATTAATATATACATGTTGATTATATCTCACTCTCTCTTCTCTGTCATGTGCCACTCAAAACAGTGAACTTCTCTGACTTGGCTCTTAGTGTATACTTGATCATATCTAGTGATTTAAGTTACTATCTATTTTATTGCTACAAAGTTTCACTTTGATTGCCTCAACAAATCTTTAGATATGTGCAAAATACTCCTCATTGGTCTGCATACTGTTGGAAATGTCGGGGATCACCTCTAACTTGATAAGCATCATTCTCTAAACATGGCCTATCATTTCAAGTGAAATTACTTGCAAAAGTTATCTATCCTAGTCAGTTAGATATTCCCAAAAGAATTCTATCCAATCGATAGCAGAGAGGGAGTACTCTTCATTTCTTTGAGCAGGCGTGGTGACCAAAATAACAAGTTTTGGTTCATAGTTGAAACTCCTACTCATCTGCTTTGATCCAATGATTTGAGGATCATAGTCCAAAGTACTTGGGTGATTATTTGTGTTTTTTGTAAGGCTCAAGAGATCTAATTTGCACCCCTCAACTCAATTTTGGCTGGTGTGAAGCAGGAGTTTGTAGCACCATCTCATCTCTAGAAAGTGTCCACCATCTCCTCCAACAGTGGTATCAGAGCAACATCAAGGTAAAATGGGAGATGGATTTCCATAATTCATTGACAAATTGCACAGAGACCATTATCCAACATGGTCCCTAAGGATGAAGGCTTGCCTCCAAGGAGGAAGCTTGTATGGATACATCTTTGGAGATGAACAAATGCCAATATTCAGAAGAAAACATCAACCTGCAAGAGAAGAACACCATGGTGTGCAAAGGATACTCTAGCCATGTCTTATATACTTAACTAAATATCTGACTTCTTATTACCTCATATTAGGAATTGCAAGACCTCCCAAGAGACTTGGGAAGTACTTTCTTCATACTTCTCATCAAATACAAGGGCTAGGAAGAACTAGCTTTGGATGGAATTCACAACCTTGAAGAAGTAACCAAAGCAAAGTGTAGATGACTATGTGACCAAGATGAAGGGATGTATCTGATCAACTTGGGAGTATTGGAGAAGAAATAGAAGAGGAGCAAATAATAAGGCAGATCATAATTGGCATCAAATCTGATGACAAATGGGAGTCCTTTACCACAACAATGGACTTATATATGGACATGTAGATACCTGACCTCAACACATTGATGGGGCAACTCTTCACACATGAGACAAAGCTCAACAAGAATGGAAATACTTCTAGAGGTAATCAATCTTATGATAAGACAGAGGCATAAAGAGAGAGGTTACAATGAGGTACACTCCTAAACAGAATGGAGTGGTAGAGAGAAGAAATAGACTAATAGTAGAAGTTGCAAGATTATGTTGAATGAGAAAAAACTTCCAAAAACACTTACCTAATCAATAGACCTCCATCCAAGTCCTTGGATGGAATGACACCTTATGAGGCATGGAATGGCAGGAGACCTTTCTTAGATCATTGTAAGATCTTTGGATGCATTGCTTATGCACATATACCCTCATTGATTAGGGAAAAGCTTGATCCAAAAGCTGAAAGATGCGTATTCATTGGTTATGATCAGAATTAGAAAGGATATAGATTGTATAATCCCACTAACAAAGGATTTATAGTTAGTAGGGATGTGGTTTTTGATGAAAATAACTCCTGGTTTGAAGATGATTGCAGGAAAATAAAGCTACCCTATGATTTGGAAAATGAATTTCCAAATTTAACCAAGGAAGAACCACATACATTCAAAGGATGTGAACTCAAAAGATGAAGAACATATCAACCTTGAAGAATTCAAAGCTTGGAAGTCCAAGGGCAAAGCAAAATTCAAACAATTGGAAGACATTCTAGAATCATCCAATCAAGCACTTAGAAGATCTCAAAGGGAAAGAAAGAAACCTATAAGGTATGGCTATGACACATCACTAGTCACCAAGCACTCTATGTACATGGCTAAATATTCTATGTCAGAGGAGCCTTCTTCATTTGAAGAAGCCAATAAGAAGGAAGAAGGGAGAGAAGCTATGCACTAAGAAATTGAAGCACTTCAAGAGAATACCACTTGGGATTTGGTCCCTAAGAAATCATTCATGAAGGTAATAGGATCGAGGTGGTTCAATCAACATGTATAAAGCAAGACTAGTAGCAAAGGGGTTTTCTCAAACACATGGAGTGGATTATGAGGAGACCTTCTCACCTGTAGCTAAGATGCCAACTATCAGAGTTTTAGTAAGTGTTGATGCCTCAAAGAATTGGAACTTGTATCGATTAGATGCTAAAAATGCATTCCTTAATGGATGGATATCTGAAGAGGTCTACATGGCTCAACCACCAGGATATGAAGATGAGGATAGAGCTGATTATCTATGTAAATTAAGGAAGGCACTCTATGGATTAAAGCAAGCTACTAGAGTTTGGAACCATAGGCTTGTCACATATTTGCAAGACTAAGGCTTTGTTGTAAGCAAGGTAGATTCTTCATTATTCATTAAGAAGACTAATTCAAAGGTTATTTACCTATGTGTCTATGTGGATGACATTATCATTACAGGAGATGATGCCAATGGCATCAAGAAGATCAAAGCTCAGATGAAGGAAGAATTCAAGATCAATGATCTTGGATTGCTTGCATACTTTCTTGGTTTAGAGATTGTTTATACAAATTCTGGTGTTTTCATTACTCAAAGGAAATATATACATGATATGCTAGTTAAGTTCAAAATGGAAAACTCAAAAAGTGCATTACACTCATGGAATTGAACCACAAACTTAATACTCATGAAGGAGAACCAATTGAAGGCATTACATGTTACCAAAGTCTTGTTCGGAGTCTCAATTATGCAACCCTAGCAAGAGTGGACATATGCTATGGAGTAAGTACATTGAGTCAGTTCATGCATACACCAAGAAAACCTCAATGGAAGCTACCAAAAGGATTCTAGGATACTTGAAGGGTACCATAAATGAAGGCCTATTCTATCCATTTACATCTAACTTGGATATCAGCCTATATTCTGATGCAAATTGGGTTGGCTCAAAAGATGATAGAAGGAGCACTTCTGGCTACTTATCTTTTGTAGGATCAAAGTTGATTTCATGGTCATCAAGGAAACAACCAACTGTGGCATTATCATCAACTAAAGCTGAATATAGAGGTCTAGCAAATGCAACACAAGAAGCAATGTGGTTAAAGCTACTCTAATCATAATAAGGCATACATACATACACTCCAATGATCTTTGAAGATAACACTAACTCACTTCATTTGGCTGCTAGTCTTGTATATCATGCAAGGACTAAGCACATTGAAGTGCATTATCATTTTGTGAGAGAGAAGCTACTTAGCAAGGACATACAATTGTCCTATGTATCAACCAATTTGTAATGTGCATATATGCTAACCAAATCTTTGGATGTAACTAAGTTGAATAGGTTCAAGATGATGATTGGATTGTAGGATATTAAAGAGAATTGAAGTCCAAGAATATTAGGTTTGAGGGGGAGTTTTTGGTGCAATTAATCCAAGCCTAAATTCTTGATCACTTATCCAATGGATGCTATATGCATTCAAGTATTATCACATGAATGACCTCTTGTAAATGATTGTGTGCTTCTGTAGACGTCTAACTCAAACAATTGGTATCAGAGGAGGTTGTCGCTTCATCTAGGGCATCATCGACACTCTCCTATTGCAGTCTAAGAATCACACAAATTTTCGTGAGCATACTGAGGGTGTTTCAAAGATAAAAAAGACTTCACTTTGTGGTGTCAAAATTGTGATTTGAGCTCATTTCAGCCTCTGAATGCACTGTCATAGCACTTGAGCAAGCTATTTCATCTTTTTGTGCCAAAGGTATATACCAGTTTCAGTTCGCTAGTATAAGTGTCTCAAAGTTTGCTAGAGTTTTAGTAGAATTCGTCTACGTAGTTCTGTTCAAGTTTTTGAGATACAATCAATTTTCTACATCAAGGTATTTTAGTTAGTGACCATGGCTCAAAGCAGTGATGTATTCCGTATGTTGCCTGTTGAGGATAAGTTGGATGGTACCAACTACCCGTTATGGGCTTATATGATGCTACATGTATTGGTTGCAAAAGGAATGTGGAACATTGTGCAGGGTGTTGAAAGACATCCTGTTACACGTGCGAATATAGGTACTGCAAATACAATTACTAGAGCTAATGGAGATGATGTTAAAGATGATGATATTTTACAGATTCTTGTTCGTGTTGTAGTTTGTGCTGCACCTACTACAGAGCGAATTCGTTGGGATGGTAGAGATGCTCAACCACATGCAATGATAGCCTTGTTTGTCAAACGTGCCATTATTCCTCACATTTGCTCTTGCAAAACAACTAAGGATGCTTGGGATACACTTACCACATTGTACCAAGATAGGAATGAGGCTTATGTTGCTTACCTCCGAAAACAGTTGGAGAGTGAGCACATACATGAATGAAGGTGATTCTATGGACAGTTTTCTGACAAAGATCAAGGATTTAAAATAATAGTTGATTTCTGCTGATGAAGTTATACCAGATAGCTCACTTGTGCAGAGGAGTTAGTCTCTGTTCTGTTGCAAGAAGATCAGTCTAGGAAGAATAGGTCTATTATGTGTGTTGAAGATCAAACTTTCTTGGCTAGTAAGAAGGGCAAAGGTAAGTGGAGCTCATCTACTAGCAAGCAGAAATCTTCAAATGTTGCACATTGGAAAAAGGAAGACAAAGATGAGAAGAAATGAGAGAAGCAAAAATTGTTTTGCAAGTACTATAAAGGAAATAATCATATCATAAAGAATTGTCCAAAACTAGCTGCTAAAGAGGCAAAGAAGAAAGAGGTTGGAATGGTTGTTGCAGAGGCCTCTACACTGAAAACAAAGTCTGCTAATCTTGTGCAGGAAGAAGAATGGGTGTTTACTACAATTTGTAGTTTTGACCCGTCTTCTCATGAGCAGTGCATGTCTGCAGTAGACTTAGATGTTTGGTACTTTGATAGTGGGGCGACCAAACATATTACCTCGAAGCACAATTTCTTCTCTTCACTCGAGTCTGTCCCTATAGGGAATACTATCATATGCGCCGGCAACTCCTCTTATCTTGTCATGGGAATTGGTAAGATCATTCTGACTACTTCTGATGGTAGTTCTTTCACTTTGTCAGATGCTTTATTTATACCAGGGATCAAGAAAAATTTGTTATCAGTTTTTGCATTAGCCAAGATTGGCTTGGTTGTGAAATTTGTTGATGATAGGTGTACAGTTCATGATTTGTCAAATGGTGACATCATTATTGCTTCTAGCACTTTATGACATGGGCTGTATAAGATCATAGACTATGAAAGATTTGTGAATGATTCAGCATGTGCAGTACATGATCCTCATGCTATGTCAGATGCAAAGCTTTGGCATGCACGCTTTGGTCATCTAAATTTTGCTAGTTTGCTATGCCTATAGAAATCTGTATGGTGTCTTCTTTGCCCAAAATTGATGGACCCAGAAAACATATCTATGAAGGTTGTATTTTGGGCAAAATGCAGCGTTCCTCCTTTCCAAAAGATGGTTCAATTTGGGCTATGCAAAAATTGCAACTTGTACATAGTGATGTCTGTGGTCCTATGTAGACACCGTCTTTTGGAAACTATCTTTACTTCGTGAATTTCATTGATGATTTTTCCAGGCATGCATGGGTATATCCACTCAAAGCAAAGTCCAAAGTGTTTATGTGCTTCAATTATTTTTTGGCTTTGGATGAAAATCTGTCAGCATGTAAAATGGTTATCCTCTGTTTTGATTGAGGAGGGGAATATATGTCTTCTGACTTTAATGCATTTCTAGCTGAATGTGGGATAAAACATCAATGTATAATGCTGTATAGACCTCAACAGAATGGAGTTGCTGAAGGAAAGGACAGATCACTCATGGAGCTGGCAAGGTGTATGGTCAAGAGCCAGGCCTTACCACATAGTTTCTGGCTTGAGGCTGTTATGTGTACAACATAAGTACTAGATAAGTGTCCTACTTTAACACTGCAGTCTATCACTCCATATGAGGCTTTGCATGGTTGCAAGCCATTTGTTGCTCATCTGCATGTTTTTGGTTGTCTGGCATATGCATTAGTGCCTGAACAACATCAGATGAAATTGGATGATAAAGGAGTTGATCGTATTTTTGTTGGGTATAGTTGAAAGCAAAGGCTATCATCTGTATCATCCACAGATTAAATGCATTTTGGTTAGCCGTGTTGTTGTTTTGTGGAAGATGCTATTCACCCTTTACTTTCATGTATGAAGGAGACATCTATTAGCTCCAAAGACATGTATGATACTTTGCTTCCTCTTTTTACAGACACTCTAGTGCTGGTCCATTGGCACTAAGTGGGTATACAAGCTGAAGCATAAACTTGATGGAACAATTGATAGGTATAAGGCTCGGCTTTGTTGCAAAGGGTTATGCACAGGAAAGAGGCATTGATTTTGATGAGACCTTTGCACCTACTTGCCAAATGACTACTGTTCATAGCATCTGTGCACTTGCAGCTCATCATGGTCGGAATGTACATCAATTGGACATTAACACAACATTTCTGAATGGTGATTTGCATGAAGAAGTGTATGTTTTTCAGCCTTGTCACTTTGTGCAGAAAGGGCATGAAAACCATGTGTGCATGTTAAAGAAGGCATTATATGGTCTAAAGGAAGCACCACGTGCGCCTATCTGATTGCACATAGTTTTGAGAATAGTCCTTCTGAAAAGCACATTTCTGATTGGTCCTTCTGAAAAGCACATTTCTGATTTCAAGGCTGATTTACATGCCTCATTGGTCCTTATGAAAAGCATATTACTGATTTGGGGCATTTGCATCATTATTTGGGCATTCAATTTATGCACGTTGAGGGTGGAATGGCTTTGTGTCAAACGAAATATATTGACACATTATTGTAGCATTTTGGCCTTGACGACTGTAAACCTATTGCCACTCCTATGGAGCCAGGTTTACGATTGAGTCTTCATGATGTTGGAGATGCATTTGATGTTGTTCTCTATCAGCAGGCTATTGGATGCTTGATTCACTTATGCATTACTCGACCATATATTCAGTTTGCTATCTCATAAATGAGCAGGTTTATGCATTGCCCAGGTGTCAAGCATTGGTAGGCGGCTAAGCACATCTTTCGCTACTTGAGTGGTACCGGGCTACTTGGATTGTTTTATCCCAAGGAGGGATCACTACCGCCAGATCTGCATGCTTTTTCTGACAGTGATTGGGCTGGTTGCTATAACACTCATGTCTCCACTAGTGGCTTTTGCTTCATGCTTGGTAGCTCATGTATATCTAGGTTGAGCGAGAAGCAGTCTACTATGGCCACTTCTAGTTGTGAGGCTGAGTATAGGGAAGCTTTCATAGTGACTAATGAGTATGTGTGGCTCAAACACCTTATGGTTGATTTGGGTGTTGGTCAGTTTTCTACCACCGCCATCTTCACTAACAGTTAGAGCGCATTAGAAGTTGTGAGGAACCCTGTGTTCCATGCTCACACTAAGCACATTGAGGTGCATTATCATTAAGTTAGGGAGAGGTTCTTTGCTAGGGAGATCAAGTTCGGATATGTGCCCACCCAAGAGAACATTGCAGACCTTTTTACGAAGGCTTTGCCTAGGGAGAAGTTTGAAGCTTTTTGCAAAGCTTTGGGCTTACTTCCTTTTGCGGATTGATTCCACATATCTTGGAACTTCCTTATACATGAGTGTTAGCTCCTTGTTCATCACATCACTCCCAGGGGGGATTTGTTGATATATTTAGGTAGTGATGTGCGTGAACACACTAGGACCACTGCGGCACTGTTTTCCCCCTTTAGGAGGTTTTTTCCCCCAGCTTGTATATATACCTATTGTCCTAAGGGGCTACTTATCTTTGTATGCTTGTGTACTCATCTCTCCACTTATACGAGTTGGTAATCCATACAAGGGTTTAGCTATGATTGCATACATTTTGATAAATCAAAGATAGTATCTACAGTGGTCCATAAAGTCTTGCACTTCTTTTACATTCTTTGGTTGGGCCAATCCTAGGATTACTTTGATTTTGTCTTCTTCATTAGAGATACCATTTTTCAACACTATGTGCCAAAGTATCTTGCCTTGTCTCCCAATAAACACATGCTTTTTAGGGTTCAAGCATGCTCTATATTGTTTGCATTTGTGAAATAGTCATCTCAACTCTAGTATATGAGCATATCATTAAGAAGGGTAAGTACATAGGTCATCCACATATAATTCCACACTCCTCCTTAAGAATTCCTCAAAAGTGTTTAGAAAGTGTTTGCGGCATTAGTTAGGCCAAAAGGCATAACCCTAAAAGTGTATACTCCCCATTCAGAATCAAAAGTAGTTTTATGTTGATCCTCACTAGAAATAGCTACCTTATTGTAACTTTAGAACCCATAAAGGAATTTGTACGCTTCCTTGCCCACTACTCTTTCCAAAAGATGGTTAGTGATGGGTAATGTGTAACTATCTCTAATAGTGGCAGCATGAACCTTATTCAAGTTAATACAACCCCTGAGTTTCTGATTTTTCTTGGTACTACCACCAATGGATAAACTAATTTGGTATGCTCAATTTCATATATGAATTTAGCTACTAATATCTTGTCTATCTCTTCTTTGATCATGGCAGAATAGACATCATTGTAAGTGTATGGTCTTTGTTTTGAAGGCTTTGCTTTAGGCATCATAGGACCCTACGATAACAAATTTTTGGGTCTACTCCCATCAATCCTTATCATATTTGAAATATGAAGACACTTGATCTACAAAATTTTCTACATCCTCTTGTAATATAACTCTAGCATTTCCTTCTCTTCTTCCGTAGAGACATCTTTGCCTATAAAAGTGCATCTATCCTCATGGTTTTCTTGGGTCACTATGGTTTGGTCCTTGTTATCGTATGCTACTCCCTCTTGTGCCTCTCTTTTAGGCATTTGAATAGGAATCTTCCTTTCTTCCACCTCGTATCTTTTGAAATGTTCAAGAACAAAATATTGTTGCTTTGGGTCTTCATCGTCTATTTCATCATTCTCTTTACTACGATTTTTTGGATATTCTTATTTGGAAAAAATGTTACAATGTTCTACAAGATCATTCATTTCTACTTCTTTCAAATATTGTTTCTCTGAATCAAATTCAGGTTCCATTATGATACTTTCATAATGATCATCTTCTTCTTCCTCCAATTCATGCTCATTTGCTTCTTGGATCATTACCATGTATAAACTTAGATCATGTCCCTCTTCATCTACACATTCATTCATGGTAAACACTTCTTCATTTATGCACACATCTAAAGTTGCTAATATATCCATTAAACCGTAGCCTTCATCAAGCAATACTTGAGGTATGTAACTTGGGGCTTCTATTGGTAACTCTTATTCCTGCCATGGCCTCCAACATTGGAGCCTTTTCTCTTCTCTTCGGGAAGCTTTGCAAATCCATAGCTGAGTTATCCTCGTTCATCCAAGAATTATCACTAGATGCCACACTATGGATCAATACATCAAATTCCTATTTATGAATGGGATTCCATTGAAGAGGTGGGACATCCCTATAAGAGCTTGTAAACCCACCTAGTGCCAGTGGCCTTCTTGCCAAGGGGCAAGTCACATAAAGGACAAGTACCATTCTTCATTATAGCATCATATTCAGATTGGATAGCAGCCATCCAATTTTTTGAATTTTTTGCTTCGTCAAATGAAACAAGCTCATTCTCATCACAGAGACTAGATGCAGCCATATCATAGCAATCTGATGCAAAAGAGGCACTACGAGAGCCTGATCAAGTACGATATGACAGAGATGCATCCAATTTTCTATCACGCAAAGTCTGCACCAACCATTTTGGCATACTCTTTGCCTCCTTAATGTTAGCTCTCTCATCAACAAGTGCATCATGTTACTAAATCTGCATCAGAAATGGGATGATCTGCATCATCACATGAAACCTAGAAAGGTTGAGAAGTTGCCTCATTAGGACCAACACTGGACTATCCACCTATAAAAAGAGGTAGCAAAGTATCATACATGTCTTTGGAGCTAACAAATGTCTCCTTCGTACATGAAAGCAATGGGTGAATAGCATTTTCCACAAAAACAACATCACAGCTAACCAGAATGCATTTAGTCTATGGATGATACAGACGATAACCTTTACTTTCAGAACTGGACCCAACAGAACTAAATTTTACTGCTTTATCATCCAATTTTCTGCGAAGTTGTTGAGGCACTAATGCATATGCCAAACAACCAAAAACACGCAAATGAGCAACACATGGCTTGCGATCATGCCAAGCCTCATACGAAGTGATAGACTACAGCGCTTTAGTGGGACACCTGTTAAGTACATATAGTGCACACGACAACCTCAAGCCAGAAACTATGTGGTAAAGCCTGACTCTTGACCATACACCTCGCCATCTCCATGAGTGACATGTTCTTTTGTTCAACAAATCCATTTTGTTGAGGTGTATGTGGCACTGTACATTGGTGTTTTATCCCATGTTCATGTTGAAAGTTTTTCAAGCTCAAGAGTGTGGGAACATGCCCCAAATTGAACCTTCCACATCATCCACAATCAAAGGAGGCTGATTTCCACGAGTTTGAGGCATCCAATTATGCCCATAATGGAAAGAAGTTGATTAGAGAAGATTTAGCTCACCTCTTGATGTGATTGGACCTCACTTTTGACATGTATATGTTTTTGATTGGTTAAAGAGGTTAGTAGGTGGTCTTTAAAACCTCTAATGAGTTGTATTATGACTTAGAGTCGTGGAAATACGTGCCCAAACTGCCCCCTTGCTTAAGCACACCCCCTACTAGCTATTCTCTGCATATTTTGCAGAAATTTCACTTTTACACACTCTATCTATCTAGATGCTAGATGTTTTTGGCAGACCCCCCGGTCTTGTAATTGTTGTTTCTCCTTCATCCGGAATCCATTTGCAATGATTTTTGTCTTTTTGGAAAGCTTATAAGTTCTACTTTGTCTGCTATAAGTCTCAGGTTCAGTGCCTGCACATGTGCAGAGAAATGTCCAGAATAGTGTCTGTCTAGTTAGCTCATACTCTGTGAAGAGATCAAGTTATCTGTTTTGTTGCAGCTGGTTGAGGCATCATCCAGTATCCAAATGGAGTGATTTTACTCTCATTTGAAAGCTCTTAAAGTCTAGTTTATGCCTGCAAAATTTCATTTTCAATCTCTGCATATACTCAGAGAAACTCAGAAAATACAGAGCCTATGTCTGAAAAATTTTAGGATCCTAGGAGGGTTCATTTGCTTTTGTTGTGCACATAGGAGTGTTTATCCTCCAACAGTGGTATCAGAGCTATAAGTGGAGTATCAAAGAGAGAAGAAGGAGCTACTGAAGTGAAGTGAATACTTCATCAAATTTTGAAGGAAGGAAGCAAAGAACGGGCACGTCAACAACAAGGGGAAGCAAATACATCATCAAATCAAAGACGAAGCTTCATCAAGAGGAGTAGCTCTATTTTTTGAGGTAAAAGCCATCCTTTTCAACTTCATTGCATCAAGGGGGAGGTTCAAAAGAGTTAGGAGGCACCATGGCTGATCTCAATGCTCAGATTGAGAAGCTCGAAAAAGGAAACTACCAACCGTGGCGATTTAGAATAAGCAATTTTTTGATGGGGAAAGGTTTGTGGGGACTTGTGAGTGGTGGAGAGCCAAAACCCTACATAGATGAGGTAAATCCAACCAATGATCAGAGAAGAGCAGTAAGAGAGTGGGATGAAAGGGACAAAAGGGTCATTTTCATTTTATCTCAGCATATTAGCAACTCTATGGTAGGGCATATTCAAGATTTGGATACATCGAAGAAGGTGTGGGAGTGCTTGGAGTATTCAACCTCCACAAAAGCTAGAAAAATTCAGCTCAAGAATGAGCTAAATAATCTTAGGAAAAGCCCCTCTCAAGGTGCTAATGATTACATATTAAAGGTTAAAGAGCTTGCAGATGCACTAGGGTCAATCGGTTGTGCCCTAGATGATGACGATCTTGTCGCCCACACCCTAAATGGACTTAGGGATGATGAAAAATGGAGGGCTTTCACAACTTCAGTGTATGTAAGGGACTATCTTCCTGATTTTGATCAACTAATCACTCTCATGGTGACAGAGGAGATGAACCTTGGTGGTCATAACGCCAAGGATAGCCAAGGGCAATTGTTGTATGCAGATCGAGGAAGAGGAAGACACAACCGAGGTGCTTCAAGAGGAAGAGGAAGATATCAAAGCAACCAAGGAGGTCAAGGGCAACAAGAAAATGCAGATCAAAGAGGTGGAAGAGCCACAAATAGAGGAAGAGGTGCAAGATTTGGTGGAAGAGGACAAGCCACTTCAAATGGATGCTTTGTATGCGGTAAGCCCGGTCATTTTGCAAATGAATGCTATCATAGAGCTCAAAGACAAGGGAATCAAAGCAACAACAACAACAATTATAGAGGGCAAGGTAATTATGCAAACACATCATCCAGCCAAGGGAATGATTATTTACTTGCCATGAGGTATGGTGAAGATACAACTCAAGCTAGTGAAGATGTATGGTATGTAGACAGTGGATGTAGCAATCATATGTCATGTCGAAAGGAGTTTTTTAGTAATTTGCAGGTCCCAAAGCATCAAGGGCATGTGGAAACAGGTGATAACTCAGAGCATATCATTCAACATGTGGGAGATATCAGTTTGGAAGGAAATCAAAGAGCAAAGTGCTTATCAGAGGTATTACATGTCCCTACTATTACCAAAAACTTGATTTCGGTAGGCCAAATGGTAGAAAAAGGCTATCAAGTTAGGTTCAATGAAAGAGGATGTTTTGTTGAGGATCCAAGGGCAGGTTTCAAGCTCATAGCAAAAGTAAAAAAGCAAGGGAGAATGTTCACAATGGACATAAATCAGCCACACCATTCAATGTATGTCACATATGGAGACAAGAGGATAGAAGATTTGGATCTATGGCATAAACGAATAGGTCACATCAACCTACAAAAGCTCAAGGACATGCAAAGGAGGAGCTTGGTAAGAGGCCTACCAAATTTTACATCTAAAATGTTGCATGAAATTTGTGTAGCTTGCCAACAAGGAAAACAATCAAGGCTGCCCTTCAAGAAGAGTACCTATGTAAGTGCAAATGTTTTAGACCTCATTCACACGGATGTTTGGGGTCCAACAAGAGAAGCATCCCTTGCTGGAAATAGGTATTTTGTAACCTTCATTGATGAATTTTCAAGGAAAGTGTGGTTGTATTGCATTAGAAACAAATCAGATGTGTTCCACTACTTCAAGAAATTCAAAGCACAGGTGGAGAAGGAATCTGGCAAGTTTATCAAAACTTTGAGATCCGATGGAGGGGGAGAGTACTTCTCCCATGAATTTTCTGAATCTTTGCAGGTCAATGGCATCAAAAGACAATTTACATGCAGGTATACCCCTCAACAAAATGGGGTAGCAGAGAGAAAGAACAGACACATAGCAAAGGTAGCAAGGTGTATGCTCATGAGGGGGAGTGTTGAAAGTTTTTCAAGCTCAAGAGTGTGGGAACATGCCCCAAATTGAACCTTCCACATCATCCACAATCAAAGGAGGCTGATTTCCACGAGTTTGAGGCATCCAATTATGCCCATAATGGAAAGAAGTTGATTAGAGAAGATTTAGCTCACCTCTTGATGTGATTGGACCTCACTTTTGACATGTATATGTTTTTGATTGGTTAAAGAGGTTAGTAGGTGGTCTTTAAAACCTCTAATGAGTTGTATTATGACTTAGAGTCATGGAAATACGTGCCCAAGCTTCCCCCTTGCTTAAGCACACCCCCTACTAGCTATTCTCTGCATATTTTGCAGAAATTTCACTTTTACACACTCTATCTATCTAGATGTTTTTGGCAGACCCCCCGGTCTTGTAATTGTTGTTTCTCCTTCATCCGGAATCCATTTGCAATGATTTTTGTCTTGTTGGAAAGCTTATAAGTTCTACTTTGTCTGCTATAAGTCTCAGGTTCAGTGCCTGCACATGTGCAGAGAAATGTCCAGAATAGTGTCTGTCTAGTTAGCTCATACTCTGTGAAGAGATCAAGTTATCTGTTTTGTTGCAGCTGGTTGAGGCATCATCGAGTATCCAAATGGAGTGATTTTACTCTCATTTGAAAGCTCTTAAAGTCTAGTTTATGCCTGCAAAATTTCATTTTCAATCTCTGCATATACTTAGAGAAACTCAAAAAATACAGAGCCTATGTCTGAAAAATTTCAGGATCCTAGGAGGGTTCATTTGCTTTTGTTGTGCACATAGGAGTGTTTATCCTCCAACAGTTCAGCCAAAAATGCATTAAAATCAGAAGACATATATTCCCCCCCTCAATCAAAACGGAGGGTGCGCCCCATTTTACATGCTGACAGATTTTCAGCCAAAACAAAAAATTGTTTGAAGCACATGAACACTTTGGACTTTGCTTTCAATGGGTATACCCATGCATGCCTGGAAAAATCATAAATGAAACTCATGAAGTAAAGATAATTTCCAAAAGAAGCTGTCTGCATAGGACCACAGACATCACTATGTACAAGCTGCAAATTTTGAGTAGCCCGAACTGAACCATCTTTTGGAAAGTAGGAACATTGCATTTTGCCCAAAATACAGCCTTCACAAACATGTTTTTCAAGTGCCTCAAGTTTGGGCAAAGAGGACACCATCTCAGATTTCTACAGGTGTAGCAAACTAGGAAAATTCAGATGACCAAAGTGTGCATGCCAAAGCTTTGCATCTGACATAGCCTGTGAAACATGTACTGCACATGCCGAATCATTTACAGATCTTTCATAGTCTATGAGCTTATACAGCCCACGACATAGAATGCTAGAAGCAATAATCACGTCGCCACTTGATAGATCATGAACTGTACATCTGTCATCGACAAATTTCACAACCAAGCCAATCTTGGCTAATGCAGAAACTGATAACACATTTTTCTTGATCCCTGGCACAAACAAAGCATCTCACAAAGTGAAAGTCTACTACAAACATGCACTGCTCATCAGAAGATGGGTCAAAATGCAAACAGTAGTCAACAACCATTCTTCTTCTTGCACAAGATTAGCAAAGGTCTGTTTTTGGTGTAGAGGCTTCTGCAACAACCATTCCAGCCTCTTTCTTCTTTGCCTCTTTAGCAGCCAATTTTGGATAATTCTTTATGATATGATCATTTCCTTTATAGTACGTGCAAAACAATTTCTGCTTTTTTGATTTCTTTTCATCTTTGTTGTCTCCCTTCGATTGTGCAAAATTAGCAAATTTCTACTTACTAGTTGAAGAGTTGCATTTTCCTTTGCCCTTACGACTAGCAATGAAAGCTTGATCTACAACACGCATAATGGACCTATTCTGCTTGGACTGATCTTCCTGCAATAAAACAGAGACTAACTCCTCAAATGATAAGGCATTTGTATTGCCTTTCATCATCAACTGAAGAGTATAAGCAAAACTCTGATATGAATAAGGAAGACCATTCAGAACGGTCTACACAAGTGGGCTATCTGGTATAACCTCATCAATAGAAATTGACTATTCTTTCAAGTCTTTGATCTTTGTTAGAAAATTGTCCATAGAATCACCTTCATTCATGTGCTCACTCTCCAACTATTTTCGGAGGTAAGCAACACGAGCCTCATTCCTAGCTTGGTACAATGTGGTAAGTGTATCCCAAGCATCCTTAGCTGTTCTGCAAGAAAGAATGTGAGGAATAATGGCACATTTTGTTGGAGTTAGACGTCTGCGGAAGCACGCGAACAGCACAAGGAAGAAGAAGAAGCTTGGAGCACAACACACAAGACTGAATGTATTACTAGAGAATGTACAAAGATAAGTAGCCCATTAGGGCAATAGGCGTATATACAAGCCGGGGGAAAAAAACCTCCTAAAGAGGGAAAAAAGTGCCCTGGCGGTCCTAGAGTGTTCACACACATCACTACCTAAATATATCAACAAATCCCCCATGGGAGTGATGCGGTGAACAAGGAGCTGGCACTCATGTATAAGGAAGTGCCGAGCTATGTGGAAATCACTCCACAAAAGGAAGTAAGCCTAAAGCTTTACGGAAAGCTTCAAACTTCTCCCTAGGCAGAGCCTTCGTGAAAAGGTCTGCAATGTTCTCCTGCGTGGGCACATATGCCAAGCTGATCTCCCTAGCAGAGAACTCTCCCTGACATAGTGATAATGCACCTCAATGTGCTTAGTGCGAGCATGGAACACAGGGTTCCTCGCAACTTCCAATGCGCTCTGACTGTCAGTGAAGATGGTGGTGGCAGAAGACTGGCCAACACCCAAATCAGCCATAAGGCGTCTGAGCCACACACACTCAACAGTCGTTGTGAAAGCTGCCCTATACTCAGCCTCACAACTGGAAGTGGCCACAGTAGGCTCCTTCTTGCTCAACCAAGATATACATGAGCTACCAAGCATGAAGCAAAAACCACTGGTGGACACACGAGTGTCATAGCAACCAGCCCAATCTGAGTCAGAAAAAGCATGCAAATCTGGCGGTAGTGATCCCCCCTTGGGATAAAACAACCCAAGTAGCCGAGTACCACTCAAGTAGCGAAAGATGCGCTTAACCGCTTTCCAATGCGTGACTCCTGGGCAATGCATAAACCTGCTCATCTGTGAGACAGCAAAACTGAATATCTGGCCGAGTAATGCATAAGTAAATCAAGCATCCAACAGCCTGCTGATAGAGAACAGCATCAAATGCATCTCCAGCATCATGAAGACTCAATCGTAAACCTGTCTCCATAGGAGTGGCAATAGGCTTACAGTCTTCAAGGCCAAAACGCTGCAATAATGTGTCAATATATTTCGTTTGACACAAAGCCATTCCACCATCAACTTGCATAAACTGAATGCCCAAATAGTGATGCAAATGCCCCAAATCAGACATCTCAAATGAGGCATGCAAATCAGTCTTGAAATCAGCAATATGCTTCTCAAGAGGACCAGTGAGCAGCATGTCGTCTAGATAGACAACAATGATCAGAAGCACATCATTAGCACGCTTAACATATAAGGTGCTTTCAGTTGGACTGTTCTCAAAACCATGTGCAATCAGATAGGCATGTATTTTCTCATACCAAGCACGTGGTGCTTGCTTTAAACCATATAACGCCTTCTTTAACCTGCACACCTGGTTTTCATGCCCTTTCTGCACAAAGCCACGGGGCTGAAAAACATACACTTCTTCATGCAAGTCACCATTCAGAAATGCTGTTTTAATGTCCAACTGATGTACATTTCAACCATGATGGGCTGCAAGTGCACAAATTCTCCGAACAGTAGTCATACGGCATGTAGGTGCAAAGGTCTCATCAAAATCAATGCCTCTTTCCTGCGCATAACCCTTTGCAACAAGCCTAGCCTTATACCTGTCAACTATACCATCAGGTTTACGCTTACTTGTATACCCACTTAGTGCCAATGGCCTTCTTGCCAGGAGGCAAGTCACATAAAGACCATGTACCATTCTTCATTATAGCATCATATTCAGATTGCATAGCAGCCATCCAATTTTCTGAATTTTGTGCTTCATCAAAAGAAACAGGCTCATTCTCATCACAGAGACTAGATGCAGCCATAGCATAGCAATCTGATGCAAAGGAGGTACTATGAGAGCCTGAACGAGTACGATATGACAAAGGTGCATCTAATTTGCTGTCACGCAAAGTCTGCACCAGCCATTTTGGCATAGTTTTTGCCTGTTCAATATCAGCTCTCTCATCAACAAGTGCATCATGTAAATCTGCATCAGAAATGGAATGATCTGCATCATCATATGAAACCTGCAAAGGCTGAGAAGTTGCCTCATTAGGACCAGCGCTAGCCTGTCCACCTGTAAAAAGAGGCATCAAAGTATCATACATATCTTTGGAGCTAACAGATGTCTCCTTAGTACATGAAAGCAATGGCTGAATAGCATCTTCCACAAAGACAACATCACGGCTAACCAGAATGCGTTTAGTCTGTGGATGATACAGACGATAGCCTTTACTTTCAGAACTGTACCCAACAAAAATACATTTTACTGCCTTATCATCCAATTTTTTGCGATGTTGTTCAGGCACTAATGCATATGCCAAACAACCAAAAACACGCAGATGAGCAACAGATGGCTTGCGATCATGCCAAGCCTCATATGGAGTGATAGACTGCAACGCTTTGGTGGGACACCTGTTCAGTATATATGCTGCACACATGACAGCCTCAAGCCAGAAACTATGTGGTAAAGCCTGACTTTTGACCATGCACCTCGCCATCTCCATGAGTGACGTGTTCTTTCGTTCAGCAACTCCATTCTGTTGAGGTGTATACGGCACTGTACACTGGTGTTTTATCCCACGTTCAGCCAGAAATGCATTAAAATCTGAAGACATATATTCCCCCCCTCGATCAGAACGGAGGGTGCCCATTTTACATGCTGACAGATTTTCAGCCAAAACCAAAAACTGTTTGAAGCACATGAACACTTCAGGCTTTGCTTTGAGTGGATATACCCATGCATGCCTGGAAAAATCATCAATGAAAGTCACGAAGTAAAGGTAATTTCCAAAAGAGGGTGTCTGCATAGGACCACAGACATCACTATGTACAAGTTGCAATTTTTGCATAGCCCGAACTGAACCATCTTTTGGAAAGGAAGAACGCTGCATTTTGCCCAAAATACAGCCTTCACAAACATGTTTTCCAGGTGCCTCAAGTTTGGGCAAAGAGGACACCATTTTAGATTTCTGCAGGCGTAACAAGCTAGCAAAATTCAGATAACCAAAGCATGCATGCCAAAGCTTTGCATCTGACATAGCCTGAGAATCATGAACTGCACATGCCGAATCATTCACAGATCTTTCATAGTCTATGAGCTTATAGAGCCCACGACATAAAATGCCAAAAGCAATAATCACATCGCCATTTGAGAGATCATGGACTGTACACCTGTCATCAACGAATTTCACAACCAAGCCAATCTTGGCTAATGCAGAAACTGATAACAGGTTCTTTTTGATCCCTGGCACAAATAAAGCATCTGACAAAGTGAAAGAACTACCATCAGCAGTAGTCAGAATGATCTTACCAACTCCCATAACAGGATAAGAGGAGTTATTGGCGCATGTGACAGTATTCCCTGTAGGGGCAGGCTCGAGTGAAGAGAAGAAACTGCGCTGCGAGGTAATATGTTTGGTCGCCCCACTGTCAAAGTACCAAACATCTGAGTCTACTGCAGACATGCACTGATCATGAGAAGATGGGTCAAAACTGCAGACAGTAGTAAACGCCCATTCTTCTTCCTGCACAAGATTTGCAGACTCTGTTTTTGGTGTAGAGGCCTCTGCAACAACCATTCAAGCCTCTTTCTTCTTTGCCTCTTTAGCAGCCAGTTTTGGACAGTTCTTTATAATATGATCATTTCCTTTATAGTACTTGCAGAACAATTTTTGCTTTTCTGATTTCTTCTCATCTTTATCCTGGTTCTTCGATTGTGCAGCATTTGCAGATTTCTGCTTACTAGTAGAAGAGCTCCATTTTCCTTTGCCCTTCTGACTAGCCAGGAAAGCTTGATCTGCAACACGCATAATGGACCTGTTCTGCCTGGACTGATCTTCCTGCAACAGAACAGAGACTAATTCCTCAAATGACAAGGCATTCGGATTGCCTTTCATCATCAATCGAAGAGTAGAGGCAAAACTCTGATATGAATCAGGAAGGCCATTCAGAACGGTCTGCACAAGTGAGCTATCTGGTATAACCTCATCAGCAGAAATCAATTGTTCCTTCAGGTCTTTGATGTTTGTAAGAAAACTGTCCATCGAATCACCTTCATTCATGTGCTCACTCTCCAACTGTTTTCGGAGGTAAGCAACACGAGCCTCATTCCTAGCCTGGTACAAAGTGGTAAGTGTATCCAAAGCATGCTTTGCTGTTCTGCAAGAGCGAATGTGAGGAATAATGGCACGTTTGACAGACAAAGCTATCAATGCATGTGCCTGGGCATCTCTGCCATCCCAACGAATCTGCTCTGCAGTAGGTGCAACAGAAACAACAGCACGAACAGGAATCTGCGGAATATCATCTTCGACACCATCTTCATCAGCTCCAACACCTGTATTTGCAGTACCTGTCGTTACAGGTGTAACAGGACGTCTTTCAACACCCTGCACAATGTTCCACAATCCTTTTGCAACCAGTACATGTCGCATCATATAAGCCCATAATGGGTAGTTGGTACCATCCAACTTATCCTCAACAGCCAACATACGGAATACATCACTGCTTTCAGCCATGGCCGGTGACTAAAATACCTTGATGCAGAAAATTGACTGTATCTCAAAAAGTTGAACAGAACTGCCCACACGAGTTTTGCTAGACCTGTAGCAGACTTCGAGACGCTTAAATTGGCGAACAGAAACTGGTATATACCTTTGGCACAAAAGGACGAAATAGCCTGCACAAGCACTGTGATAGTGCGTTCGGAGGCCGAAACGAGCTCAGATCGCGATTTCGGCACCACACAGCGAAGCTATTTTGATCTCGAAAACACCCTGAGTATGCTCACCAAATTTTGTGCGAATCTGAGACTGCAAACGGAGGAGTGTCGACGGCGCCCTAGAAGAAGCAACGACCTGCTCTGATACCAATTGTTGGAGTTAGACGTTTGCGGAAGCACGCGAACAGCACAAGGAAGAAGAAGAAGCTTGGAGCACAACACACAAGACTGAATGTATTACTAGAGAATGTACAAAGATAAGTAGCCCATTAGGGCAATAGGCGTATATACAAGCCGGGGGAAAAAAACCTCCTAAAGAGGGAAAAAAGTGCCCCGGCGGTCCTAGAGTGTTCACACACATCACTACCTAAATATATCAACACATTTGACAAACAAAGTTATCAATGCATGTGCCTGGGGATCTCTGCCATCCCAACGTATTTGGTCTACAGTAGGTGCAACAAAAACCACAACATGAACATGAATATGCAAAATATCATTATCTTCGACAGCTTCTACATGAGCATCAGTACCTGCAGTTGTAATAGTTACAGGTGTGATAGGATGTTTTTCAACACCCTGCACAATGTTCCACAGTCCTTTTGCAACCAATACATGTCGCATCATATAATCCCACAATGGGTAGTTGGTACCATCCAACTTATCCTCAATAGCCAACATACAAAATTCATCACTGCTTTCAGCCATGGCCGATGACTAAAATACCTTGATGCAGAAAATTGACTCTATCTCAAAAAGTTGAACGAAACTGCCAAGACGAGTGATCTGCTAAACCTGTAGTAGAATTTGAGATGCTTATACTCGCGATGGAAATAGGTATATATCTTTGGCACAAAAAGATGAAATAGCCTACACAAGCACTACGATAGTGCATTTGTGTTGATATATTTAGGTAGTGATGTGTGTGAACACTCTAGGACCGCCAGGGCACTTTTTTCCCTCTTTAGGAGGTTTTTTTCCCCCGGCTTGTATATACGCCTATTGCCCTAATGGGCTACTTATCTTTGTACATTCTCTAGTAATACATTCAGTCTTGTGTGTTGTGCTCCAAGCTTCTTCTTCTTCTTCCTTGTGCTGTTCGCGTGCTTCCGCAGACGTCTAACTCCAACAATTGGTATCAGAGCAGGTCGTCGCTTCTTCTAGGGCGCCGTCAACACTCCTCCGTTTGCAGTCTCAGATTCGCACGAAATTTGGTGAGTATACTCAGATTCGCCGAATTCGCGATCTGAGCTCATTTCGGCCTCCAAACGCACTATCACAGTGCTTGTGCAAGCTATTTTGTCCTTTTGTGCCAAAGGTATATACCAATTTCTGTTCGCCAGTTTAAGCGTCTCGAAGTCTGCTACAAGTCTAGCAGAACTCGTCTCGGCAGTTCCGTTCAACTTTTTGAGATACAGTCAATTTTCTGCATCAAGGTATTTTAGTCACCGGCCATGGCTGAAAGCAGTGATGTATTCCGTATGTTGGCTGTTGAGGATAAGTTGGATGGTACCAACTACCCATTATGGGCTTATATGATGCGACATGTACTGGTAGCAAAAGGATTGTGGAACATTGTGCAGGGTGTTGAAAGACGTCCTGTTACACCTATAACGATAGGTACTGCAAATACAGGTGTTGGAGCTGATGAAGATGGTGTCGAAGATGATATTCTGCAGATTCCTGTTCGTGCTGCTGTTTCTGTTGCACCTACTGCAGAGCAGATTCATTGGGATGGCAGAGATGCCCAGGCACATGCATTGATAGCTTTGTCTGTCAAACGTGCCATTATTCCTCACATTCGCTCTTGCAAAACAGCAAAGGATGCTTGGGATACACTTACCACTTTGTACCAGGCTAGGAATGAGGCTCGTGTTGCTTACCTCTGAAAACAGTTGAGAGTGAGCACATGAATGAAGGTGATTCTATGGACAGTTTTCTTACAAAGATCAAAGACCTGAAGGAACAATTGATTTCTGCTGATGAGGTTATACTAGATAGCTCACTTGTGTAGACCGTTCTGAATGGTCTTCCTGATTCATATCAGAGTTTTGCCTCTACTCTTCGGTTGATGATGAAAGGCAATCCGAATGCCTTGTCATTTGAGGAATTAGTCACTGTTCTGTTGGAGGAAGATCAGTCCATGCAGAACAGGTCCATTATGCGTGTTGCAGATCAAGCTTTCCTGGCTAGTCAGAAGGGCAAAGGAAAATGGAGCTCTTCTACTAGTAAGCAGAAATCTGCAAATGCTGCACAATTGAAGAACCAGGATAAAGATGAGACGAAATCAGAAAAGCAGAAATTGTTCTGCAAGTACTGTAAAGGAAATGATCATATTATAAAGAACTGTCCAAAACTGGCTGCTAAAGAGGCAAAGAAGAAAGAGGCTGGAATGGTTGTTGCAGAGGCCTCTACACCAAAAACAGAGTCTGCAAATCTTGTGCAGGAAGAAGAATGGGCGTTTACTACTGTCTGCAGTTTTGACCCATCTTCTCATGATCAGTGCATGTCTGCAGTAGACTCAGATGTTTGGTACTTTGACAGTGGGGCGACCAAACATATTACCTCGCAGCGCAGTTTCTTCTCTTCACTCGAGCCTACCCCTACAAGGAATACTATCACATGCGCCAATAACTCCTCTTAACCTGTTATGGGAGTTGGTAAGATCATTCTGACTACTGCTGATGGTAGTTCTGTCACTTTGTCAGATGCTTTATTTGTGCCAGGGATAAAAAAGAACCTGTTATCAGTTTCTGCATTAGCCAAGATTGGCTTGGTTGTGAAATTCGTTGATGACAGGTGTACAGTCCATGATCTCTCAAATGGCGATGTGATTATTGCTTCTGGCATTTTATGTCGTGGGCTGTATAAGCTCATAGACTATGAAAGATCTGTGAATGATTCGGCATGTGCAGTTCATGATTCTCAGGCTATGTCAGATGCAAAGCTTTGGCATGCACGCTTTGGTCATCTGAATTTTGCTAGTTTGTTACGCCTACAGAAATCTGAAATGGTGTCCTCTTTGCCCAAACTTGAGGCACCTGGAAAACATGTTTGTGAAGGCTGTATTTTGGGCAAAATGCAGCGTTCTTCCTTTCCAAAAGATGGTTCAGTTCGGGCTACGCAGAAATTGCAGCTTGTACATACTGATGTCTGTGGTCCTATGCAGACACCCTCTTTTGGAAATTACCTTTACTTCGTGACTTTCATTGATGATTTTTCCAGGCATGCATGGGTATATCCACTCAAAGCAAACTCCGAAGTGTTCATGTGCTTCAAATAGTTTTTGGTTTTGGCTGAAAATCTGTCAGCATGTAAAATGGGCACCCTCCGTTCTGATCGAGGGGGGGAATATATGTCTTCAGATATTAATGCATTTCTGGCTGAACGTGGGATAAAACACCAGTGTATAATGCCGTATACACCTCAACAGAATGGAGTTGCTGAACGAAAGAACATGTCACTCATGGAGATGGCGAGGTGCATGGTCAAAAGTCAGGCTTTACCACATAGTTTCTGGCTTGAGGCTGTCATGTGTGCAGCATATGTACTGAACAGGTGTCCCACTAAAGCGTTGTAGTCTATCACTCCATATGAGGCTTGGCATGACCGCAAGCCATCTGTTGCTCATCTGCGTGTTTTTGGTTGTTTGGCATATGCATTAGTGCCTGAACAACATCGCAAAAAATTGGATGATAATGCAGTAAAATGTATTTTTGTTGGGTACAGTTCTGAAAGTAAAGGCTATCGTCTGTATCATCCACAGACTAAACGCATTCTGGTTAGCCGTGATGTTGTCTTTGTGGAAGATGCTATTCAGCCATTGCTTTCATGTACTAAGGAGACATCTGTTAGCTCCAAAGACATGTATGATACTTTGATGCCTCTTTTTACAGGTGGATAGTCTAGTGCTGGTCCTAATGAGGCAACTTCTCAGCCTTTGCAGGTTTCATATGATGATGCAGATCATTCCATTTCTGATGCAGATTTACATGATGCACTTGCTGATGAGAGAGCTGATATTGAGCAGGCAAAAACTATGCCAAAATGGTTGGTGCAGACTTTGCGTGACAGCAAATTAGATGCACCTTTGTCATATCGTACTCGTTCAGGCTCTCATAGTGCCTCCTTTGCATCAGATTGCTATGCTATGGCTGCATCTAGTCTCTGTGATGAGAATGAGCCTGTTTCTTTTGATGAAGCACAGAATTCAGAAAATTGGATGGCTGCTATGCAATCTGAATATGATGCTATAATGAAGAATGGTACATGGTCTTTATGTGACTTGCCTCCTGGCAAGAAGGCCATTGGCACTAAGTGGGTATACAAGCTGAAGCGTAAACCTGATGGTACAGTTGACAGGTATAAGGCTAGGCTTGTTGCAAAGGGTTATGCGCAGGAAAGAGGCAGTGATTTTGATGAGACCTTTGCACCTACATGCCGTATGACTACTGTTCGGAGCATTTGTGCACTTGCAGCCCATCATGGTTGGAATGTACATCAGTTGGACATTAAAACAACATTTCTGAATGGTGACTTGCATGAAGAAGTGTATGTTTTTCAGCCCCTTGGCTTTGTGCAGAAAGGGCATGAAAACCAGGTGTGCAGGTTAAAGAAGGCGTTATATGGTTTAAAGCAAGCACCACGTGCTTGGTATGAGAAGATACATGCCTATCTGATTGCACATGGTTTTGAGAACAGTCCAACTGAAAGCACCTTATATGTTAAGTGTGCTAATGATGTGCTTCTGATCATTTTTGTCTATGTAGACGACATGCTGCTCACTGGTCCTATTGAGAAGCATATTGCTGATTTCAAGGCTGATTTGCATGCCTCATTTGAGATGTCTGATTTGGGGCATTTGCATCACTATTTGGGCATTCAGTTTATGCAAGTTGATGGTGGAATGGCTTTGTGTCAAATGAAATATATTGACACATTATTGCAGCGTTTTGGCCTTGAAGACTGTAAGCCTATTGCCACTCCTATGGAGACAGGTTTACGATTGAGTCTTCATGATGTTGGAGATGCATTTGATGCTGTTCTCTATCAGCAGGCTGTTGGATGCTTGATTTACTTATGCATTACTCGGCCAGATATTCAGTTTGCTGTCTCACAGATGAGCAGGTTTATGCATTGCCCAGGAGTCGCACATTGGAAAGCGGTTAAGCGCATCTTTCGCTACTTGAGTGGTACTCGGCTACTTGGGTTGTTTTATCCCAAGGGGGGATCACTACTGCTAGATTTGCATGCTTTTCTGACTCAGATTGGGCCGGTTGCTATGACACTCGTGTGTCCACCAGTGGTTTTTGCTTCATGCTTGGTAGCTCGAGTATATCTTGGTTGAGCAAGAAGCAGCTACTGTGGCCACTTCCAGTTGTGAGGCTGAGTATAGGGCAGCTTTCACAGCGACTGTTGAGTGTGTGTGGCTCAGACGCCTTATGGCTGATTTGGGTGTTGGCGAGTCTTCTGCCACCACCATCTTCACTGACAGTCAGAGCGCATTGGTAGTTGCGAGGAACCCTGTGTTCCATGCTCGCACTAAGCACATTGAGGTGCATTATCACTATGTCAGGGAGAGGTTCTCTGCTGGGGAGATCAGCTTGGCATATGTGCCCACGCAGGAGAACATTGCAGACCTTTTCACGAAGGCTCTGCCTAGGGAGAAGTTTGAAGCTTTCCGCAAAGCTTTGGGCTTACTTCCTTTTGTGGAGTGATTTCCACATAGCTCGGCACTTCCTTATACATGAGTGCTAGCTCCTTGTTCACCGCATCACTCCCAAGGGGGATTTGTTGATATATTTAGGTAGTGATGTGTGTGAACACTCTAGGACCGCCAGGGCACTTTTTTCCCTCTTTAGGAGGTTTTTTTCCCCCGGCTTGTATATACACCTATTGCCCTAATGGGCTACTTATCTTTGTACATTCTCTAGTAATACATTCAGTCTTGTGTGTTGTGCTCCAAGCTTCTTCTTCTTCTTCCTTGTGCTGTTCGCGTGCTTCCGCAGATGTCTAACTCCAACAATTTGGAGGTGGAAACGAGCTTAGATCTCGATTTTGGCACCACATAGTGAAGTTGTTTTGATCTCTGAAACACCCTGAGTATGCTCACAGAATTTTGTGCAAATCTGAGACTCCAACCAGAGGGGTGTAGATGATGCCCTAGATGAAGCGGCGAGGTGCTCTAATACCAATTGTTGGAGTTAGACATCTGAGGAAGCGTGAACAACACAAGGAAGAAGAAGAAGCTTGGAGCACAACACACAATACTGAATGTATTACCACTAGAATGTACAAAGAAAAGTAGCCCCTTAGGGCAATAGGCATATATACAAGCCGAGAGAAAAAAACCTCCTAAAGAGGGAAAAAAGTGCCCCAGCAGTCCTAGTGTGTTCACACACATCACTACCTAAATATATCAAGAGTGGTAATACATTTAGTATATGTGTGTTGTGCTCCAAGATTCTTCTTTTTTTTCCTTGTGTTGTTTGCATGCTTTTGTAGATGTCTAACTCCAACGATCGGTATCAGAGCAGACCATCGCTTCATCTAGGGCATCTTTGACACCTCTCCGATCACAGTTTCAGAATTGCATGATTTTTTGGTGAGCATACTCAGGGTGATTAGGAGACCAAAACATCTTCGCTTTGTGGTGCCAAAATCATGATCTAAGCTCGTTTCGGCCTTCGAACACACTATCGCAATGCTTGTGTAGGCTATTTTGTCTTTTTGTGCCAAAGACATATACATGTTTTGATCTTTGGTATAAGCATGTCAAAGTCTGGTACAGGTTTAGCAGAACTCGTCAGGGTAGTTTTGTTCAACTTTTTCAGATATAATCATTTTTTTTGCATCAAGGCAGTTTAGTCAGTGGTCATGGCTGAAAGTAGTGATGTATTTCGTATGTTGGTGTTTGAGGAGAAGTTGGATGGTATGAATTACCCATTGTGGGCTTATATGATACATCATGTATTGGTTACAAAAGGACTATGGAATATTGTGCAGGGTGTTGAAAAATGTCCTATTACACCTGCAAATACAAGTACTGAAATTGATGCAGATGGCATCGAAGATGGTGATATTCTACATATTCTTGTTTGTTTTGCGGTTCCTATTGCACCTAGTGTAGAGAAAATTCATTGGGATGGCAAAGATGCTCAAGCACATGCATTGATAGACTTGTCTGTCAAACGTGTCATTATTCCTCACATTCGCTCTTGTAGAACAACTAAGGATGCTTGGGATACACTTACCACCTTGTACCAGGTTAGGAATGAGGCTCATGTTGCATACCTCTGAAAACACTTGGAGAGTGAGCACATGAATGAAGGTGATTCTATGGACAATTTTTCGACAAAGATCAAGGATTTGAAGGAACAATTGATTTTTGCTAATGAAGTGCTTCCTAGTAGTTCACTTGTGTAGACTGTTTTGAATGGTCTTCCTGACTCATATCAGAGTTTTGCTTCTACTCTTCGTTTAATTATGAAAGGAAATCCAAATGCCTTAACATTTGAAGAGTTAGTTCTATTCTGTTGTAGGAAGATCAGTCTAGGCAGAATAGGTCTATTATGTGTGTTGCATGTCAAGTTTTCCTGGCTAATCAAAAGGGCAAAAATAAATGGAGCTCATCTACTAGAGAGCAAAAATCTGCAAATGCTTCATATTTGAAGAAGGAAGACAAAGATGAGAAGAAATCAGAAAAACAAAAATTGTTAAAGGAAATGATCATGTCATTAAGAGCTATCCAAAACTGGCTGCTAAAGAGGCAAAGATGAAAGAGGCCAGAATGGTTGTTGTAGAGGCCTCTATACTGAAAACAACATCTGTTAGTCTAGTGTAGAATGAAGAATGGGGGTTTACTACTCTTTGCAGTTTTGGCCCATCTTCTCTTGAGTAGTGTATGTGAGAAGTAGACTCAAATGTTTGGTACTTTGATAGTGGGGCAACCAAACATATTACCTCACAACGCAATTTCTTCACTCTAATTGAGCCTCCCCTATAGGAAATACTGTCACATGCACCAACAACTCCTCTTAATATCTTGTTATGGGAGTTGATAAGATCATTCTGACTACTATTGATGGTAGTTATTTAAATTGTGAGATTCTTTATTTGTGCCAAGGATCAAGACAAATCTATTATCAGTTTTTGCATTAGCGCTTGGTTGTCAAATTTATTGATGACAAATGTATAGTTCATGATCTCTCAAACGGCAATGTGATAATTGCCTCTGGCATTTTATGTCATGGGTTGTATAAGCTCATAGATTATGAAAAATCTATGAATGATTCAGCATGTGCAATACACAATTCTCAGGCTATATCAGATGCAAGCTTTGGCATGTGGGCTCTGGTCATCTAAATTTGGCTAGTTTGCTACACCTATATAAATCTGAAATGATTTCCTCTTTGCCCAAACTTGAGGCACCCGGTAACCATGTTTGTGAAGCTGTATTTCAAGCAGAATGCAACATTCCTCCTTTCCAAAAGATGGTTCAATTTGAGCTACTAAAAAATTATGCACCAAGCTCAGAGAAACCATCTCTGCAATCTGACTGAGAAAACTGAGAGATATGGCAGTGAGTAGTACACTTCACAAGAACATGGAAATATGAACTCAAATGATCATGAAAATGAAAGTATATTGATTGTACAATACAATGGACTTACTGATACACATGTGTGCCTTAGAATCACACCTCGATATGGCATAAAGCTCAGCTCTTGGAGGTCTTCACATAACCACGACTAAGACTACCATGTATTTATAGTTGATCTTGGGAGGCTAACTCCCCTCAATCACTCTCCAATCAATTAGTGATTGATTTGATTCTCTATCTACCACAAATCAAGAATTCGTGGCTCCTCTTTCCCTTTTTGATCAAGTGGACTCAACCACTTAAGATTCTTTCACTTTTACATTAGGTAAAGTCTTCAAAAGTTACAAGAGGTAGTTCACAAGTGAACTTTACATTGTTTTCATTTTAAGGCTTCTTCTATGACTTTGTGGGACTCAAGCCAATACTTAGGCTTGTCATAGACTTGCTCCAACAGTCTGGTCTCTGTGATGAGAATGATTTTGTTTCATTTGATGAAGCACAAAATTTAGAAAATTGGATGACTGTTATGCAATCTGAATATGATGTTATAATGAAGAATGGTACCTGGTCTTTATGTGACTTGCCTCCTGGCAAGGAGACCATTGGCACTAAGTGGGTATACAAGTTGAAGTATAAACCTGATGGAATAGTTGACAGGTATAAGGTTAGGCTTCTTGCAAAGGGTTATGCATAGGAAAAGGCATTGATTTTGATGAGACCTTTGCTCCTACTTGCCGAATGACTAGTGCTCGTTGCATTTGTGCACTTGTAGCTCATCATGGTTGCAATGTACATCAGTTGGACATTAAAACTGCATTTCTCAATGGTGAATTGCATGAAGAAGTGTATGTTTTTTAGCCCCATGGCTTTGTGTAGATAGGTCACGAAAACCAAGTGTGCAGGTTGAAGAAGGCATTATATGGTTTAAAGCAATCACCACGTGCTTGGTATGAAAAGATAAATGCATATGTGATTTCACATGGTTTTGTGAATAGTCCAAGTGAGAGCACCTTACATGTTAAGCATGCTAATGATGTGCTTCTGATCATTGTTGTTCATGTTGATGACATGCTGCTCACTTGTCCTCATGAGAAGCATATTGCTGATTTTAAGGCTGATCTACATGCCTCATTTGAGATGTTTGATTTGGGGCATTTGCATCATTATTTGGGCATTCAGTTTATGCAAGTCGATGGCGAAATAGTTTTGTGTCAAACAAAATATATTGACACATTATTGTAGTGTTTTGGCCTTGAGGACTATAAACCTATTGCCACTCCTATGGAGACAAGTTTACGGTTGAGTCTTCATGATGTCGGAGATGCATTTGATGTCATTCCCTATTAGTAGGCTATTAGATGCTTGATTTATTTATGCATTAGTTGGCTAGATATTCAGTTTGTTATGTCACAGATGAGCCTGTTTATGCATTGCCTAGGTGTCAAGCATTGGCAGGCAGTTAAGCGCATCTTTCTCTACTTGAGTGGTACCCGACTATTTGGATTGTTTTATCCTAAGGGGATATCACTACCACCAAATTTGCATGCTTTCTCTGACACTTATTGGGCTGGTTGCTATGACACTCATGTGTCCATTAGTGGCTTTTGCATCATGCTTGGTAGCTCATCTATATCTTGGTTGAGCAAGAAGCAGCCTACTATGGCCACTTCCAGTTGTGAGGCTGAGTATAGGGCAACTTTCATAGCGGCTATTGAGTGTGTGTGGCTCAAATGCCTTATGGCTGAGTTGGGTGTTGGTCATCCTTCTACCACCACCATCTTCACTGATAGTCAGAGCGCATTGGCAGTTGCGAGGAACCATGTGTTCCATGCCTGCACTAAGCACATTGAGGTGCATTATCGTTATGTCAGGGAGAGGTTCTCTGCTGGAGAGATCAGCCTGGCATATGTGCCCATGCAGGAGAACATTGCAGACCTTTTCATGAACGCTCTACCTAGCGAGAAGTTTGAAGCTTTCCACAAAGCTTTGGGCTTACTTCCTTTTGTGGATTGATTCCACATAGCTTGGCACTTCCTTATACATGAATGCTAGCTCCTTGTTCACTGCATCACTCCTAGGGGGGATTTGTTGATATATTTCGATAGTAATATGTGTGAACACACTAGGACCACTAGGGCACTTTTTTTCCTCTTTAGGACATCTTTTCCCCCGGCTTGTATATCTGCCTATATCCTTAATGGGTTACTTATTTTTGTACATTCTAGTGGTAATACATTCAGTATTATGTGTTATGATCCAAGCTTCTTTTTTTCCTTGTGTTGTTCACATGCTTATGTAGACATCTAAATCCAACAATTCTTAGAGAGTTTATAGCTCCTCATACTCCAATACAAAATGGTTTATTGAAAGGATGAATAGAACAATTCACGATAGAGTAGTTTCTATGCTACATCATGCAAACCTTTCACAAAGCTTTTGGGCAGAAGAAGCATTAACTATAGTTCATATGATTAACCTTTTACTTAGTACTTCCAAAGGTTTGAAAGTGGCACAAGAGTTATGGATAGGGAAGCCACCATATTATGTTCATCTTCGAGTTTTTGGGTGTGAAACATATGTTCATATACCCAAGAACCTTAGACAAAGTTTGGACCATAAGTCAAAGAAATGCATTTTTCTTGGATATGGTCGAGAAGGCGAATTTGGATATCACTTATGGGATCCTAAAACACGATCAGTGATAAGAAGTAGTGATGTCATTTTCAATGAGTCTAAGATGCATAAAACAACCTATTAAGGAGGTTGAAGTGAGTGAGAAGAGTGGTGTTTGAGGATACTAGTCCTCCAATTATCATGCATAAAAATGTTGCACATAGGAATGTTCAAGAGAATGTTTGACCATATCTCTCTGCAAATGTTCTAGTTCAGCAACCATTGAGACGCTCTGCATGTGTCTCACATCCACATGATAGATATGTTCCAGGTTTGGATTTTGTTATGCTAATAGATGTTAGTGAGCCTTCTTGCTACAAAGAGGCTATGCAGACAGAGTATCATGTCAAGTGGCAGCATGCCATGAAGAGTGAGTTGGATTCTATTCACAAAAATGGTACTTGAGATTTAGTATCTTTGCCAAAGGGAAGGAAAGATTTACCATGTAAATGGGTATATAAAGTAAAATTCACATCAGATAGTTCTTCTCCAAGTATAAACCACAAATTGTTGAAAAGGGTTTTAAGCATCAACATGGTGTCAATTTTGAAGAAATCTTCTCTCCAGTGATCAAGATGACTACATTGCTAATGTTGCTTGGATTCGTTGCAATGGAGGACTTAGAGTTAGTCCAGATGGATGTTGAAATTGCTTTCTTGCATAGAGATCTTATAGATGAGATCCATATGGAAAACCCAAAGGGTTATATAGTTCTTGGTAAAGAAAGTCGTTGAAGAAGAGTTTATATGGACTTAAACAGTCCCCTAGACAATGGTGCCAAAATTGTTATGCTTTTATGAAGTCTCAAGGATATTCTCGAAGCAATGAGGATCATTGTCTCTACACAAAGAGATGCTCTGATGGCAGCTTGAAATGCTTGATACTTTATGTCAATGATATATTGATTGTTGGGAAGTCCTCTTATGAATTGTCAATTCTCAAAAAGAAGTTGAGTCAGACATTTGATATGACAGATTTGGGGGATGCCAAACATATACTTGGCATGCACATTACTCATAGTAGGAGTAAAAAATGCATATACTTGTCTCAAAGTGAGTACATATCCAAAGTACTTCACAGGTTCTGTATGTATGGTGGAAATGCATTGAGTACACCTTTACCCACATATGTGAGATTGAGCAAGGATGATTGCCCCAAATCAGAGGAGGAAAAGGAATTCATGACCAAAATTCATTATCAGTCTATTGTTTGTAGTCTCATGTATGCTATGGTAGCCACGAGTCCATACATTGCATTTGTAGTGAGATTTGTGAGTAGATATATGTCGAGTCTTGGCAAGAAGCATTGGGAAGCAGTCAAGGTGATTTTGAGATATTGGAGTGGCATTAAGGACAAGTGTCTATGCTTGGGCAGAGGGAAAGCATCCATTATTGGTTACACATATTTTGATTATGATGCTTGTGTAGAATTGCAAGTCTACATCAGGGTACATTTTTCATTTCGCTAGAGGTGCTATCTCTTGGAGATCTCATCTTCAAGAATGTACAATTGTTGCCACTATAGACGCAGAGTATGTTGCAGCAAGTGAGGCATGTAACAAAGCATTGTGGCTTTCCTGTCTTGCTTGTGATATGGGTCTACCTCAACATGTATCTCATTTACTTATTGATAGTCAAAGTGCCATTGCATTGGCTACGAATCTGGTCTATCATGCAAAGACCAAGCACATTGAGGTGAGGTATCACTTCATTAAAGATTGCTTAGCCATTGAGCACATTATTCTTCAGAAGGTTCATACTCGATATAATGTTGCATGCTTTGACTAAAGTTGCACCATAGGATGGCTTTCAACACTATTGTCACTTGATGGGGGTTACTTGATTCATGACCTTACACAGTTACTTGTATACTTTGTAACATGCCCATCAGGTATGAGGTATAGTTTGTATACTTACACTCAGATATTCTTTATAATTCTTTATTGTTCTCCCATATTCATTTTAGCCATATTGGCCTTTTGTGGGAGATTGTTACCATTAGTGTCCACGTGAAAGGCCAAATGGCCACCGAACACTTTTGTATATGTTCATTAATAAAACATATAGTGGCTTGGTGAGCCACATATTATAAGCTCGATCACATTTGTGTGACCTAAGAAATCTATGTTCGTGTTTTGTGTATTGTGTGGTTTTTGTGTATTATGTAGCCTCATTGCAGAGTACTATGTGTGGTGTCTCGAGCTTGGTTTTCTATTGCAAGGATATCATCATGGAGCTCTTGAGAAAGAGAGTCCACTGTGGTGCATCACCATCAAATCACTTCACGAACATCAAGATAACTTAGATTTTTTGGTAACCAAAATGATTCAAGTGTAGCAATAAAGGCAGCCCTATACTCTGCTTCACTTGAAGATGTAGCAATTGTAGGTTATATCTTGGATAACTAAGAGATAAGACAATCTCCTAGAAAGACACAATGGACACTTGTGCATCTTCTTGAGTCTTTATCACCTATCCAATCAGAATCTAAAAAACCTTTTAAAGTTAAGCTATTACGCTATAGCGTTAGTTTTCTTAAGAAAGAAATGTGGTGACTTTGAGAATATCATAGCATAATTGGAAGTTCCCTTTAAATATGTGAAAATTCTCTTTAATGATTTCCATTGAATTTTCATCAGACTGTGCATGAACCTAGATACTTGAGAAACTACAAACCGAATGTCTAGATGTGTATTATATAGATATATCAAGCAACCAACTCCTTGACTATATAATGTAACATCATTGGTTTTGGATTTGCTTCCAACTTAGTGACACATTGACATCCATAGGTGTTTGCATAGGCTTGGAATCTCTCATCTCAAACCTTTCCAATAATTTCTCAATGTATTCTTGTTGTGTCATGTAGATACACTCATCTTTGTACTTGAACTCAATCCCAAGACAATAATGCAAAATAACGAAGTCATTTGCATCAAATGTATGCTTAAGTTGTGCTTTAAAATATTGAAGATCTGAATCCTTGGGACATGTCATGGTCATATCATCAACATATATTATAATAATAATAAAAAAATCTCTTTCAAGTTTAACATAAAGAGTGGAAGTTGCATTTGAGTTTTCAAAACCAATAGATAGAAGATAGATATGTATCTTCTCATACCAAGCTCTTGGTGCTTGCTTTAGTCCATACAAAGCTTTGATAAGCTTGCACACTAGATGCTCTTTACTGTCTCTTAAAAACCTTCTAGTTGCTGAACATAAACATCTTCATGTAGATCACTATTGCAGAGCAAAGAAGAGCGAAGAGACAAAGAAAAAGAAGGGCCCCAAATTTTTTCCAATTTGAACACTTTATTCTTGTATTATAGCCATTTTGTAACATATTTTCCGATTTAAATGCACTAGAGGAGTCCTCTAGATGCATACCCACAGAGATTTGTATCTTACCTTAGTAAATTAGTTGGAAATTAGCCTTCTAGTTAATAAAGTGTCGGTCTCTTGTGTGAAAGGAACATTTTTAGGGCACATGTATATAAGTCAATTTGTGACTCTTTGTAGAGACTTTTTGCCATTCTGAGAATCAAGAGCACATAATTTCGACTTTGTGTCTTCTCCTCTCTGTAACTTCTTCTTGGAGAGCTTGCATGCATGTGTGATGCTTGGAAAGAGTGCTTGGAAGTAATGTCTATCCATGAAAGTGCTTGTTCGTTGTAGGTAAGGTGTGTGTGACGTGTAGGAAGTGCTAAAGTGTAGGAAGATCAATCCTGTGACTCAGTATTTTGCTCATAACTTGAAGCAAGAGTGTCAGAATCAAGTGAAAAGACCATTATTGGATGCGTCTTCTTGAGAGCTTCGAAATGAACCTGCTATTCACTATATTCAGCATTCGAAGTTGAGAGAAAAGCTCAATTTATTGTTGACTACTGTTCCAAGTGTCGCGACACCATAACTGACCTAGAAAACTTGAATGTGATGGATTCATACTTGTTTGTACTATTGTAAAACTTCATTTGCATTGACCATCATTTGAATGCATGCCTTCATACACTCAGCTAGGTCTTGATACTCCTTGGATTGACAATTAAAGCGTGAGTTCCCACTATATGCACTTGAGTGGGATTGAGGTATAGTCTCTTTCTCCACAAGTCCCTGAGTCTGTACTTAGGTACACACGTTTTTGGCACCGTTGCCGGGGAGTGTCGAATCAAACCGAGGCATTTGTGTGATGGTGAATAGCTCTTAGCATTGAAGTGAGTAGAGGAGTTGTGAAATTCTCTTCTTTGGTAAGTCACTCTCACCCGCACTTACTACTTCTTGCTCTCGGAGTGTGTGTAGTGAGTTAATAGTTTAGGGAAGTGAGTAGAGAGAGGAGTAGGAGTAGGTAGGAAGAAGTAGGTGAGAAGACTAGGAAGCTAGGGTTAGTCTTCAAGTTATCCTTTCAGCCTTTTAGTTAGGTGTTTCTCACAAGTATAAAAACCAAAAAAACACCTCTTGTTCAGTTACTTGTTCTTTAGCAAGTATCGAGAGAGGAAGAGAACCTGAACGTCAGATATCGTGAAAAAATGGGGTGTGTGGAGCAAGGGAAGCATGAGCAGAAGTGGAAAAGGGACTCCAGAATCCTAAGAGGCACTTGAGAGGGGGAGACAAGCTCTAGGAACACCTACATTAAATTGAAACTCAAAATTACGTGCTAAAATTTGGAAAAAATGTCAAGTGTCGTGTTCTCCCGTAGTTGAGTGTCGCAACACCTAGATGTCATGATCTCTTGTGGTTGAGTGTCGCGATATCTAGCCACATCGGATATCGTGAGAATGTTTGCGACATCTGGTGGATATCGGGTATCATGGGAGTTTCTCCGCGACACTTGATGAGTGTCGAGTGTCGTGGTTCATTCCGCGACACTTGGTGAGTGTCGGATATCATGGACTTAGCTTCACGACATCTATCGGATATCGAGTATCGTGGACTTACTTCTCGTGATATCTGCCAGATATCGAGTATCGTGGACTTAGCTTCGTGAAATCTGTCGGATATCGAGTATCGTGGACTTACTTCTCATGACATTTGTGGGGTATCGAGTGTCGTGGATTTACCTCTATGTCAAGTGTCGAGTATCATGGACTTTGCTTCGCGACATTTGAGAGATATCGAATATCATGGAACTCACCTGAGTGTTGAATGTCGAGTGTCGGGGAGCCCTGAGTTACGACATTTGACAGGTATCGAGTGTTGTGAAATTGGCCAATGTGAGGTGTCATGCAGGGAGATCTTTGAAATTTCAACTCAATAACATAATTCTTACAACTATGAAATTTAGCAAAGAGCTTTGGGAGCTGGAAATTGTCTAAACTAAAGTAGAGCTCTTAAGTGAATGAACCTAAGATCCGGGAGAACCCTAGGGAGCCGAAGAAGCGTAATCTCTTCTATGGGAAGTGTATCTGAACCAAGCATTCACTCACATTACTCTAAAACCTCGAGTGAGTCTGAGGAGGAAACCCTCATGGCCTCAGAAGACATGCAGAATTCTGCACCAATAATTGGCATGATGTCAATTATTGAGGGTGAATATCGAACGTCTTTAGAATATGTGAGCACCAATCAACACGATTTACCCATCTACCTAGATGGGCTAAACAGATTAGTGGCTAGACTGAAGATAGCCTCAGATGCTTACATAGTACCTAGGCCAGCTGTGAAGTATGCAAGAGGATTCTACATGGATAAAAGAGAGATTCTGTATGTAGTTACAGAGCATCCTGAAAACATCAATGAGCAAAGGGAAGACGTCAATACCCACAACCTTAATGGAGAGGGACATGAAGAACAGGTATCTACACCTAGAGGGAAGTCCATTGTAATTAGGGTTTGGAGAGGAGACCTAATTCCCCAAGATGATTCCTTGATGGATGTTTATTTAATCAACGGGATGGAGCATCTACTTAGAGCACATTCTTCATTGTGGGAAGAAGCCATCAATCCAACCACCATCTATGAATTGCAAGATCCTGAAAACCCCACTCACATTACATACTTGGATAAGAATCAGAGAAGGTACTAGCCTCTAACGGAATTAGAAAGAGCAGGATTGAAATATCAAAACATCCGAGTGTTCCCACCTAGGGATCAAGCCACAACTTTGCAAAACCCCCAAGGAACCTATAGGATAATTCTTATCAGCATTCAAAACAAACACAACAAACAAACATTCCAGTTAGGCCCCATGTGCAGTTCGCTACACCGGTAATAATCCAAACTACCAACCACCTACACATGCAAAATCGAGGAATAGAATTCATGTCCATGAGAGACCACCTGTAGGAAGAGGACCAGGTATACCAATAGGACGACCAGTCTTCCTTGTAATGCCTAGACCACATGAACCTGGAAGAACATCGAGGCCCATTCAGGTAGCCAAGTGCATGAGGAGTCACTATGATGGCTTTAGTGAACCATACAACCACATAGCTGAATTCAAGCAAGTAATAAGAGCTGAACAAGTGGAAGACTTTTTGATTCAATATGAATCCTTTGGTCTAACCCTTACAGACACGGCCTTAGCCTGGTTCCAGCCCTTAGACCCTAATAGCTTCCAAAACATGGATCAAGTCTATCAAGAATCGATTGAAGAATTTACCAAATCTGGAATAAAAAACAACTCATCCTCAAATCCATAGTTTTAAACAAGCTCCTACAGAATCGGTGAGATTGGAAGCAAGAAGATTTAAGCAATATATGGATATGTGAAAAGAGTCCAAAATTTGTAAGAATGTATGAAAGAGTGCATTGAACTAGAGGACAATCTAGCAAAAGATTTGAAAATACCTCAAGGTAGTGTGAAAAGTGAGGATACCGTCAGCAACACATCAAATCCTAGGAACAACGTAGAAGAAATAGCCGATCTAGTGGCAAAAAAGCTTAACGTTCAAGGGCAGAGGAACTACCCAAACAATCCTATGAGAGTACCCATGCTTAGAAGATGTGTGCACTGTGGAGGTGATCATCCTTCTCACTTGTGCAATAGGGGAATAGTTCCACCACCTCCATATGCTTACAATAGATCACCTGCCCTGGGCCCTATACATTATTGTAGCATAGAACAAAGGTACACAAATATCGACAATCAAGACCGGTACAACCACCTATGACGCCTTATGGATACCCTCAGAGAGATTAAGGAGGAGAAGCCTTTAGATATTCCACATATCAGCAACAAGCACTAGCACCACGACCTTATGCTTATCAAGGATAGAACCAACCTCAACCTGTGTTAGGACAACAACCACCACACCCTCAGAATGTTGTCCCAGTGAAAATGGCTTAACTTGAAGAGAACCCAGAGAGAGCAATAGTCCCAGCCACTCCATTGGCTAGTAACGAGGCTTATGACCAATCTTATGACCATAGTCAAGGAAATTACTCCACATATGAAGGCATTATAGCGGAATACGGACAATCTTACGAGCCATATCCTTGTGGTCCTGAAGGACATGATGGTTCTTATGGATATGAGCAGGATTATGTGTCATTAATGTACACAGCTCCCAGAGCACCCGTACCCTCTCGACCAATGAATAGACCACCTGTACCTAGAGGACCATGTTATAGATACGGAGGTGATCATTTTATTAGAGAATGTACATTACCTCACCCACCACCACCGCAGAGAATTTGGGAAGGATATTGTAGTGATTGTGGTAAAGAACATCTTTTTAAAATTGCCCCAAGAACCCCAACAAAGTTAACTCCACTGTGCAGATCAATGTGATAGAAGTGATAGAATCATCAGGGAGTGATAAGGAGTACACAGTACCATTAAAAGCAATGACGAGGGATAAAGCAAGAGAGACTTTAGAAAAACCCAGAGAAGATGATCACGCCGACGAAGAATTGAATATATCCACACCTCAAGTAATTGCTGATTTTGAAGAGTTTGGGAAAAGTATTAAAAGTAAACAGACCCAAAGATGGAAGAATCGTAGAGAAAGGATGAAAGAAAAGAAACTACAACAAAAGATGGGGAACGAGAATAGTGAACAAGGCCAGGAAGAAAAACAACAACTTGAGGGAAACAATAAGATAGACAAGTGTAAAAAATAAGAGATAGGATCAGTTCTGGCTGACCCTATGCCAAAAGAGTTAGCCATGTGGATTTAGGCATACCAGGCCCGAATAAAAGCAGGACCAACCATTGAGCAACATGAAAAGGAATATCCAAGAGGTGACTTAGAGAAGGAAAGTTTGGAGATATGTAAGAAATTAATTGAAGTGGCTCAACAGACCCTATAAAAACCTGTTCAGCTACTACCAAACTCAAGAATTCCCAAAAATGAATTCCAAGAGTATGTCACAGCTAATGAACCCAAGAAAGGAAAAGAAGACGAGACCTGTGGTGAAAATTACTGCGAGAATAAAAGAGAAGGATCCATTATCCCCCAAGTTGATGGGGAATGGCCTAAAGACTTATGGGCAAGAGTCCAAGAAGATAGATGGAAGAGAACGGAAGGAATTGAACCTCCCTTTGAGGAGTTAGAAGCAAAAGGTGAATTTGAAGCATCAATGCCTGAATTAAACTCAGAAGGATTATTGCAACTTGACGAGAGCAAAAGGGATGAAGATAGTGTGAAGGCTCTGCCGAACTACACGGGAGAATACGAACATAACTCTGAATTATATTGCATTCCCTTAGTGAGAAGAAAAGAGCAGAACCCATCAACTCAAACATCAGACATTATACAACATCTTAAAAAAGTAAAAATCCCTTGTACTCTGACGTTGGAAGAACTCTTGAAGGTAAAACGACAATTGAAGGAGAAGCTAACTAGTCAATTAGAGACAAAGTCAGACAAAAATGAGATGCCGGATGAAGTTACCACAGTTAAAATCCCGATCGATAAGGTTGGAGATTTCAGTGAGGGAGATGAAGGAAACACATGCCTCCCCATCACTTACAGAGGTTACACCACTAAAGCCATCTTAGATTCGGGAGCAGGAGTAGGAATTGCTACTAAAGAAATGTGGGAAAAATGGGGTAAACCAGCTTTAAGACCAACACGGATGAAGATTCAAATGGTAGACGGACACACTGAACGACCCCTAGGATTATTGGAAAAAGTAACTTTTACTACCTTGGAGTTGAATTCGAGCATACCTTAGCAATTTGTCAATTTGAAAAGGCTAGTAATTATGAAATGATACTTGGAAGGCCTTTCATGAGGCAACTTAAGGTAGTGCAAGACTGGGGAAAAGATGCTGTATACTTGCAACATGAAGGAACCACAACCAGAATAAATATCCATACATACACGTATCAAGACGTTCCCCCCCTACAATGGAATCTGATTCATAAGGAGGAAGACGATCAATCAATTCACAGTATAGGTTCAAGTAACCAAACATGGATGAATGAAGACATTGATCTATGGATATGTCAAGCAGCTAAAAGGGAAGAAGAAAGGAAGAGAGGATGGCAAAAAAGGCAGGGCGTTGCTAGATCTGTACAAGATCCAGCTTACATGCCCCAAATATTCCTAGATGAAGAATTCGAACCTCATGGTTGGATGGAGATTCTAGCTACTCTTGATGTATGTGTAAATGAAGAAGTAATAACCATGAATGAATGCATTGATGATGAAGGATATGATGTAAGTTTATACGTGGTTGTTCTTCAAGAGGCTGAAGAAGGAGAAGTAATCGAAAAAGAATGGAAGGAAGATTATGAGAGTATCAAAATGGAACACGAACAAATTGAGGCAGAAGGTGAAAATCAAAGAGCAAGTGTCATAACTAATGAGATGAATCAAGGACTGACACAAGGAGAAGAACTTGAACCAGACAAAGAAAATAGAGAAGAAGAAAATAGGCCTCAGGACCAATTCGAGGTACTTGCACACTTCAAGAAATATGAGGTAGAAGAGAGGAATATTGCTATACAAATGCCAAAACGCAAGGCACAACTAGGAATAGCATATGACAATAAAGAACAGACCAAGAAAACAATATTAGCGTTGGAAGAAGGAGAAGAGAGATGCACTTTTATAGGATAGGATGTCTCAATGGAGGAAGAACAAGAGTTAATATGACTCATAAGAGAATATAGGGGCGTCTTTGCTTGGACATATAAGGATTTAAAAGGGGTAGATCCCTCTATTTGTGCCCATAGAATCTCTATGACTTCAGAAGCCAAACCTTCCAAACAAAGACCATACACTTATAATCATGTTTACTCAGCAAAAGTTAAGGAAGAGATAGATAAGTTGTTGGACGCGGGCTTCATTTATGAGATCAAACACACGGAATGGGTATCACCTTTAGTGGTCGTGCCGAAAAAGAATGGCAAGTTAAGGGTATGCATTAATTTGAAAAAAGTAAATGCCACCACGATACGAGATAGTTACCCACTACCTATCACTGATCATCTTTGGGAAAGGGTTGTAGGAAAGAAGGTTTATAGTTTTTTGGACGGCTTTTCAGGGTATAATCAGGTAGCAATTGCTCCTGAAGACCAACATAAGACAACCTTTGCAACCGAATGGGGAGTGTATGCATTTAGGGTTATGCCTTTTGGTCTAACTCATGCCCCAGCTACTTTCCAAAGGTTGATGTGCCATGTGTTCAAGGAATTCTTAAGGAAGAGCATGGAGGTATATGTGGACGATTTATGCACTTATTCAGCGATACGATCGGAACATATTCTAGAACTAAGAAAGATCTTTGCCAAATGTCGATAATATAGAGTTTGCCTTAATCTAGAAAAGTGCATCTTCATGGTTCGACAGGGGAAGATATTAGGACACATTGTCTCTAAAAATGGGATTTCCACGGATGAAGACAAAATCAAAGTGATTCTGGATTTTCCGAGACCAAAGACTGCTAAAGAAGTGCAAGCATTTATGGGAGATTGCGGATACTACCGTAGATTTATCCACATGTATGCCATAATTGCTAGGCCCCTTTATGCATTATTGTCTCAGTTTATTTGGACAAAAGAATGTGAAAAGGCTTTCAACGACTTAAAGAGTCGCTTGAGTTCAGCACCAATCCTCAAAGTGTGAGATTGGAACAAACCCTTTCATATTCATGTGGATGCTTCCAAGTTTGCCATTGGATGCATCTTAGCACAGCCAGCAGATACAGTAAAGTTAGACCATCCTATAGCCTATGCCAGTAGACAATTAAATCAAGCGAAGTGCAATTACACCACTACGGAGCAAGAAGGTCTAGGCATGGTGTATGCAGTAAAGAAGTTTCGACACTACCTATTGGAAAACAAATTCAAATTCTTCATCAATCATCAAGCGCTATTGTACTTGGTCAATAAGCCTTGTAATGCAAGACGACTAATATGATGGTTTCTATTGCTGATGGAATTTGATTTTGAAGTAGTAGTCAAGAAAGGGAATACGCACATCAGAGCAGATCACCTATCAAGAATGACACATGGAGAGCCCCCCCACAGGAGTACCAGATGATCTACCAAAAACTTATCTTTTCAATCTCGAGGTATCTCCCCAATGGGCAGAAAAGTTGATCCCTATCCTCACATATGGACCTAAACATGGGATCACTACAAACAAAAGTCAAGAGTTATGGAAGACTAAAAATCTCCACATCATTTCTGGAAGCTTATACCACCAAGATCCAAGTGTGTTACTCTTGAGATGCGTGGAGGAAGAGGAACAAGAGATGTGGCTTCAAAAAGCACATGTAATTTAACCTAGTGTACGGACAGAATGCCATCTTACCAATTGATTTCGTGGTACCTACTCTAAGAGTGGCTTCAAAATATGAATGGACTGGACATGAGTTATCAACTCAATTGGACCAAATCGAAAAGTTACACAAAACAAGATTACAAGCTGTGACGGGTATTTACGCTGCAAAAAGGCGACAGAAGGGATATTTTGATGCTTATATTAAAGATAAAAACCTGAAGGAAGGAGATTTGGTCGTGGTTTATACTTTTAAGCAACATGCAAAGAAACTACAAAAAAGAGGATATGGGCCCTTGATAATCAATCGTATATCTATCAACGGAGCCATCAGCCTAGCAACCTTAGATGGAGAAGTATTGCCAAACTATATAAGTGGTTGCCGAGTAAAAAAGTATTTAGAGCCATTGATAGAGGAAATAATGTCACGACTTCTAACAACAAAAAATAGGCGAGAAAAGGACAAAAGAATATGAGAAGAAGCTAGACAGGAAGCTCTAGAACGAATAAGAAAAAGGAAGGAATGGATGAGGGAGAGAGATGAAAGATATCGATAAGGAGATGAACTCATCCCAATGGCTAATTTTAGAGCCTCTGAAAACTTAGGACATCAAACAAAGCAACCTTACTTGAACTTGGGCACTGGAACAGGAGAATACCACTTGATGGATGCTCTGATTGACACAGGCGCAACTGTGAGTTGTATCAAGTCTTCGTTGACTTAGAAACTCAAGGAAGAATTACGCCCATCTAAAGTGAAGCTGATTGGAATAGGGGGAAAAGTTACTAAATGCATAGGCGAGATTACATTGTGTCTATATCTCGGAAATAACACGATGCAACAAAAACTATTGGTGTGTCATGATCAAGACTTATTAGAAGAACTTGTTTTGGGTCAAGATTGGATATATGAATATGAAGTGAATATTTAATTAGCCTTGGGTTACATATCAGCCAAGATAGGGCACCATGAGGTATTCAACATGTTAGAAGAACGACCTGTCAAAGCCAAGTGTATAGGCCCAAGAGATCACTCATGCATGCATGATGATGAATGTACATTCACCTCCACTATGGAAACCCCACCATCAAGTACTTCATGTGAGAGTACACTGAATCTCAATCTCGCACACTCTCCTAACACAGTGAACCTCACTACTGGCATCGTTTCCAATAAAAGCCCCTATGAGGAATCGAGCACAAGAGGGACTAGTCAGCAAGACTGTCATGAACTTTCACACTTTAGAATCCATCCCATTCCTCCCACAAGACAGGCTTGGATCAGAAAAGATCAGGTGACAACATATCATCAACAACGGAGCTATATTCTACACAGGAAACAACAACAGTACAAGAACACAAATCAAGCAGGACTCCAAGATCCACAAAGAATTGCTAAAGTATGGATACCAAAGAAAGTGATTGCCACCCAACCGACGAGAACGCAGATATGGATCTCCAAATCATATGCACCAATGACGATCATCAAAGGCAAAACATCAATAAACAAGAAGGATCAGTACGACATGAAAACAAAGAATAAAGAAATCGGTAACTACCTGAATGGTTAGAAACAAAAAAAAACAAAAACAATTCAACGATTCAAAGGGCTAGCAAAGTGAAAGTATGACTTGAGAATTACACCACGCCCTAGAAATGATGGTGATACAGTCAACCGCAAAAAATTAAAACAGATCTGGATACCTAAATGCCAATCAATCTGCATACATCGACCAGATACTTCAATTTGCACACATCTTGAGTTGCAAGAGTCTTGAGCATGCATAATAGGGCCACATTACAAGGCCATGCATTGGGCACCTAATTCTTCTCCTACTAGATAGTGAAGCACATTTCCCTCTCTGGGAATAGGAGAGCACTTGTACAATAATTTCAAGGAAAATAACTAACGGTAAATAAAAGCTTTGGCTAGATACTAATGCTTTTGTTTTCTTTCAGAAAGAAATAGAAAAACATATATATGTATGAAGAAAAATCCTAGGTACTACCTTTCTCACACCCACGGGAAAGGGACGACACAAGTCACTCGGAGAGTTGCCACTTTCATGAAGGCTAAGTAAAGGATAACTCATGATACCAACTTTACACTGATTACTGGTATGTATTGAGTGCAGATGGCATCTTCAAATTTTGAGGCTACGCAAGAGGAAGAGGTCCTGCTTCTTCCCTTGGAATCGATTTCTAAGGCGAGAGGTCATTGGTTCCTTGAAGACCAGCCTGTGTCGGATCTTCTTTTCATGGCCACCATCAAGATTATGGATAGGGATCACTATTTCCCTATCATGTCACAAGATTTTACAAACCTACCACGCATCACAAATGTTTGGACAAGAGCAAGAATTGATGCATTTCAGCGACTTCCAATATACTTACTAGATTTTCAGAGATGCACAAAAGTTATGAACACACTCCAATCCGTAGTAGATAGGCCATCAATCACGGAGGCTAAAGTGCTGAATAAAACAGGTGCATGGAAAATAATTCGATTCAGGCATGAAGTAATCAACAAAGCTTTTGGATGGAGTCAGAACGGCCTCACTAATGTCAAAGATGAATGTCATGATGCAAAAAAGAAGACCTTTATGGAAATCAACAAGATGGATATAGAAGAATCAGTTCGATTAGTGCATCAGCATTTTTGTTTTCCCAGCATGAATAGGTATACAACACCTCAGAAAATTGTAGTTCAATTGCTCTCCCATGCAATGAGGCAAATTGGGAATCAAGTCAATTTTACTCCATATATTCAAGACCGCCTATTCAAAGCTAAGAAGAAATGGAGTCAAAAGAAGTTTTTGAATGGAAGTTCGGCATTGACTTTGCTAATCTATGAGGCTCTTGAGATGAAAGAATGTCTACGTTTGATGCCAACCTCCATTGAAATGGCAAAATATACAAAGTCGGCTACCATTCCAAAGAAAAAGAAAACAATTATCTCCACAGAAGAAGTGGGAACAAGTTCCAAGAAACCAACGAGAGGGGCTAAGCATGCTAGAGATGAAGCGGCGCAAGAAACACCACAATCCAAGCGAGCACATACACTAGCAAGGATCCCTCTAACACAACCGCCTATCACAAAAAGAGTTCCCTTAGCGGCTCTAGAAGAAATGCATACGTACATGTGGGGTCAAGTGAACCTCAATGTACAAGGACATCAATATAGACAGGCAAGACCAGGGCAACAACAAAAGGACAAGGAACATACTCCATAACTAGCTACTAGATATAAAGAATTAGAACTGGAGGATTCAAGTTCTAATGAGGAATCTAGTCTTGAGAAGGACACCTTGGACACTTGACATAAGAACAGAAACAAACAATGAGGAATGGATGGAGATAAACTAGGTCGAATTCACCCCTGACAATCAACAATCACGTATACAAAACCAAGAAGCATCAACTGAACAAACACACCTCATTCAATTGAACGAAAAGTCACAAATCTGCATAAAGGAAACGTCAATCACACATAAAGATGCGGTGCCACTAATAAAGGAAGAAAGACAAACAAGCGTGGAAAAAGACGTGCTTTTACAACAAAATATGGGACAAATTGTGATTGAAATCCCGGATGATATGCCCCAGGGAAAGACAGGAATTAAGGAGGCTGAGCCAAAGATACAACTTCATATTTAGCAGCCCCACGACACAACATTGCATGTGGCACGAGGAAAAGATGTTACCACAGGTGAAGAACCTAGCATCCCGACAACATGGTTAAATGTGGATGTTACTAAACTAAAACCAATATTCAAACAAATCGGATACAAATGGCCATGGATACGTAGCAACAAATGATGGAAATAGACGCAGATTATGACAAAGCCATGCAAGAAAAGAATCAATTTCAAGTGACGAGTGAATAGTTGTCTGCACAATTGATCTAAGTTCAACAAGTGGTTTCAGTTAAAGAGACGGAAATAATAGAAGTCAAAGGACAATGCACTACATTAATGAAGCAGAATCACAAGCTCCAAGAACAACTGATGGAGCTACAAAGACAACATGAAGCAAGTGAAGCTGACAAAGAGAGAATGAAGGCTAAAAGCAATCTGTTAGAAATGCAGCTCAAAGTATACATGGAGGAAAACGATAATTTATGCAACAGGAATAAAGAACTGATGAATGCATTGCTATATGACCAACCAATAGAAAAAAAAGAGGCAACCGCAACTGACCACAAGGAATTGAATGATCAAATTGCAAAATATGAAAATGTGCTGAAACAAGAGCAAACACTCAAAGAAGAATGGGAACACAGGTATATCCATGAAACAAAGAAAAAACAACTGAAAGTTGCTGAAGCAAAACTCTTGGTGATTTACAATGAAGATGCGGATCAAATAGCAAAAATCGGCAATGAGCTTCTCGCGGCCAAAGATGCGCTCCAGACCGCCCTTCATGAAGTTAAAGAAAAGACTTAACACATTGTACACTTGGAAGCTCAAATAGACCAAAAAGCAAACATCGAGACACCAATAGAGCCACAACCAGAGAATCTTACTGATGAGGTAGAGGTATGTCCTCTATCTCCCCCGATCTATCATTCTCCAATAAAAGAGCAGATGGTGAAACCATGTGATGATCATCCCATGCCATATACTGCAGAAATAGATCAGAAGGAACGGGCACTACTGGTGACCCGATTGACAGAAAATTTTGAAAATGAAGTCATCCAAGTCATGAAGGAAGAAAAAATTAAAGGAAAAGACTTGGATAAAATCATAAAGCCGTTTAATATTCGGTATGGGCTATTGAAAGAGCAGACACGACAATATATAAAGAGGATCACACAAAAGGATCCTGATGAGCAGTTGCACTTCAAAGAAAACACATTCAATTACACTCAAGAAGAATTTGAAGCTGCACAACCTTGATGGAGAAGGAAATTTTTGGAGAAAAATCCTACTTTGCAGGTGCACTAGCAAGCAGCACCATATTTACTACAGGTAAATCCTTCCTTTTGTCCAACCCCATGTCGCCGTGAAGCACGCTAATTTTTGGATATGCAAAAGAGTGGAGTACTCAATAAACAGTGGTTAAATTATCCTCTGCTTCCAAGCCCACCTCACAATTACTTGCCGACTGAGGATTACATGGTGAAAACCGTTGAATTTTGGCTACACTGATATGCAACAGTACCTGATCTAACTATCAAGATGACTAATTAAATTCTCAGCATGATACTTATAGTTTTAAAAGTGTTCAAACACGCAACATATACATTTTTGAATTTCATTGGCATTAACCAGGGCACGGATATCCTTATTTTTGATCTATGTGTTATGCCCAACCGCCCAACAATCATGGCGTATTATTCAAGGCTCATGTTCTTGCCAAGTCAATACATGCAAACCTTCAAGGAAGCATTTTTTATCGGATTTTTTGAAATTGATTCCGAGATTTGCTTAAAAATTTCAACGAATTTGAATGCTAGAATGGTGGCATATGAATTGAGCTTCTTCACAGACCATAGACAACCACCACATGACGGTGTGAAAGTTGAACAATGGAAGCAACTCATGATACGTGAAGCTAATCTGCTTAATGAGATAGAGCAAAGGTTTACATGACGTACTCCCACCGCATTCCAAAGCCTGTCGGGGACGAAAGAGTTCAGGAGGGGGGTAGTGTTGAAGGAGAGTCCAACAAAAAGAAAAGAAGAAGAAAACCAAGAAAGAAGCTTCACTAAAAATATTATATCTGAAGATAGATCTCTACAGGAAGCCCCACAGGGGCACGCAACACCCATATCTACACAGAGCCCCGCAGGGGCATACAACAAGGGAAGGAACGTAAGCGACAAGGACGGATCAAGGCCAACGAATATCCATGAAGAAGTGCAAGAAGATATCCGGCAGATCCTGAGCCTCAAGAAGGTGCTTTAACCTCTTGATCTTTGGAAGGTCTAGATCAAAGGTTGAAGATCCACACCTTCATACCTTCCAGTGGTTGCATGCGTGGCAGCCCGACTTGACATAGAAACCCAGATTTAAAGGAGCGATTGGAAAATGAGAGTACATATTAATTGTAGTTCATCTCCACGGGTTGCGAACGGTGAAAAGAAAAAAAGGGAGGCCAATACCAATGCAACATGTCTCGAGTTATGATCTATTCCTTGACCACTTCCATAGGAGCTGACAGTGGTCAACTATAAAAGATCTATTAATAATAAGGAACTAGAGCAACTACAGGTACACAACTAAAAACAAAGCAAAGCCTGTCAAGGGACGACAGAGACAAAGAGGGGGAGAGTGTTGCAGAGCAAAGAAGAGCAAAGAGACAGAGACAAAGAAGGGCCCCAAATTTTTTCCAATTTGGATACTTTATTCTTGTATTATAGCCATTTTGTAACATATTTTCCGATGTAAATGCACTAGAGGAGTCTTCTAGATGCATACCCAAAGAGATTTGTATCTTGCCTTTGTAAATTAGTAGGAAATTAGCCTTTTAGTTAATAAAGTGCCGATCTCTTGTGTGAAAGGACCATTTTTAAGTCACATGTATATAAGTCAATTTGTGACTCTTTGTAGAGACTTTTTGCCATTGTGAGAATCAAGAGTACAGAATTTCAAATTTGTGTCTTCTCTTCTCTGTAACTTCTTCTTGGAGAGCTTGCATGCATGTGTGATATTTGGAAAGAGTGCTTGGAAGTGATGTCTATCCATGAAAGTGCTTGTTCGTTGTAGGTAAGGTGTGTGTGATGTGTAGGAAGTGCTGAAGTGTAGGAAGATCAATCTTGTGACTCAATATTTTGCTCATAACTTGAAGTATGAGCATCAGAACCAAGTGAAAAGACAACCATTGGATGCATCTTCTCGAGAGCTTTGAAAGGAACTCGTCGCCACTCACCATATTTGGAGTTCAGAGTTGAGAGAAAAGCTCAATTTACTGTTGACTACTGTTCCAAGTGTTGCGACACCATAGCTGACCTAGAAAACTTGAATGTGATGGATTCATACTTGTTTGTACTATTGTAAAACTTCATTTTCATTGACCATCTTTTGAATGCATGTCTTCATACACTCGGCTAGGTCTTGATACTCCTTGGATTGACAATTAAAGTGCGAGTCCCCACTATATGCACTTGAGTGGGATTGAGGTATAGTCTCTTTCTCCACAAGTCCCTTAGTCTGTACTTAGGTACACAATCACCATTAAGAAATGCAATTTTGATATCTAACTGATATACTTTCCAACCAAAGAATGCATCTAAAGAAAGTATTGTCCTAACTACTCTGTCATTGTAGATGTAGGTGCAAAAGTCTCATCATAGTCAATATCTTTCTTTTGTGCATAACCTTTGACAACTAATCTTGCTTTATACCTGTCTATAATACCATCTTCTTTTCTTTTGATTTTGAAGATCCACTTAACATTAATAGCTTTCTTATCTTTTGGTAACGAACAAAGCTTTCATGTTTGATTTTTTTGAATAGAATCAATATCTTCTTGCATAGATTTCTTCCATACATGACTATGTAGTGCATCTTGAACAGCTGGTTCATTCTCAACTAAAGTAAGAGCTAAAATATTATGAATCTCAAAATGTTCTGCATAATTTACCTGGTCTATTTGTTGTCTCCTTGTTTGACTCCTGGTTCTTCTAGTGTACTCCTTTATACCACTGTCCTTCCAGGTTTGATATAACCACTTTGGCATATTCTTGAAAATTTGTGGAATACTTTCTATTTCTTCAATATGTCTTTCTTCTGGAAGTGTTAGGCTGGCAGTGTGATTAATTGTAAAAACATATATTTTCATTGAACCATTTTGGTGAAGCATTGTAATTGTTCAAAGTGTCTAATACATAAAACGTCCCATGGTTGAGAGTCCAACAGATCAACGAGTCCACAAGGATTTACTTGCTCATCATGTTGATAGATTTGGAGTCAATTGTTGTTTGGTGTCATTGTCGTATTATTATTACAATTTTCTAATATTGCTAAGTTTGATTATTGTTGTTTCAATGATTAGTGTGTGAATCTGGCAAGAGTTGATAAGTTATTTTGAAGTTCAATATTGTATAAATTGACATTGATAGTGGTATTCATGTTTGGTATTGCATGGTGATACATAGTTATCTGTTCTATATACTGTGAATAATCTTTATAGATATTTGTAAGTCATATGTTCATAAGTTTGTGGTAGAGTTATATTGGTGAATATTGTGGGTACAAAGGCATTAGCAGGGAAACCAATTAGTTTGCAGAATAACTCTCTTAAACTACCACCCAAGAACCCTCATGTTTAGTCATTTTGTGAACCAGAAGGCTAACATTGGCCATCCCACTAGGGAGTGGCAACCATTAAGTGCAGAAAAACAAGGACAATGTATGCCAATTCTATGTTTCGATATTGAATATCCATGGTGCGAGTAAGACAAAGTACCTGTATGAGTGCCTCCATCTAGAGCAAATTTTGGAGAAAGTTTTGAAAAGAAGAAATGAACGGAAAGTGAAAGCAAGGAACAAGAGACTATTGAAGATCAATGGAAATAAAAGACGAGTTGACATTTGAAGGAGAAAGTTATATGGGCTTATAGTACACCTTGAATACTAAGGATTTGCTAGCAAATGAAGGATAGAATAAGGAGGAATCATAGGACCGAGTAGACGCTCCAATATTGATTGAATCTGACACCAAAGAGCATTCCCTTATGGTGAAGCGATCCAGTGATAAACAAATGTTGAATAATGTGCAAAAGAGGTATTACCATATGGGAGTTACTTACACCAACTTTGGAGGATTCCCTGGAGATGAACAAATGCTCATGTGCGAGTATTTGAAGTTAAACTTTGATGTATTTGAAAGTATGGGTAATCTTACAACGGATGATGAATAAAGCCAGGATCTTCTAGACAACATTGTTGAACAAAGCAGCAAAGTGGCTAACAGAATATGACATTAAACATTTTAATACTTATGAAGGAGTCAAGGATGCTTTCCTACAGAGATTCCAATCCAACAAAAATCTTGCTCAAATTTTGATTTCTTGTAGAACAAGCAACAAAAGCCTAATTAGTTTGTGGAGGACTATGCTACCATTTTCATGATGCATTTAAGGTAGTTGTCGGTTGACAATACGTTACCCGAGGATGTAATTACACAATGGTTCATTAAAGGTCTTAATCCGCAGTTGAAACAAGTTATGATAATGCAGAGCATCAGCAGATTATCCTTGGACACCATCATAGATCAGGCTCTATAGCTGGAGAACAAGGCCGGTGGTTTCAATAAAGATCTTGAATGGAACCTGAGAAACATTGCAACAAAGTACGGATTGAATCAACTACCTTGTGCAATTATTAATAAGGATAACCATGATACAGCTTATTGTGTGTATAATACTAAGGCCCAAAATCGGGTCGTAGTGAATGCTTTCATAATGGATTCAATACCACCCAATACTTATGTAGCACCACACTTGAGAAACACCCTCTATCCAAGGTATAATCAATCATATCTACAACAAGGATTAATACAATAGTCACCCTAGTTACAGATAGGAACACCGAACTTTGCACTAACGGGACCCAAAAGATGTTACTTCTATGGAGAATTGGTACGTATCTACAGAAACAGTAAAGAGGCCTAGGAGTATGATAAACACAAGAAAGAGCGAGCAGCACCCATGACTAATTTTGTCATCATTGCAAAAGAGGATACTCAAGTAGCTATCATATAGACACGTTCAGGCTGAATGTTGCAATCCACTACCGCACTTTATGAACCAAGTTTTAAAGAATAAACACGAATGATGCACACAACACAAAAGTTGACAATAGAAGATCCAACTATATTTCCCACACTAGAACGAATTAACCAGATATAGCAACCATCAATGTCGTAGAGTGGAACAAATTCTAAAGTATTACGGTAGGCTTTGGAGGGTTCTCAAAACATGAAAGTGGAGGATTTACGGTCTATGTTAAAGCCCTCTCCCATAACGTTGCAGCTTGGGCAATTTCTAGCCTTGTTTCTAAAGGTTTGAGAGCAATTTGAGCAACATTTAGTTATGTTATATAAATCAAAAAATCCCTATGTGGCCACCATGCAGGTAACCAAAGAGACAATGGATCATGTTGTACCTCTCATAACAGTGTGGCACAAGAACCATCGTATTGATCGAGTGTTGATTGATGGAGGATCCGGTGTTGATTTAGTGTCCTTGGAGCTATGCAAAAGGTTTCCCTGGCATAATTTTGAACCAGATCAGTTTTTCATACGCATGGTAGATCAGTCTCGTATCCACCTAGTTGGATTAGTACAAGATATTCCTCTTACATTACAGGGAGCAATTTTCTCTATGACCTTCGTAGTCTTAGACATACGTGATAACACCTATAACTATAATCTTTTATTCGATAGACCATGGCTTAAACAAGCTAAAGTCCTTCAAGACTTGTAAAAGAAGGAACTGGTAATTAAATATAAACATCATGAGTATTGAGTACCTTTGGATACAATGAAATCAATCAAAGTGCATGTACTTTTGCACATAGCAGAACCTATACATATGTTGGATGGGTTAACACATGATGAAGAGGGTGAATTTCTGCGAGCGAATTCTGATTTCTTATCCTTAGGAGTAGTGGATTAACAGCCGCTTTTGGATGGATGGTCTTCTTTTGCATGTATGATGACCTGTGCCATAAACAATGTTGGCCTATCAAAACGGATGTCTGTCCTACTGAACCCAATCGGTGAGACTATTCTAGACTGGCTGGAATTGAAGGGCAAGCAATCTCAACGATATATTAGTGAAGATCAACTTGTAATATGTAGTTTGGGTATCAAAGACAAGCCCAAACCAATTAAAATTAGTGCCAAACGTAATGAAGAGGAGCAGAATAAAGTGCTTCAACTACTCATGGAATTCTAGGATGTCTTCACCTAGGATTACTAGGATATGAAGGGTATCAAACCTCATATTTATTAGCACTAGATAATTATGCAACCAGATTCTAAATCAATTAGGCAGTCAAGTTACCATATGAACCCGCATTATGCATAGTTAGTTAAAGAGGAACTTGATCGTCTCTTGAAAGTTGGCTTTATTATCCCAATAGAGCATGTAGAGTGGATATGACCCATATTCATTGTTTCTAAAAAGAACAAGAAGCTTCATATCTATATTGATGACCAGAAACTTAATAAAGCTACCGTACCCAATGTTTTTCCCCTCCCTTTTCTTGATAGTATGCTCGATGATGTTGCCAAACGTGAGATTTATTCATTCTTGGACGATTACAATGGTTACAACCAAGTGTGCATGGCTATTCTAGAAATATCAAAAAAAGCTTTCATTACTTCCTGGGGAGCCTATGCATGTATGATGTTGGGGTGCAATCGGAGACCACCACGTGGATTAGTTTCAGCTTTCTATGAGTCTTGCTACGTGACTACATGCGGGGTGTTTATCCTTTCCCTTTAGGATGTGTGACATGGAAACAATATTGAGTGACATCTTTGCGTATATACTAGTGGCATATGGAGTGCATATGGAAAAAGCAATTTAACTACATGCAAGAAATGAGTAGCTCAATTGAGGGAAGGAAGATGCAGAATTCGAGTGAAATTCATCAGACTTAACAACTCAAAAATGTTGATTAGAGCACTTTGGAAAAATTTTCATAGTGACTTTTTGGTGCAATTATATGTGCAACAAACATGCATCAAAACTTTGAGAATACTAGTGCAAAATGAAGAAACAGCTTGCATGATTAGCTAGATGTAAAAACATGAAGGTAGCGAAACATCAGGTCTCTAATACCAAATTCATCATATTCAATATATACATTTGACTTTACTCATGAGGTACAATATGCCAAAAATCATGAGATTAAAACAACTATTTAAGAATAGATATGCAGTGCACACGATGCTATGAAAGAATTGCACTTCAAAGTAAATGGCTACACAATTATTAGGTGCTTGCAAGTACAAGCACTAAACCCATCTTCTCTAATCTGATCATCTTCAGTCAATCCCATCTGCTATATAAATATCTATCACTCTCAAATATGTGCTCTTTTAAGATATCATCTTCATCATCATGTTGTCCACTTTGCCAAACTCAGAGTCCTCCAAAGATAGTGTTGGTAGTACACTCCTTACAATCTTCTTCCAATTATCGCATAGATGGGGTGAAAATCATCATTAAGAAATCATATTCACATTCTCTCTTTATATGCACTTAGTCATGGACACATGCACACTTTGTTACGTCACTTACACATAATCTAGTTAATTAACACATACATCACACATGTGCATGAAAACACTCACACACACTATCACATTTCCATGCAAACACTCACGCACACTATCACTTCACACACACACGTATGCACATACACGAATATGTTCTATTTTGTTTTGGGTTTAATTCATTAGTCTTTTTTGTTTGTATTTTTATTGTTTTGTTATTATTTATTTTATTATTATTATGTATTATTATTTATTAGTTATTATTATTATTATTATTTATTATATACACACACATATATTCACTTATACATTGAAAAATGACCTTCTCATGTCATGAACTGCTCAAAAACGACTAAGAACTAAACCTTCTCCTGTGAATCTTTGCACAAATCATGGTAGCGAATAAGTGTCACATGAATTTAATGTCTTTCTTTGTGAAAGAGGTATGGTGCATTGATATACAATTCCTTACACACCTCAACAAAATGGTGTTGCAAAGTGCAAGAATAGAACACTTCTTGGAATGGGACACTGGATACCATCTTCCATATAAGTTTTGGATGAAGTGGACACGTGTGCAAACTATGTATTGAATTGTTTTCCTACAAAAGTATTGAGATTCATTACTCCTTATGAGGCTTGGAATGGGTAGATGCCAAAATTAGTCATATGCACAAGATGTGCTTGATACACTCATGCCTTTGTCTCAAAGTGCTATGCTTAACTATGTCCATGTACACCATCCAAATGAGCTTCAAAGAGCTGAAATTTTTCAGCCGAATATGGATAAAAAATATTAGCCAAACATGGCTGAAAATTCCCAAAATTTGTAGAGAAAAATGACTCAAAAATTCCATCCAAATATGGCTGAAAATGTTTAGCCAAACATGGCTGAAATTTTTGAAAATTTACAGCCATGTATGGATGAAATTCAACATGACATTGAATCCACTATTATTGTACATATTGATGATGTATTACATGAGGAATGCATGTCTATCAAGGATGCAAAATCTATGCCAAAATGGATGCAAAAGATATTGCAAGATAGCAAGTCTAGTGCTCCTTTACTTGGTAGAACAAGATCAAGTTCTCTCCATGCATCATGTGAGTTTGTGGATGTGTCTCTTATTGCAGCCACATGTAATGAAGAGCCACTCACTTTTGAAGATGCATTTGATGATTCAAATTGGATGAGAGAAATGCAATTAGAATCAAACTCTATTCATAAAAAGTGTACATGGTAGTTATGTGAATTGCCTAAAGGTAAGAATGCCATTGGTTCTAAGTGGGTTTACAAGATTAAAAGAAATTCGGATGATAGCATTGATTGCTACAAAGCTAGACTACTTACAAAAGGCCATGTGCAAAAAATATGCATAGATTATGAGGAAGCTTTTGCACTGACTTTGTGCATGACTACCATTCATTCTGTGATTGCATTGGCTATCCATCATGGTTGGAAAGTGCATCAGTTGGATAGAAAAAGCTTTCTTGAATGAAAATTTTCAACAAGAGGTCAATGTGAAGCAACCTCTTGGATTTACTATCAAATTCATAAGTGTATGGTTTGTTGCTTATGTAAGGCTTTGTATGGACTTAAGCAAGCTCCACATGCATGGTATGATAAGATACATAAGCATTTGTTGGTTTTACATGTAGTCCAATTGAAAACACACTTTATCTATGTTATAGTGTTTGTTCTTTATGTTCAGAGATTCTCTTAAGTGGTTCATGTGAGAAAAAAATTGGCATGCTTATGGATGATTTGCAGCATACTTTTGATATCACATATATTGGCCTTGGATTATTATCTTGGCATCCAATTTGTATCTATTGAGGGGGAAATTGTTGTGCATCAAACAAACATATATTGAGAAACTATTTGAGTGTTTTAGTTTTGATGATTGCAAACCTATCTCAACACCTATGGGACATGATCTAGGTTCTCAATTGAGGATGCAAATGATGCATTTGATACCTCTCTTTATTAGCAAGCTATGGGATGTTTGATATACACATGTAACACAAGGCTAGACATATAGTACATAGAAAGGAAGGCATTTGAGTCGACTCTCTTATATGTATCCAAACAAAAAAATCCATTCCATAATGCCGCTGACATTATAATAACATCACCATTGTTGAAATCATGAACCATAAATATGTTAGCAACAAAGTGTACATGAAGTTCGGCACTAGCAATAGTAGGAATTGAAATCAAATTTCCCTTGATATAGAGTACATACAATTCATGCTTGAAAGTAATTATACCTACATTTGTAGTCGTAAGCTAAAATTCTTTGACTAAAGAATAGAATAGGAAGCAGTGTTTTCACATACAACATTTCCTCCTATGGATGCATCTCTCAAGGATGCAAAAAATATTTTGCATGGATTGATATTCTTTGAAGCACCACTATAAAAAAACTAGTCCAGATCAGCTTCATTCACAACCATACATGTAGAATGTGATGATGAATCATAATGACATGTAACAACACATGCCCAACATCTTGAGCAACATTAGCTTCATCATTCTTTGCATTAGAGGTATTCTCAACAATAGACATGTCATATTCTTTTTTCTTTTCATTTATGCTTTTCAAGCTTTCTACATTCATCAATGGTATGTCCAACCTTTAAAAAATAGTTGCATCTCTTCTTCCTTTTCATATCACCATCATGAGAGAAAGTGTTGATATATTTTAGTAGTGATGTGTGTGAACACACTAGGACTGTCGGAGCACTTTTTTCCCTCTTTAGGAGGTCCCCCCCCATGTAAATACATCTATAGCCCTAACATGCAACTTATCTTTATACATTCTAGTGGTAATACTTTCAGTATTGTGTGTTGTGCTCCAAGCTTCTCCTTCTTCTTTGTGATGTTTGCATGCTTTCATAGATGTCTAAGTCCAACAATTGGTATCAGAGCAGGTCGCCACTTCATCTAGGGCATCATCAACACTCCTTCAGTCAGAGTCTCAGAATCGCAAAGAATATGGTGTGTATAATCGAACCTCATTTCGGCCTTTGAACGCATTAGTGCAATGCTTGTGCAAGCCATTTTGTCTTTTTGTGCCAAAGATATATACAGGTTTCAGTTCGCCAGTATAAGCATCTCAAAGTCTACTACAGGTCTAGCAGAACTTGTTTGGGTAATTCTGTTCAACTTTTTCAGATACATTCATTTTTTTTGCATCAAGGTATTTTAATTAGTGGCCATGGCTGAAAGCACTGATGTATTACGTATGTTGGCTATTGAGGATAAGTTAGATGGTACCAATTATCCATTGTGGGCTTATGTGATGCATCATGTATTAGTCACAAAAAGAGTATGGAATATTCTATAGGGTGTTGAAAAGTATTCTATTACACCTGCGAATACAAGTACTGCAAATACAGGTATAGAAGCTGTTTGTCGTTACCCTTTGGAGTTGTCCTCTCCAATCATTTTAGCATAAAGGATCAACTACACATGTTTAAATTGTCAATCCGCGAAGTATGCAAAGACCACAACCCCTTCTAGTTAATGGAATCCAATAACAAGAGTTAAATGACTGTTTTTCTGAGAAATTATGAAGGTGAAGAGAAGTATCTAGGGTTTTGATTATCTTGAGCTAAACAACAGTATTTTCAATGATCTTGGTGCCTAAAGTGTGCCATTTTCTCAGCAGAACACAATTATGAAGTCAAATCTAAAAAACAGTACCTGTATCACACAGACGAGACAATCGCGATTCTGTGAAAACTGAGGATTTTCATTTCCAGCTTTGTTCTTCTGCAATTTCTTACTCAATACACTAAGAATCACCTCTCCTCATACACATTACTCATAAATACACAACTGAAGCTCACAAGTTCCATGGATACACAAAGAATAGACTCAACAAATCAAAAGAAAGTACATGAAAGAGAGAAACAGGATTTTCTACAGGAGAGCTCTCCTCATTACTTGGATAGCAAAAATAATACAACCAACCCTCTCAAAATAGAGGAAATTATCTTTTATACATTTTCAAGTGTCCTCTTTCACACTTGAATTTTGGTCCTTTTCCCTTCTAATCTAAAAATATGCTATCACAGAGCTTCCAAAAATTCTAGAAAAATACATATGATTCTAATTTACATGAGGAAGACTCTTCCTCATTTTTACATCATTTGCGTAAAAATTTCTACAATTTTTTGACATTTTACAAATATTTCCTTCAAAAAATGCTTCTTCTAACATTCTTCCCCTCCTAGACTTTTTGGCTCCTAACAAAAAATATTCTTGCAAATAAGTAGTAAGAGCTTTCATCACTTCTTTTTTCTTTGATATATCTGCGACAATATATCATGACTTTTTCTTTCTGTAATGTTCAAATTATTCACCATTTCAAACAGAGCTTTTCTCCATTGTACAGCTGCCTTTGGTTTGTCTATTACATCTTTCTTCAGATATTCTATGTAAGCTGCTTCATAGGCTGTGAGTCTAGACTTTGTGACGATTGATAGATTTCGAAAAATTTCTGATTCTCTTTCAAAAAATCCATAATCAAAGGCATCCTCAAAAATTTGGAGATAGTGACTACCCAGAAATACTGTTCTGCTGTAATAGGCCATTAAGCAAATTCTATCTAGGCTTTCACTTAGATAAAAAAGTAAGGCATCAGTTGGTGAATTGAAACCAATGTAGTTGAGAGTTCTAACATCTGTATCTATAAATGTTTCTATACATGCCAGTATGAGTTGCATTACTCTGATTAGTAATATACAAGCTGGATCATTGACATCTTTATATGTAGATATGACAAATTCTGTTGTGTCAACCATATATTTCATTGTTGGCCATGTTCCTTCTTTAGGTCCTGCTACCTTTGGAAAGTTCAACCATTTTGCTGGGATTTGCCCTACATTTCTTCTTTCCCAGAACACTGTCCATTCTCTTCTCCTTGCTACTGGACAATAGGCTGGATTGATCTTTAGCTGAATTGGTGCCTGTTTCCATATTTTCCTGCAATTTTTGTTAGCATCTAACCACCTGTTCCTCCATTTAGGATTGGCCCTTTCAAATAATTCCTTAGTGACATGGATATCCTCTTCATATTCCAAATACTTGTTTGATGATAATCCTACCCTTAGCAAGCTGGTAATTTTTAATGCTTTCAATAATCATACAAAAAGGTATACCTAAACCATCTGCTGCCCAATGGTGTTGGTCTGGGTTTATTCCTTTGTTGAGAGCAAAATTCACAATTTGTTCTTCATACTCATTATGCATTTTTTTGATAAATTCCATTCTTGATTCTCTATCTGTTAAAATCTTTTGAACAAACTCATCTGAATATTCTTCATCAACTGTTTTGTTTTCTTGTTCATCAAAGTGTTGAGCTCTATTATCTTCTCCCCCTTCATATTCTTCTACTTGTGTAGTCACCATCTGCTCTTCAACCTGTTTTTGTGGATTTTCCAATTTTTTCTGTAGCTCCTCCACTTGGTACCAACATTAAACTTCTATTCTGAGATGTCCATAAATCTCTTTCTGATTTCCACTCACTTCTTTCCTTTTCTATACTCAATTGGCATTCACTTCTTTCTTTTGCTATATCCATATGTAATTTATTATATCCTCTCATGGAACTGGCAGCATGTACACTGGCTTGCTTTTCCAACTCCTTGGCTTCCTTCAGTTCTACTTGTAGTCTTAGGATTTCTTTATTCAGTTCCTCCCTCTCTTCTTGTGTTACCTGTACAATCCTACTTTCTTCCTTCATTTGACCTTCTTCCATCAATAATTTGTTTATCTCTTCATTTGCTTTAACCATAATCTGATATGAGCTTTGAAGTGTTCTGTATCTTCCTTCTATTTTCTTCAGCTCCATTTCCATTTTGCTGCTATGCTCCATCTGTTTTGCACATTTATCTTCAAGAAATTGAATTTTGTTTTGTTGTTGAACCTCCAGTTCCTCTAATGAGATTATTCTTTTGGTCAAATCCTCATTTCTTTCCTGGACAATCCTAAGTTGCTCCTCTAATTGTTCCTTTTCTAATATTGCTCATGATTGTTTTACACGCAGACCTAATATCCTTGGGTATCCTTTCTAACCCAGCTTCTAGCTCCACTTGCTTTACTTCTATCTGCTTTTCTTCTTTGTAGTCATTTTCTTCTTCATCTTCTTCCCCATATTCTATGACCTGATTCTCCTGTTCTTCACAACCCTTTTCTGCTTTCTTTTCTTCTTTGTCTATAGCATCTTCCTCATACTCTAGTGTCTGATCCTCCTCCTTCTCATGATCTGATATTTCTTTCATTATCTCTATCTCTTCTACCTTCTTTTTCTCCATTTCTAGTTGGTTCTCTTCATTGATCTGTTCTTCCTCTTTCTGTACTTTATTTTCCTGAGTTGAGGTTGAATCAATCTCCACTGAGAATTTTACCTGATCGTTCATTTGCTGCTCCTTTTGTCCCTCCTCTTGCTCATCTATATCCATAAGATCTAATGCTTCTTCTTTTTCCTGATCTTCTGTAGTTGTAAACTCCTCATTATGATTTAGGTCATAGAGTATATCTTCTATGCTTTGATTTATTTCTTTTTCTGTACTCCCTTCTTTCACCCCTTTGAAATCCATCTTTTCTAGTACTTCCTCAGTTTCCTCAATTTGATCTTTGTCTTCTTCTTTGTGCACTGAGCTGCATCTCTGAGCTTCCTTTTCTGCTTCTAGCTTTTCCTCATTAATTTGAAATAGGTTTGCTGTGATGGTTTTGTCCATACTGCTTTAAACCCTGAGTCCACTAATCCACAATTGAATTCTTTCCTTACTTCAACCTCTTCTTCCATCATCATTGCTTTACCTTTTAGTATCCTTTTTTCTTCTCCAGGACTGACCTGTTTTGTTGCTTCTTCTTGGACCTGTTTTCCTTGTGACTTCTCATTGAATTCTTCTGGTGTTTTACTTTTTCCAGAGGCTTGTACTATCACAATTGGTGTGCTAGGTACTGAGAAATTTAAACTTTTCAAAAGAAAATTTTCAATGTCACTATCTGAAGCTGAAGAGAACTATGATGAACCAGTTATCCCTGATTTATCCATTCTTTGCTCTTCTAATACAATGGATTCCTCCTGATTTTTTTCTTCTACTATCAATTTTTCTGTCTCCTTCCTTTGTGCTTGTTCAATTGCTTTTCCCTTATTCTTCTTGGTCAGCTTCCTTTTCTGCATTGGTTTTTTTTGAACCTTCTTCTTTACTACTACTGTAGTTCTGGTTTCAAGAGGACCTTGCAACTCTTTAAAATATGCTAACAATTCCACTTCCTTTTTAACAAAAACCTCTTCAGTCTCTGCTGCCATCATCTGATCATGTAACTCTTCATAGTGTTCCACTTCTTCTTGTATCCAGTCAATTGCTTTACAAGAATAGTCTTCCAACATTTTTTGATACGGGGCTTCATAGACTGCCCTTTTATTGTTTCCTTGAGTCAAATAAGTATACAATTGTTCCTTACTTGTCTAAGGTGGATGAGGTTCATTTGAAGACTGTACTTCCTTTTGAGCAGCTTCATGCTCTTCCTTTGTTGCTTCCTCCTGTTCTAACCCCACTTTTCTTGGATCCAACCTTCTCTTTTTTATTGGAATAACTTCTTTTGAAACTCCCTTTCCTTTCCTCTCTGCTCCCCTCATGCTTGGTTGGACTTTTGCTTCTCTTACAGACATCATTTTAGTAGGACTTTTAATCCCTGACATGAAACTTCTAAAGTATTGAGCTTCTGGAGCCAATTTCAATGGATCCTCCATTCCTAGAACATGATATATAATCCTTGTTAAGAATTGTGCTCCATTCATGAACTTCGTTTGTTCCCAATGTTTGGCTGCTTCCTTCAATTGATCATGGATGTATGGAGTTACATCCATCACTCCAAATGGCTTGGTTCTGTCCTTATTATTGAACATGATCAATGTCACTGGTTTGTGTGGCATGGTATATCTAGGTAACTTTGGAAAACAAAAATATTGAAGGAACATTCTGATAGCATATTCTTCATTCTCTTTCCTTTGAAATCAGCAAATTTAGAATATCCTGCATAGGTTGCTTTATTCTTCTTGACAAAGCTGTTATCCAACTTGGTTCCCATTGAATAGAACTGAAGGGCTACCCTTATATGCTCTGCCTTTATAGTAACATTCACTTCTTTGTTTTCCTTGTCCTTGACTGAACACCTAAAATATGCATCATTGCCCTTTCCACTTCCAGTAGACTGTTCATAACCTGGGATACTCTCTCAAAATCAATACAAAATAAAGGTTCATCCAACAGTCTTTGTAATCACACTGCTTTCCATCTTTTATAATTGACTGCAATTTTTTGGAATTTGTAAAATTCCTGGCACAGCATGGTGTACTTGTGACCTCCAACTCCTACTGTAAAAATGTTTGTTGTTACCCTTTGGAGTTGTCCTCTCCAATCATTTTAGCATAAAGGATCAAGTACACATCTTTAAATTGTCAATCCGGGAAGTATGCAAAGACCACAACCCCTTCTAGTTAATGGAATCCAATAACAAGAGTTAAATGACTGTTTTTCTGAGAAATTATGAAGATGAAGAGAAGTATCTATGGTTTTGATTATCTTGAGCTAAACAATAGTATTTTCAATGATCTTGGTGCCTAAAGTGTGCCATTTTCTCAATAGAACACAATTATGAAGTCAAATCTAAAAAACAGTACCTATATCACACAGATGAGACAATCGCGATTCTATGAAAAATGAGGATTTTCATTTCCAGCTTTGTTCTTCTGCAATTTCTTACTCAATACACTAAGAATCACCTCTCCTCATACACATTACTCAGAAATACACAATTGAAGCTCACAAGTTCCATGGATACACAAAGAATAGACTCAACAAATCAAAATAAAGTACATGAAAGAGAGAAACACGATTTTCTGCACGAGAGCTCTTCTCATTACTTGGATAGCAAAAATAATAAAACCAACCCTCTCAAAATAGAGGAAATTATATTTTATACATTTTCAAGTGTCCTCTTTCACACTTGAATTTTGGTCCTTTTCCCTTCTAATCTAAAAATATGCTATCACAGAGCTTCCAAAAATTCTAGAAAAAATACATGTGATTCTAATTTACATGAGGAAGACTCTTCCTCATTTTTACATCATTTGCATAAATATTTCTACAATTTTTTGACATTTTACAAATATTTCCTTCAAAAAATGCTTCTTCTAACAGAAGCTCATGCAGATGGTGTCGAAGATGGTGATATTCTATAGATTCCTACTCGTGCTACTCTTTCTGTTGCACCTATTGTGGATCAAATTCATTGGGATGGCAGAGATGCTCAAGCACATGCATTGATAGCCTTGTCTGTCAAACATGTCATTATTCCTCACATTTCCTCTTGCAGAATAGCTAAGGATGCTTGGGATACACTTACCACATTCTACTAGGATAGGAATGAGGCTCATGTTGCTTATCTCTGAAAACAGTTGGAGAGTGAGCACATGAATGAAGGTGATTCTATGAACAATTTTCTGACAAAGATCAAGGATTTGAAGGAATAGTGGATTTCTACTGATGAAGTCCTTCCTGTCAGTTCAGTTGTGTAGATTGTTCTAATACATGGTATTAGCTTAAGCCTACATGGTAATAGCTTAACCGTTTAGGCTTAAGTGTTTACAAAACCTAAATGGGTAAAAATGCTATAATTTGTGCATGTTTTGGCCAAATTGAATGATTGTGAGATGCAAAACCATGTCAATTATGTACATTAGACTTGTGTATGTAAATAGCTAACTTTTTACCCATAAACCCCTAGATTTGATCCTTGAAACCCCCTAAAAAACTGAGTTTTATCCCACAAAAACCCAACCTAAACCCTTAGAAACCCTAGGATATTATCTTGTAATTTTAAGTAAACCCTCAATATGGCATGCTTGACTTAATTGTGGGCCAACCCCTAATTTCCCCAATCAAAAGCCCCAACCTGAACCCTTAGAAACCCTTGGAGTTTAGGTCCTAACTATAAATAAACCCTTGAATTGACGTGCCACACCTTAGTTGTAGGCAAACCCTAATTTCCCCAATCAAAACCCTAACTTGGACCCTTAGAATTAGCATATACCCTAGGTCAAACCCTTAAAAATAATTAATTTATGAAAATCTAGTGTGAAACCAAAAACCTTAGTCTAGGGAAAATTAATAGACCGTCCAAAAATAGAAAGTTTGAGAGGAGGTTAGAAGAATCTAGAAGGATGTCCTAGGGGGGGCCTATAAATAGGTGCCCAAGTCTCATTTGTTCCTCCCCGTGGATTTTCCTTGTCGATCTTCCCTCCAGGTATGCTCCTTGTCTATTCTTGTTCATTCATTCTTGGTCATGCTTTTAGTTTTGTTCATGCTCTCCATTACCAAGAGAGAGGGCGAATCGGGGAAGGGATCTATAGGCAACGGACAGTTGGATGAATGTATAAAAACAGATCATGTTGCTCAAGTGGTAGCTTGAATTGGTAGCTATGCAGATGGTTTGAGGTTGGATAATTTTATCCTTGAAGGTCCGTTAGGTTTGCAAAAAAATGGTGAATCTTTTTCTCATTTTTCCATTTTTTTCATACAGGCCCCACATAAATAAACTGGATTCTACAAAAGACAGAGAGCAAAAATCTACTGGATCTTATTATTATCTTGATGATTAATGCTCTTGATTTGAGATCAACAGAAACCCATTCTGCATCAGGCTAGAGAGGAGATATAAGGTGCAAATCTGGATCTGCATTTGTCGTTCATGGTGTAATGTGGAGGATCATGGTTGACGATGGACTAGAGGTTGCATGGGGTTTATAGCCATAGACTTCGGGCACATGTATGACATATTTCAAGGGTGTTATTGCTAGTTTTTCATGCTCTTCTTTACTAGATTGACTGATACTAACCTTTCAAATAATGAAGAAGCCACATCTATTGCCATTTTTGAAGTCATAAGACTAGTTTTGTGCCATAGATAGGGAAATGCATTGCTATGTATGGTTCATAAATTGTAAGGTACTTTTGACTGTTTTATGTATTTTTCGAAATGTACTAATGATTTTTTTTTTCACCACCCCCATGGATTTTCCTTGCGGATCTTCCCTCCAAGTTTTTGCTGGATATTCGAAGTAAAGAGATTATCTAAAGTTTAGAAAGTTTGAAGGCGTGCCATGAAGTAAAGTTCCTACCATGAAGACCGAAGAGAAGCCCATGGGCACCTTCTCGCACTGTAGCAGGATGTCTACATTGTATTACTTGATCGGCACTATAGTGGCATATTGTATTACCCGATCCGCACTGTACCGACCTATATTTGTATTCACTAATCTGCACTATAGCGGCTATTGTAACATTGATCCGCATTATTGACATTCATTGGAGGACTCCCGTTGTATTTACATTGTATCCCTGAGCATTGCTGTTTCATTCCGCATATATCTCGATCGTTCGTCCGTGACGGTTACATTCCACTAGCACGATGTGTACCTAAGTATCAACTTAGGGACTTGTGGAGAAAGAGACTATACATCAATCCCCATCAAGTGCATATAGTGGGGATTCACACTTTAATTATCAATCCAAGGAGTATCAAAACCTAGCCGAGTGTATGAAGACATGCATTCAAATAATGCTCAATACAAAGGAGATCTATCAAAGTGCATACAAGTATAAATCCACCACGTTCAAACTTTCAAGGTTGGCTATGGTGTCGTGACACTTAGAACAACGGTCAACAGTAAATCGAGCTTTTCTCTCAGTTCGAAACTCCAAATATAGTGAATAATGGTTGATTTCGAAGCTCTCAAGAAGACGCATCCAATGGTGTCTTTTCACTTGATTTTGACACTCTTGCTTCAAGTTACGAGCAAAATACTGAGCCATGGGAATGATCTTCCCACACTTCAGAACTTCCTTTACTTCTCACACACCTTACCAACAACAAACAAGCACTTTCAAGGATAGACAAGACTACTAGGCACTCTTTTCAAGCATCACACATGCATGCAAGCCCACAAGGAAGAAGATGCAGAGAGGAGAAGACACAAATTCGAAATTCCATGCTCTTGATTATCACAATGGCAAAACGTCTTTATAAAGAGTCACAAAATGACTTACATGTGCCCTAAAAATGGTCATTTCACATAAGAGACTAGCCCTTTATTGACTAGAAGACTAATTTTCTACTAATTTACAAGGGTATTGAGAAAAATCTTTATGGGTATGCATCTAGAGGACTCCTCTAGTGCATTTACATCGGAAAAAGTATTACAAAGTGACTATAGTACAAAATTAAAGTGTCCATTTTGGAAAAATTTTAGGGCCCTTCTTCTTCTCTCCATCTTTGCTCTTCTTTCCTCTGCAACACTCTCCCCCTCTTTGTCTCTGTCGTCCCTTGACAGGCTTCACTTCTTGTCTGCAGCTCGTTTACTTCTTTCCATCGCATGCATCGCTTGGTCGGCCTTGCCTCCTTGTCAGGCTGGCATTATGTTTTAAAGGCCCTGTTCTTGAATCTTCTTTCACATCCTCTGGGACCTGATGCATTCTTTTTGCCTGTTCTTGTCTTTTCACCGCTCGCAACCCGTGGAGATGAACTACAATTAATTTGTAGTCTAATTTTCCAATCGCCCCTTTAAATTTGGATTGCTATGTTAAGTCGGGTTGCCACGCACGCAACCAGTGGAAGGTATGAAGGTGTGGATCTTCGGCCTTCGATCTCGACCTTCCAAAGATCAAGAGGTTCAAGAACCTTCCTGGGGCTCTGGATCTGCCGGATATCTTCTTGCACTTCTTCATGGATACTTGTTGGCCTTGATCCGTCCTTGCTACTTGCGTACCTCCCCCTGTTGTATGCCCCTATGGGGCTCTATGCAGAGATGGGTGTTGCGTGCCCCTGTGGGGCTTCTTGCAGAGATATGTCTTCAGATATATTATGTTTAGTGGAGCTTCTTTCTTGATTTTCTTCTTCTTTTCTTTTTGTTTGACTCTCCTTCAACACTACCCCCCTCCTGAAGTCACTACAAAGAATACGGGCATATAGCGACGGTTAAGGCGACACAATTTCATCACTATAAAATTGCAAAATGCATCGTAATGAGCGTCGTGTGCGCACGGTCGATTAAACGACGAGTCAAACGATGTTTTTTGTGACTTGTGGCACGACGGGGTCTGTGACGCTGGCATAGAGCATCGCCAACATGACACTTTTAAATAGCGTCGCATATGCGACACTTTTTGGCGTCGCATAAGCGACGCTAAAACATGTCGCTTATAGCATCGCTTGCACGATGGTCTGTTGACGGGAAAAAAATTAAAACATTGGAGGCTGTTCGATCGGCATTTTCACGCATTTGATCGAAGAGATCTCCATATATATATATATATATATATATATATATATATATATATACATATATATATATATATATACACACACATACACACATTAACATATATGCAAATACATGTATATGCACATCCACGTGCATGCATATTCACATGCATGCACATGGATGCAAATGGAAATGCATCCACATACACATGCATGTTTCATACATATACACATGCATATACATACATTATACACATATATGCACATATGTACACACACATATACACATGCACATACCTACATATACACATATACATGCACATACACACATATACACATAGAGTTACACATATACATGCGCATACATATACACACACATACACATGCACATACACATGCACATACACATGCACATACACATATTCATACACACATATACACTTACACATGCACATGCACATACATACATATACACACACATACACATGCACATACATACATATACACACACAGACATATACACTTAGGTACACACATATGAATGAATTATATAATTAAAATATTAAAACACATGCTTAATATAAACAATAATAACTATCAATAGAACAAAACTCTTCATTACTTAATACCATACACACAATTCAAAACATAACTAAAATGAAAAAAATAGATTATATATATATATATATATATATATATATATCAATGTAAATACATATAATCCAATGTCATAATCAACTAAAATCCTAATCATTATCATCATCATCATGATCATCATCATCATGATCATCATCATCATGATCATCATCAACAGTATCATGATCATCCTGATCATCCTCATCCTCATCGTCATGATCACCCTGTGACGATCGAGATCGTCACTCCTGTGTCTGTCTCTCCACCTCATCCATATCTGTCTCTCCATAATACTCCTGTATTACATATAACAAACATAAATAAATAGAAAAATTAAACCATTCATAAAAATAAAATAATTATATAAAATTTACTAATACTCACAAAGGCATCAGGATGATCTCGCATATACTCGCTCAAACGTCGATATCCAAAATGTGCAACATACTCGATCTCATGTTTCGTAGGATATCGACCATAATCCTTCCGCTGCATTGACACAAATAAAAAAGATTAGTTGCTTGCATTTTAACTAAAATAAAAAATATACTCACAATAACACATATACTTACAAATGTAGCTACAAAACCATTATGGCCATTTGGCCTAGGTGCGATGTGTGGCCCGACTCCACTCTCTTCTTTGTAGCAGCCTGTTTATTTAAGAAAAAGAATACATAAATTAAATGTAAAAAATTACTAAAATATATAAAAATTATAAATATAAACTATTAATTTGTGTACCTTTTGCCGAGGAAATGACTCATGAAGATGTAGCTATGTACGATGAGAAGAGAGCTACGATGAGAAGACGGTGGTGGAGTATATAGTCATTCCACGATGAGAAGATGTATATGTGTGTGTGTGTGTGTGTCCTTCTACACTCCACAACCGTCTCCTCATCGTGAAATGACTATATACTATAAGTATATCAAACATTTAATTTTAAATATATTTGATGGATACATAACTTTTTTTTTTGTTTCTTATTATGTGCAGATTCTGATCAATGAGAGGGTACTCCACCACCTCCTAACCATGCGACGACTTCACATGTGTCCTCCGATAGGAATTATGATGAATTTTACTATCAAGAGCATATTATATGTTGGTGTAACTCTTGTTATGGCACGTATCGAAGACCACGATTGGAATGTATTGAACATGAGGCAGAGTATGGTACTTTTGAGCATGCACCATCACCTGGTCAACGTGATAATGCTTGGGTATGTATTTTTTATATATCTTAATGTCATTATTTTATTTAAAAACCATATACAAAATCAAATTACTGTTGATATATAGGAATACTTGCTCGATGATGATGATGATGATAATTTTTCTCATAATGTTAATATACCTCGTACACGTCATGGAGTTGATGTTCATCAATTACAAGCAGAGGTTTCTAGAAATCCTCTACCTCCTGGTTTAGAGACTGAAACGGCTAGAGATTATCCATTGCAAGCTCGTGATCGTTCTTTAGTACAAACATATGAAAGAAGAAGATATGGAGGATGGAATAGAGGACCACTTCCTTTAGATGGAGAGGTTTTCAACTTCTGGGGTAATCGCTATATGATTGCTCCATCCACTATTACTATGCTGGTCATGGTCTCTTTATTGTAGAGGATTTGCATGTGCCTCTGAACTCTGAAGTCACTCTTATGTCATTTTGTGGTCCTATATATGGATGGGGAGATTGGCATCGACTTTCATGTTATGTTCAAAGCATGAGTACTTATGGGATATGCTTGAACGTAGCATCCCTTACTAGTAGAAGGATTTTACATGCAGAAAATGAAAGATTATATATTGATGGAAGATCTTACACACATGGAAATATAGTAGGTTTAATAAATAGTAGTCGAGGGTAACATAATAGTTCAAGGACTAATTCCACATTTGAGGAGCGTGAAAATAGTCATGAATCACCATACATGAGTAGAGATGTATCAAGATACATAGTTGTCAATGCTATTACTACATTACATGCCGGTGATGAACTATTAGTGAATTATGGATGGTGTAGACCTCCAAAAGCACCTTTTAGCTAGAGAGAATAAATTTTTTTTATCCATATTTAATAAGTTATATACTTAATTTTATATTTAAAGTTTACTTTTTATTCATTTATGGAATACTAATGAATTTTATTTATATGTGTAGATTCCAACTTATGATGTTGATGATATTCCTCCACAACATTCACAATTGCCAGTAAGACCTCATTTATCAGAAGCTTCTATGAAGAGGCTACACAAAAGTAATCCTGTGGAATATGCAAGGTTGAAAGATCTATATTCAAAAGATGATAAAGTACAAGATTTGTGTGACAATGATGAAGATGATGGCATGGCAGATTTTATTGAGGATTGGTATCAAAATGACAGCGAGAGCATTGATATTTCTAAAAATGAGAAATATCTTCGAGAGGAATGTCTAAAGCATGTATATGAAGGAAGTCGTTTGACACGACTAAGTGCGAGCTTACTTATTATCAATCTTCAAAATCGTTTTGGATGGAGTAATGTATCTGTTTTGACACTATTAGGTATAATTTTCAAATTTATATATATATATATATATATATATATATATATATATATATATATATATATATATATATATATATATATATATATATATATATATATGCATATATATATATATATATATCCATATATAAACATACACACATTTTGAAGGATGGAAAAATAATTTTAAAGGATGGGCGAACAAAAAGTGTCCATTCAATGTAGGTTTTTATTCTTACTTTAGATAAGGTAAGAACAAGAACTTGAATTGAATGGACACTTTCTGTCCGCGCATCTTTTAAAACTATTAATGCATCTTTCAAAATATTTGCACAAAATTTGATTGTTTGGATGGAAGGATACGATTGTTTGTTTTGGAGGATATGAAGTATGTACCTTCATTGATTGAATGATTTGTCGATTCTATCATATGTTCAATTTGAAAGTATGAGAAGTGGTTTACTGCATACCCCAGGAATCTTGTTGGCACTAGTCCATTATAATCAGGTTGCTCTATCTTGAGTAACCTCTGTGCATGCGATTCATCCAGGTCACCATCGTATGGCCTATAAATAGTGCCAAATTCTTTGAATAGCAATTATAAACCCGCTTCTCACACTTTCAAACTGAACATATGATAGAATCGACAAATCATTCAATGAAGGTACATACTTCATATCCTCCAAAACAAACAATCGTATCCTGCCATCCAAAACAATCAAATTTTTCGCGAATATTTTGAAAGATGCACATAAGCATACTCATATATAAAATTATATGCATACACACACACACACACACACACACATACATATATATATATATATATATATATATATGTGTGTGTGTGTGTGTGTATGTGTGTGTGTGTGTATATATATTTATTTATTTACTTCTTTTAATATATCTTTTTTGATGAACTTACAGGTTATTATCTGAAAAGTTTTTACCAAATCAGAATATTCTTCCTACCTCACATGATGAAATGAAGAAGATAATCAACAATCTTGGTATAGATTATCAATGTATACATGCATGTCCTAACGATTGTATTTTATATAGAGGTGAATATGCAGACTCTTTGACATGTCCCAAATGTCAATCTCCTTGATATAAGGGTGAAGAAGGTAAAATCCCAAAAAAAGGTATTGAGACATTTTCCATTGGCTCCACGGATTAGACATATGTTTCAAAGCCCCGAATTATCAAAGCTTTTGACTTGGGGACATTCACAGAATCTAAAGTTAGGAGTTGCATTAGATGGGGTTAATCCATTCTCCATGAAATCCAGTAAATGGTCAACATGGCCAGTGGTAGTCATAAACTACAATCTTCCGCCATATCTTAGCATTAAAAAGGAACATTTAATGCTTTCACTTTTAATCCCAAGCAAAAGACAAGTTAAAGATATGAATATATATCTTGCTCCTCTCATTGACGATCTCCAAGAGTTATGGAGATGTATTAATGTAATTGATGTATCGAAAAGCATCAATGAAAGACATATTATGGTTCATGGTATTGTGGCTTGGACTATTCACGATTTTCCAGGATATGGTGTTTGTTCAGGTATTGATGTAATTTTTTTATTCAATATGCATGTAAATAAATATGATTTAATCTAATTATATTTTTATCATTTTCATGATGCAAGAATATCTACTAAGGGTTATAAAGCTTGTACATATTGTGGTGATTGGTTGAGATCAATCTATAGTAAGAATCTCAACAAAAATATTTATCTTCGACATCGATGATTCTTGCCTGATGATCATCCATTAAGATCTAAAAGAGAAGCGATACATTTTAATGGAAAGCTTGAAACAGGTCAGTGTCCAAAACCTATGACGCCTATGGATTGATATGAAAAATGGATAGATGGACCTATGATAGATCCAGAATCAGAAATCTTCAATGATGATTCAGATAATGAGTATGTGAAGAGAGGTAAAGGAAAATTGGCACTCGCAGAGAACATATCAATATGGTATTCTTTGGAGTATTGGAAAGAGTTAAAAGTATGTCATCTTCTTGATCCTATGCATATATTCAAAAATATTGGTTATTCACTATGGCAGCATCTTCTTGGACTAAAAGATACCATAGCATCAAGGAATGATTTGAAAGATAAAAAATCCAAACCAAATTTATGGCCAGTTTTTGATAGACATCGACAAGAAACGACTTATGCACCTGCTCCTTGGGTACTTACAACAAAAGAAATATAGACTATCAACAATAGAATTTAATTGATTAAGACTCCTACATGATATGGAGCATCTTTTCAAAACATGTTTACTCTGGCTGATAAGAGCTTATCTGGGTTAAAGACCCATGACTGACATAACTTTTTGAAACATAATTTACCTTTGGTTATCGATGGATGTACAACAAAAGGAGTACGAGATGTGATCTATCGTCTTGGATCACTTATAAGATAATTATGATACTTTTATATTTAATATGTATGAATATTGGATATTTTTTATTTTTTAATTAACTTCTTTATAATTGTTTTTATGATATGTATAGGTGGATTACATCCAAAGAGATTGACAAAAAATCGATCCCACAAAAAAAACGTGAATGCAAAGAGCTACTATGTTTGATGGAGAAAGAACTTCCTACTTCATTTTCTGATATTTAGGTTCATTTATTAGTCCATCTTGTAGATGAAATAGAGATTGTAGGTGTTGTCAACACTCTATGGATGTTTTGGTTCGAGCGATTTATGGGAATATTAAAAGGTTATGTGCGACAAAGAGCGAAACCAGAAGGATCCATGGCAAAGGGTTGGATGCTTGAAGAGTGCATGTATTACATTAGTGAGTACCTTGAAAGAGTTCATGAAGAAGCTCCACGTGCATGGACCAACGAGTCTTCTTCAAAAATAACAGATGAGGTATTATCAGGTAAGGGAGTTCCATTCTTATTTACATTTCAAGAAAAAAATGATGTTTCTACTTTTGTAGCATATAATAGCGAATGCATGCAAGCATTCCTTAGCGAGTATGAGGAACTTCAAAATCTCCGAAGTAAAAGGCGAAAAAACAAAAGATATAGACATAATCTCGATAATAATGAGATTACATATATATCTTCTTTCACGGATTGGCTATATAGTCGTTTGCAATGCGCCAACACAAATAATGAAGAAATCTCAGATGAGCAAAGAGAGTTAATGATAGGTGGTGAACGAAAGGTAATTTTGTTAAAATAATATTTTATTTTTTTCATATATGTATATTAGTTTCTATTTACTAATTGAATTTATTTTGCCGGCTCAAATGTTCACTAATATGTGGGCTTTTGGACATCATATTAGAATCAAAGCCATTGATTCTTTACGTAAAACAAAGGATTCTAGTATTGTTGCTTCTTTCAAGCAACTATCACGTGCTAGCTCAAAAGACATGAACCTTATAGATAGCGAACTTGGTTACGTAGGAACTATTGTTGGTATCTACGAAATTTCATTTCGTACATTCAAACAAGTAGAAAAAAGTTTATATTTTTTATGATAGAGTTAGTTATTTTTTTAAGCACCTAATATTGGGTTTTTGTTGTTATATATTTTGATAGGTCATTTTGAAGGTTGACTGGTTTCGAGCCGAGTATAAAGGTAGTAATTCCACATTAAGAAAGGAATTATTTGGGTTTTGGGCAATTGATTCTTCCAAGGTAATGCGTTCTACTAGAGACCCCTATATTCTTCCTAGGCATATTGAACAAGCATTTTTTTATAAAAACCCACATGCTCATCCTTGGTGGCAAGTCATTCATGTGCAACCTAGAGGTAGGTCATTGTTTGAATAGTTTATTGTTAGAGAGATCGAAGAAAGTCCTCTTGATGATTCAGCATCAGATATTGATACATCAACATCTGAAAGAGAAATTAGAATCATTATACATAATAATGATACTAATCTTTTTGATGAAGAGGATAATTCTCTACATGCTGATTCTACTGATGAGGAAGAGGAATTACTAGAAATGATATTAATCCATCAATAGATGATGTGATTCATGAGAACATAGATTTAACAATAGAAGAAATAAATGAAATCAATAAGGATAATGAAGATGAGACTATATTGATGTCTTACCAAAATGATGGCAATAATGAAAACATATGAGCAGATTAGATAGTAAATTCTACTCTAGTTATCGATCAATAACTTGAAGTTTCTGAATGGATATCAGATAATAGATTTTTTTATTAACTTGAATAACGATGAATCCTACTAGAGAGATGAAATCATGTTCTTTTAAGTTAGAACATGAAGCTCAGGGGGTATGTCTAATTATTTTATATATAGTTTTATCTTCGAGGGGCAAATTTTTATCATGTATGTATGCATATGTGTGTGTATTCATGTGTATCATATGTATACATATGTTAGTATGCATATATATATGTATTTCATGTATATGTTGAAGTGTTTCAATGACGATGCACCACAGTGCGCTCTCCTTCTCACGAGCTCCACGACGATATGCTCGGAGTAGAAAACCGAGCTCTTGAGGCTGCACACAGTACTCCGCACAGAGGCTGTAGAATACGCAGAAAAACACAGTACACAGGAAGCACGAAGATAGACTTCTTAGGTCTTACAAATGCAGTCGAACTTATAGTCTGTGACTGACTAAGCCACTATATGTTTTATTAAAGAACATATACAAAGAAGTGTCTGGTGGCCATTTGGCCTCTCACATGGACACTAACGATAACAATCTCCCACTAAAGGCCAATATGGCCAGAGTAACTATGGGAGAAAAATAAAGAATGATAAAGAATACCTGAGTGTAAGTATACAAACTATACCTCCCACTTGATGGGCATGTTACACCGTATACAAGTGACTGCGTGAAGATCAAGAATCAAGTAACCCCCATCAAGTGACAACAGTGTCCAAAGCTATCATGTGGTAGAGCTTTAGTCAAAGCATCTGCAACATTATCTCGAGTGTGAACCTTCTCAAGAATAATGCTCTCAGTGGCTAAGCAATCTCTGATGAAGTGATACCTCACCTCAATGTGCTTGGTTTTTGCATGATAGACCGGATGCTTAGCCAAAGCAATGGCACTGTGACTATCACTCAGCAAGTGAGGTACATGCTGAGGTAAACCCATATCACAAGCAAGACGAGAAAGCCACAATGCTTCCTTACATGCCTCACTTGCTGCAACATACTCTACTTCTGTCGTGGAAACAGCTGTACATTCTTGAAGACGAGATCTCCAAGAGATAGCACCTCCAGCAAAATGAAAAATGTACCCTGATGTAGACTTATGATTGTCTACACAACCAGCATAGTCAAAATCTGTGTAACCAATAATGGATGCTTTCCCTCTACCTAAGCATAGACACTTGTCCTTAGTGCCACTGAGATATCTCAAAATCATTTTGACTGCTTCCCAATGTTTCTTGCCAGGATTAGACATATATCTGCTCACAACTCCCATTGCAAATGCAATGTCTGGTCTCGTAGCTACCATAGCATACATGAGACTACCAACAACAGACTGATAGGGAATTTTGGTCATGAATTCCTTTTCCTCATCTGATTTGGGGCAGACATCCTTGCTCAATTTCACATATGTGGGTAAAGGTGTACTCAATGCCTTTCCACCCTGCATATTGAATCGGTGCAGTACTTTGGATATGTACTCACTTTGAGACAAGTATATGCATCTTTTACTCCTATCATGAGTAATGCGCATGCCAAGAATATGTTTGGCATCCCCCAAATCCTTCATATCAAACGTCTGACTCAACTTCTTTTTGAGAAGTGACAAATCATAAGAGGACTTCCCAACAATCAACATATCATCGACGTAAAGTATCAAGCATATCAAGCTGCCATCAGAACATCTCTTTGTGTAGACACAATGATCCTCATTGCTCTGAGAATAGCCTTGGGACTTCATAAAAGCATCAAACTTTTGGTACCATTTTCTAGGAGACTGTTTAAGTCCATACAAGCTCTTCTTGAGCTTACAAACTAGAATTTCCTTGCCATGAACTACATAACCCTCTGGTTGTTCCATATAGATCTCATCTGTAAGATCTCCATGCAAGAAAGATATTTTCACATCCGTTTGGACTAGCTCTAAGTCCTCCATTGCAACGAATCCAAGCAACATGCGCAAAGTAGTCATCTTGACCACTAGAGAGAAGATTTCCTCAAAATCAACACCATGTTGTTGCTTAAAACCCTTTGCAACAAGTCATGCTTTATATTTTGGAGAAGCACTATCTGATGTGAATTTCAGCTTATATACCCATTTACATGGTAAAGCTTTTCTGCCCTTTGGCAAAGGTACTAAGTCCCAAGTACCATTCTTGTGAATAGAATCCAACTCACTCTTCATGGCACGCTCCCACTTGACATGATCCTCTGTCTGCATAGCCTCTTTGTAGCAAGAAGGCTCACTGGCATCTGTTAGCATAACAAAATCTAAACCTGGAACATATCTATCAGGTGGATATGAGACACGTGCAGAACGTCTCAATGGTTGCTGAACAGGAACATGTGCAGACTGATCTGAATGGACATTCTCTTGAACATCCTTATGTGCAGCATTTTTATGCATGCTAACCGGAGGACTAGTATCCTCAAACACCACTCTTCTCACTTCAACCTCCTTAATGGGCTGTTTATGCATCTTAGACTCATTAAAAATGACATCACTACTTCTGATCACTGACCGTGTTTCAGGATCCCATAAGCGATATCCAAATTGTTCTTCTTGACCATATCCAAGAAAAATGCATTTCTTTGACTTATGGTCCAACTTTTGTCTAAGATTCTTGGGTATATGAACATATGCTTCACACCCAAAAACTCGAAGATGATCATAATATGGTGGTTTCCCTATCCATAACTCTTGTGCCACTTTCAGACCTTTTGCAGTAATAGGTGAAAGGTTAATCACATGAACTGCAGTCAATACTGCTTCTGCCCAAAAACCTTGTGAGAGGTTTGCATGATGCAACATAGAGACTACTCTATCTTGAATAGTCTATTCATCCTCTCAGCTACACCATTCTGTACTGGGGTATAAGGAGCTATAAACTCTCTACGAATCCCTCTAGACTGACAGAAAAGGCTGAATTCATGTGAGGTATACTCACCCCCATTATCTGAACGTAAAGCCTTAAGCTTAGTTCCTTTTTCAGTCTCAACTAAAGCAAGCCATTTTCTGAAAGTAGGGAATACATCATCCTTTGATTTGATAGAATATACCTAGACTCTTCTAGTAGCATCATCTATGAAAGTGACAAAGTAAAGAGAACCACCTAAGGACCTAGTGGGCATAGGACCACACACATCTGTATGAACGAGATCTAAAGGCTGAATTGAAGAGTCAATGTGCGTTCTATGCACATTTCTGGTTTGCTTTCTATATTGACAATGCTCACAAAATGAAAAATCAGAGAAAGATAACACAGGTAAATAGCCAGAACGAGAAAGATTTTCCATTCCACTACGAGATATATGGCCCAAACGACCATGCCAAATACAAGCCATAGGTTGTTCAGTAACAGCTAACAAATGTTCTTTCTGTGATACAAATAAAGGATAAAGTGAGCCAACTTTGCTTCCTTTTGCAATAACCATATTGCCCTTTGATATATGAAAGGACTGAGCATAGAATACCACCTTGTAACCAAGGTCATCAAGTTGACCAACTGACATCAAACTGCGTGATAACTGACGTACATGGCGTACATTATGCATAGTAAATTTTGAACCATCAATGAACTGCACAACCACATCTCCAATCCCCACAACATCACACTGGTAAGAGTCACCAAGTCTCACGGTACCAAGAGACTTTGCTGCATAATTAGAGAACCATTCTCTATGTGGTGTCACATGGAAAGAAGCACCAGAATCTAGCAGCCAGGTGTGGGAAAGAGAATCAGCTATAAGTGCCTCAGATGGCATAGTACTATCAAGTGTCAACACATCAGCATCATCAGAAATAGCATTAATTTCTTCAATCTTCACAGTCGAAGTAGATGGTGCAGGTAACTGTTTAACATGCCCATCAACATTCTGTCCTTTACCTTTAGCATTCTTTAATGCATAACAGTCTTTCTTCATGTGTCCTTTCTTATGACAATAATGGCATTCGATGTCCCTCTTCCTTGATTTACTTCTACTCTTATTCTGTTGACCATTCTTTTCCTTGTTCTTGCTCCTGCCACGTTGTTGATTCTTTCCTTGGTAAGAATCACGAACATTATATGCATCTCCACTTTGAGTGCCAACCATAGATTTTCTACGAATCTCCTCACTCAAGAGTGCTCCACATATGTCATCATAGACGAGTTTACCACCAGGTGCACTGTTGCTAATAGCTGTGCAAAATGTATCCCATGATGATGGAAGGGTGCATAACAACAATACTGCTTTCATTTCGTTATCCATATCCATTTTCTGAGCCTGTAACTGGGAGAAGATAGCATCAAACTCATTTAGATGAGTAGCAACACTATCTGTGTCCATACGAAGGTCATATAATTTTCTCATCAGATACACTTTATTTGTTGTCGTCTCTTTTTCATATGTATTGCATAACTTCTTCCAAAGCTCCTCTGCACTTTCACACTCTAATACTGTAAAGTAAACATTATCTGCCAAGTGCAAGCGAATGGTAGACCAGGCCATTTCATTTAACTCATCCCAATCATCTTCATCCATGTCAGCAGGCTTCTTTGAAATCCCGTATACTGGCTTCCATTGCCTCCTTTGAATCAACACATCTTTAATCTGATTCTTCCATAGAGCAAAGTTTGTGCCATCAAATTTTCAGATCTCAAAATGGTCTTTGCCCTGCAAGTTATAGCTCCTCCTCGGAACACTAGCACTAGACCCTGATCCACCGGATGTGCCTGAGACCTCTGATGCCATGATCGTAGAGAACTGAATAGAATGATAATGGAGCTAGAAGAGTCCAAACACCAACAAATAAGTGTATCAAGGAGTAAATCGACCACTGTATAGTTGACTAAACCAGAAATCTGGAAAAATTTTGCCAGAGTATCCTCTACAAAATTAGCATATGACCAGTGTCAAAGTATCATAAAACTGCAAGTACTGACATGTCTACCTGTATAGTGAATCACTGACTCCACTGCATATAATCAGTTACCCAATAGAAGCCAACTAAGCTTATTGAGCACCTATGAACAACTATCATACATCTCTTATGGCGAGGCTGGGTAAGTCTTCCACCTGCATCACCGAAGAGACCCCGACATCTGGGCGTCTCCCAGTTAAGAAAACCTCACCACGACCCTCTTTATCAACCATAAAAGGCTTTATGCAAAGAACGTAACCGCTATATCAATGACCACATGGACGTACATAAGCGGTATGCACAGAAGCGTACATGGTGTGTATGTGCTCAATATATGCAGTAAAATGACACTAAAAGGCTGAATACACAGCCCAAAAACTAGCCAATAACACCTGCAAGTGTCTGTCAACTCTGATGTTTTAGACTTTAAAAAACCTGCATAAATTTGCAGCGACTACTCCCACCAAAACTAAAAACCCCTCGAGAAACCTGTAGTTTTACGAGTGTGGCTGGAAATACAGCCCCAAAGGTTGATATTTATTATCTGAGGAGTACAAGGAACACTCTTCTTGATGTTCTTGGACCTATGCGAAGAGAACTATGTGCGAAAGTACTCCGAAATGGCTCCAAAAAACACCCCAAAATTTCTTTAGAAATAGGCTTTGAAAGCAAAAAATGAAGCTTTGAGGGACCAAAACTTGTTCAAGGTAATGTCAACCTTAGTCTTTCCCCTTCTTCAAACACCACAAGAGTGTATTTTAGTGGCAAGAGATTGCCACAGTTAAGCGAGCTCTGGGGGGAACAATACTGGGATGGGTGACCCCCCGGGAAGTACCGACAACCTCTATATTCCTTGATCGTTGAGGTCCTCCCTCGCACGTAGCCAACGGTGACTTCAGTGACTCGGATGACAAGGTATGCCAAGGTCTATGCCTTGGTCGCTGCCTTAGTCGTAAGCCTTGGAGAAAGCCTTGAGGCCGCACACAGTACTCCGCACAGAGGCTATAAATATGCAGAAACACAGAGTACACAGGGAGCACGAAGATAGACTTCTTAGGTCTTACAAATGCGGTCGAACTTGCAGTCTATGACTGACTAGGCCACTATATGTTTTATTACAGAACATATACAAAGAAGTGTCCGGTGGCCATTTGGCCTTTCACATGGACACTAACGGTAACATATGTATGTGTTTGCATGTGTGTGATATATGTATACATGTGTTAGTATGCATATGTGTATATATGCATATGCATTTATGTAAAATATTCATGTATTTGTGTAATATATGCAAGTGTTTATAATTGTGTACATGTATATATGTATATGTGTCTATGTGTAAATATGTACATGTAAATATGTATGCATGTATATATATGTTTATGTGTGCATGTAGGCATGTATATGTGATGTGTACATGTATATATGTCTATGCGTAAATGTGTACATGTAAATATGTATGCATGTATATATATATATTTATGTGTGCATTTAGGCATGTATGTGTGATGCATAATATATCTACTCCATTTTATATTTATGTACGTGTATCTACATGATGTGTATATATCTTTATATATATTATGATCCTCGTTGATTCGAGTAGCTATATATAGAGGCATAAGGTTAGGAGGAGAGACATCTCTCTAGTAGGACGTCGGAGGAATAGATGCAATGTGTACATATACTTCAAACATATGGCTAAAAGGTTGAATTAGAGTTTTTAAATTAGGGGTTTTAAAACCCTAATATCAAAATTAGTGTTTTCAATTTAGGATTTTTGAAATAGGATTTATTTATTTATTTATTTATTTATGTGTATGCATGTGTTGTGTATGTATGTGTATCTATATGTGCATATGCATGTGTTGTGTGTGTGTATATATGCATGTGTATATGTATATATGCATGTAAATATGATTATATGAGTCTATGTGTGTGTACATATGATTATGCATGTATATGTGTATGTGAGTATGTGTACGTGTATGTGAGTATGTGTATGTGTCTATGTGTATTCATTATATGTGTGTAACTACATGCATGTGTATGTGTGTGTAAAAATGTGCATGTATGTGTGTGTATGTATAAATGTGCATGTATGTGTATATGTGTGTAAATGTGCATGTATGATGTATATGTGTGTGTATGCATGTATTTGTACCTCTAGTCTCACTCTTTTCTCTCTCTCTGTCTCTCATATACATACATACATAAACACACATACTCATATCCACATATATATACATAAAAGCAGTGCATACCGTGCATTATCGCGACGATGAGCCATAAGTGTCCGCATCTCTTTTAGACACCACTTAAGCGACCATCCTGTCCCAAACTCTGTCTCAAGTGAACTAAGTACGTATTTTTTATCCCTCTCATCATGCTCACTACAAAAATAAAAAAATAATGTAAATAAAACATAAGATATTTATTTCAATTTATATGTAAAACTTATACTTACTTCCACGGTAAGTGGACAAGGCGCAGGTAAGAGTTGCATAATGCCCGCATTCTTCTCTTGAACTCCAATCCATTCCCTATGTACACAATGTTCCCCTCTGGCTCTATATCACACTCTAGTCCTAAGGTGCCTATGCATGGCCTCATAGGCAACTTTGCTCTGCTATCACGATCTGGAGGTGGTATAGGTGTCCTGAAAATAGATAGATAAAAATAAATAAAAATATGTGTTATAATATCATTAAGAAAGTTTATGAAAAAAAAATTACCTATGAGCAGATAACTATCTTGTTGCATGTGGAGCCACAAAAGAGCCCTCCTCTAATTGCTGGGTAAGCATCTGGATCGTATAGTCTAGCTCATCATCAGACATCTCTGAGTAATCACGCATGATGGCCCCTAGAGTATCATACGGAACTCTTGCTCTCATAAGACTTCTTATGAGAGTGAGTTTCACCTTTCTCTCTCTAATAGGATCCATAATACCTAACATATAAAACAAAATGGGTTAGAAATCAATATATATATATACGTGTATGTATGTATGTGTGTGTGCATTATGTGTATGTATGCATGTGTTTGTATGTATGTGTGTGTATGTATGTGTGTATGTGGGTATGCATGTCTATGTGTGTGTATGCATCATTATGTGTGTATGTGTGTGTGTATGTGTGTGTGTGTCTATGTGTATGTGTGTGTGTCTATGAGTGTGTATGTGTGTGCATCTATGAGTGTGTATGTGTTTATGTGCGTGTATGTGTCTATGTGTGTGTATGTGTCTATGTGTGTATGTTTATGCATGTATGTATGCATATGTGTGTGTATGTGTGTGTGCATTATGTATGCATTATGTATGCATATGTGTGTGTATGCATTATGTATGTGTATGTATGCATGTAAGTATGTATGTATGCATATGCATATGCATTTATGTATGCATGTATGTGTATGTGTGTGTATGTCTCTCTATGTGTGTGTATGCATATTTGTGTGTGTATGTGTGTATGTGTGTGTGTATATGTGTCTATATGTGTGTATGCATGTGTATGTGTGTGTATGCATCATTATGTGTGTATGTCTATGTGTGTATATGTGTGTATGTGTGTATGTGTGTATGTGTGTGTGTGTCTATGTGTATGTGTGTGTGTCTATGGGTGTGTGTCTATGGGTGTGTATGTGTTTATGTGTGTGTATGTGTCTATGTGTGTGTATGTGTCTATGTGTCTATGTGTATGCATGTATGTATGCATACGTGTGTGTATGCATCATTATGTGTGTATGTGTCTATGTGTGTATGTTTGTGTGTGTGTATATGCGTGTGTGTATGTGTCTATGTGTATGTGTCGCTACGCGTCTATGAGTGTGTATGTGTTTATGTGTGTGTATGTGTCTATGTGTGTGTATGTGTCTATCTATGTGTTTATGTGTATGCATGTATGTATGCATATGTGTGTATGTGTGTATGCATTATGTATGCATATGTGTGTGTATGCATTATGTATGTGTATGTATGCATGTGCATTATGTATGCATGTAAGTACGTATGTATGCATATGAATATGCATATGCATTATGTATGCATATGTATCGATGTACGTGTATGTGTGTGTATGTCTCTCTATGTGTGTGTGTATGCATATATGTGTGTGTATGTATGTATGTGTGTGTATGTGTCTGTATGTGTGTATGCATGTGTATGTGTCTATGTGTCTATGTGTGTATGTGTCTATGTGTGTATGTGTGTGTGTATATGTGTGTGTATGTGTGTGTGTGTCTATGTGTATGTGTATGTATCTATGAGTGTGTATGTGTTTATGTGTGTGTATGTGTCTATGTGTGTGTATGTGTCTATGTGTGTGTATGTGTCTATGTGTGTATGCGTGTGTATGTGTGTGTGTCTATGTGTATGTGTCGCTACGCGTCTATGAGTGTGTATGTGTTTATGTGTGTGTATGTTTCTATGTGTGTGTATGTGTCTATGTGTGTATGTGTATGCATGTATGTATGCATATGTGTGTGTATGCATTATGTATGCATATGCATTATGTATGCCTATGTATGCATGTATGTGTATGTGTGTATGTCTCTGTATGTGTGTGTGTATGCATATATGTGTGTGTATGTGTGTATGTGTGTGTATATGTGTGTGTATGTGTGTATGCATGTGTATGTGTGTATGTGTGTGTATATGTGTCTGTATGTGTGTATGCATGTGTATGTGTGTGTATGCATCATTATGTGTGTATGTGTGTATGTGTGTATGTGTGTATGTGTGTATGTGTGTGTGTGTGTCTATGTGTATGTGTGTGTATGTATGAGTGTGTATGTGTTTATGTGTGTGTATGTGTCTATGTGTGTGTATGTGTCTATGTGTGTATGTGTATGCATGTATGTATGCATATATATGTGTATGCATGTGTATGTGTGTGTATGCATCATTATGTGTGTATGTGTCTATGTGTGTGTATATGTGTGTGTGTATGTGTGTCTGTCTATGTGTATGTGTCGCTACGCATCTATGAGTGTGTATGTGTTTATGTGTGTGTACGTGTCTGTGTGTGTATATGTCTATGTGTGTATGTGTATGCATGTATGATTGCATATGTGTAATGCATTATGTATGCATATGTGTGTGTATGCATTATGTATGTGCATGTATGCATGTGCATTATGTATGCAACGAATGTCCGTAAAAAAAAAAATCAAAAAACAGCACCGTCGCTTATGTGATGCTAGTGTCGCATAAGCGACGGTGCTCGTTGTTTTTCAATTCGGGGGCGTCGCTATGCCCCCCTATTTCTTGTAGTGACTCTGTCGTCCCCCACAGACTTTGGAATGCGGCTGGAGTATGTCCGGTAGACTTTTTGCTCTGTTTCATTAAGCAGGTTGGCTTCACGTATCATCAATTGCTTCCATTGTGCAGCTTTTACACCAGCATGTGGTGGCTGTCTATGGTCTGCAAAGAAACTCAATTCATATGCCATAAGTCTGGCATTCAGGTTCGTTGACATCTTCAAGAAAATCTCGGAGTCAATTTCAAAAAATCCGGTAAAAAAGGCTTCCTCGAAAGTTTGCATGTATTGACTCAACAAGAACATCGATCTTGAATAATATGCCATGATGGTAGGACGACTAGGCATAACGGATAGATAAAAAACAAGGATATCCGTGCCTTGGTTAATGCCAATGAAATTCAAATATGTATATTTTGCGTGTTTGAAAACTTTTAATACTATAAGTATCATGCTGAGAATTTTATTAGGCATTTTGATGGTTAGGTCGGGTACTGTTGCATACCGATGTAGCCAAAATTCAATGGATTTCACCATGTAATCTTCGGTCGGTAAATAGTCATGAGGTGGACTCGGAAGTAGTGGATAATCCAACCATTGTTTACTGAGCACACCAGACTTTTGCATGTCCAAAAATTCTCGTGCTTCATGGTGACATGGTGTGGGGCAAAAAGAAGGATTTACCTGTAGTAAATATGGTGCAGCTTGCCATGCACCCGCAAAGTAGGATTTTTTTCCAAAAATTTTCTTCTCCATAAAGGTTGTGCAGCTTCAAATTCTTCTTGTGTGTAATTGAAGGTGTCTTCTTTGAAGTGCAACTGTTCATCGTGATCTTTTTGCGTGATCTGCTTTATATACCGCCGTGTTTGCTCTTTCAATAGCCCATAAGGAATATCGAAGGGCTTTATGATCTTATCCAAATCTTTGCCTTTAATTTTGGCTTGTTTCATGACTTTGACTACATTTTCAAAATTTTATGTCAATGGGGACACCAATAGTGCATGTTCCTTCTGACCTATTTCTGTAGTATATGGCATGGATGATCATCATAAGGTTCCACCATCTGCTCTTGTATTGGAGAATGATAGATCGGGGGAGATAGAGGATGTACCTCTACCTCATCAGTAGGATTTCCTAGTTGTGGATCTACTAGTGTCCCGATGTTTGCTTTTTGTTCTATTTGCACTTCCAATTGCACAATACGTTCAATCTTTTCTTTAACTTCATGAAGGGCCGTGGTGAGCACATCTTTGGCCGCTAGAAGCTCATTGCCGATGATTGCTATTTGATCAGCATCTTCATTATAAACTACCAAGAGTTTGGCTTCAACAACTTTCCATTGTTTCTTGAGCTTATTAGTATCCTGTACATACTTTTGTTCCCATTCTTCTTTGAGGGTTTGCTCTTGTTTTAGCATATTTTCATATTTTGCAATTTGATCTTCCAAATCCTTTCTGTCGATTGCAGTTGTCTCTTGTTTTTCTATCCGTTGGTCGTATAGCAAGGCATTCATCAGTTCTTTATTCCTGTTGCGTAAATTATCGTTTTCCTCCATATATACTTTGATCTGGATTTCTAACAGATTGCTTCTAGCCTTCATTCTTTATTTTTCCGTTTCACTGACTTCATGCTGTCTTTGTAGCTCCATAAGTTGCTCTTGGAGTTTTTGATTCTGCTCTGTTAGTGTAGTGCATAGTCCTCGGATTTCTTTGACTTCTGTTTCTTTGTCTGAAATGACTTTTTGAGCTTGGATTAGTTGCGCAGACAACTGTTCACTCATTACTTGAAATTGATTCTTTTCCCTCATGGCCTTCTCATAATCTACGTCTATTTCCATCATTTGTTGCTGCGTATCCATGGCTATCTGTATCATCTGTTTCACTATTGGTTTCAAGTGAGTGACATTGATGTTTAACCATGTTGTAGCTATGCTAGGTTCTTCCCCTGTGGTAACATCTTTCCCCTATGCCACGTGCAGTGTTGTGTCGTGGGGCTGCCTAATATGAAGTTGTATCTTTGGCTCAGCCTCTTTTATTACTGTCTTACCTTGTGGCGTATCATTTGGGATATCAATCACAATTTTTTCCATCTTCGGTTGTGAAGGCCTTTCTTCTTCTGAGTTTAGGCGTACTAATTCCTTTATTGGTGGCATCGCATCTTTATGTGTGATTGAAGCTTCCTTTATGTTTATCTAAGATTGTTCGTTCAATTGAATAAGGTGTATCTGTTCAGATGATGCTTCCTGGTTTTGTACTTGTGATTGTTGATTATCGGGGGTGGTTTCGACTTGATGAATCTCCATCCATTCTTCATTGTTCGTTTTTGTTCTTATGTCTGTGTCCAAGGTGTCCTTCTCATGACTAGATTCCTCATTAGAACTCGAATCATCCAGTCCCAATTCTTTGTATCTGTTGGCTAATGATGGACCGTGTTCCTCCTCATCCTTTTGCTTAAAACGTTTGGCCTGCTTGTATTGGTGTCCTTGGATAGTGAGATTGACTTGGCCTCGCATGTAAGTATGTGTTTCTTCCAATGCCGCTGAGAGATCTCTTTTTGTGATAGGAGGTTGGGTCAATGAAATCCTGGGCAACACATGTGCCTGCTTTGATTGTGGAGTTTCTTTTGTTTCTTTGTCTCTGGTGCGCTTAGCCCCTCACATTGGTTTCTTAGAGCTGGTCCCCACCTCTTCTTTGGATATCGCTACTTTCTTTTTCTTTGGAATTGTGGCTGACTTCACATATTTCGCCATTTCAATGGATGTTGGCATTAATCATAGACACTCTTTAATCTCAAGTGCTTCATAAATCAACAATGTTAATGTAGAGCTTCCATTCAAAAACTTCTTTTGACTCCATTTCTCTTATCTTCAAATAGGCATTCTTGTATATATGGAGTAAGGTTCACTTGATTTCCGATTTGCCTCATAGCATGGGAGAGCAATTGAACCACGATCTTTTGGGGCACAATATATCTGTTCATGCTGGGGAAACAAAAGTGTTGATGCACCAATCGAAATGATTCTTCAATATCTGTTCTGTTGATTTCCAGAAAGGTTTTCTTTTTCGCATCATGACATTCATCTTTGAGATTGGTGAGACCGTCCTGACTCCATCCAAATGCTTTGTGAAGTATTTCGATGGCGATGCACCATAGTGCGCTGTCCTTCTTGAGAGCTCCACGATGATATGCTTGAAGTAGAAAATCGAGCTCCTGAGGCCGCACATAGTATTCCGCACAGAGGATGTAGAATACGTAGAAAACACAATACACCGGGAGCACGAAGACAGACTTCTTAGGTCTTGCAAATGCAGTCGAACTTACAGTCTGTGGCTGACCAGGCCACTATATGTTTTATTAAAGAAGATATACAAAGAAGTGTCTAGTGGCCATTTGGCCTTTCACATGGACACTAACGGTAACAATCTCCCACTAAAGGCCAATATGGCCAGAGTAACGATGGGAGAAAAAATAAAGAATGATAAAGAATACCTGAGTGTAAGTATACAAACTATACCTCCCACCTGATGGGCATGTTACACAGTATACAAGTGACTGCGTAAGATCAAGAATCAAGTAACCCCCATCAAGTGACAATAGTGTCGAAAGCTATCCTGTGGTAGAGCTTTAGTCAAAGCATCTGCAGCATTATCTCGAGTGTGAACCTTCTCAAGAATAATGCTCTCAGTGGCTAAGCAATCGCTATTGAAGTGATACCTCACCTCAATGTGCTTGGTCTTTGCATGATACACCGGATTCTTAGCCAAAGCAATAGCACTCTGACTATCACTGAGCAAGTGAGGTACATGCTGAGGTAAACCCATATTACAAGCAAGACGAGAAAGCCACAATGCTTCCTTACATGCCTCACTTGCTGCAACATACTCTGCTTTTGTGGTGGAAACAACTGTACATTCTTGAAGACGAGATCTCCAAGAGATAGCACCTCCAGCAAAATGAAAAATGTACCCTGATGTAGACTTACGATTGTCTACACAACCAGCATAGACAGAATCTGTGTAACCAATAATGGATGCTTTCCCTCTACCTAAGCATAGACACTTGTCCTTAGTGCCACTCAGATATCTCAAAATCATTTTGACCACTTCCCAATGTTTCTTGCCACGATTAGACATATATCTGCTCACAACTCCCACTACAAATGCAATGTCTAGTCTCATAGCTACCATAGCATACATGAGACTACCAACAGCAGACTGATAGGGAATTTTGGTCATGAATTCCTTTTCCTCATCTGATTTGGGGCAGTCATCCTTGCTCAATTTCACATATGTGGGTAAAGGTGTACTCAATGCCTTTCCACCCTGCATATTGAATCGGTGAAGTACTTTGGATATGTACTCACTTTGAGACAAGTATATGAATCTTTTACTCCTATCACGAGTAATGTGCATGCCAAGAATATGTTTGGCATCCCCCAAATCCTTCATATCAAATGTCTGACTAAACTTCTTTTTGAGAATCGACAAATCATAAGAGGACTTCCCAGCAATCAACATATCATCGACGTAAAGTATCAAGCATATCAAGCTGCCATCAGAACATCTCTTTGTGTAGAGACAATGATCCTCATTGCTCCGAGAATAGCCTTGGGACCTCATAAAAGCATCAAACTTCTGGTACCATTGTCTAGGAGACGTTTAAGTCCATACAAGCTCTTCTTGAGCTTACAAACTAGACTTTCCTTGCTAGGAACTACATAACTCTCTGGTTGTTCCATATAGATCTCATCTGTAAGATCTCCATGCAAGAAAGTTGTTTTCACATCCATTTGGACTAGCTCTAAGTCCTCCATTGCAACGAATCCAAGAAACATGCGCAAAGTAGTCATCTTGACCACTGGAGAGAAGATTTCCTCAAAATCAACACCATGTTGTTGCTTAAAACCCTTTGCAACAAGTCGTGCTTTATATTTTGGAGAAGCACTATCTGATGTGAATTTCAGCTTATATACCCATTTACATGGTAAAGCTTTCCTGCCCTTTGGCAAAGGTACTAAGTCCCAAGTACCATTCTTGTAAATAGAATCCAACTCACTCTTCATGGCACGCTCCCACTTGACATGATCCTCTGTCTGCATAGCCTCTTTGTAGCAAGAAGGCTCACCGGCATCTCTTAGCATAACAAAATCTAAACATGGAACATATCTATCAAGTGGATATGAGACACGTGCAGAACCTCTTAATGGTTGCTACACAGGAACATGTGCAGACTGATCTGAATTGACATTCTCTTGAACATGCCTATGTGTAGCATTTTTATGCATGCTAACCGGAGGACTAGTATCCTCAAACACCACTCTTCTCACTTCAACCTCCTTATTGGGTTGTTTATGCATCTTAGACTCATTAAAAATAACATCACTACTTCTGATCACTGACCGTGTTTCAGGATCCCATAAGCGATATCCAAATTGTCCTTCTCGACCATATCCAAGAAAAATGCATTTCTCTGACTTATGGTCTAACTTTTGTCTACGATTCTTGGGTATATGAACATATGCTTCACACCCATAAACTCGAAGATGATCATAATATGGTGGTCTCCCTGTCCATAAATCTTGTGCCACTTTCAGACATTTGGTAGTACTAGGTGAAAGGTTAATCACATAAACTGCAGTCAATACTGCTTCTGCCCAAAAACCTTGTGAGAGGTTTGCAAGATGCAACATAGAGACTACTCTATCTTGAATAGTTCTATTCATCCTCTCAGCTACACCATTCTGTACTGGGGTATAAGGAGCTGTAAACTCTCTACGAATCCCTCTAGACTGGCAGAAAAGGCTGAATTCATGTGAGGTATACTCACCCCCATTATCTGAACATAAAGCCTTAAGCTTACTTCCTTTTTCAGTCTCAATTGAAGCAAGCCATTTTCTGAAAGTAGGGAATACATCATCCTTTGATTTGATAGGATATACCCAGACTTTTCTAGTAGCATCATCTATGGAAGTGAGAAAGTAAAGAGAATCACCTAAGGACCTAGTGGGCATAGGACCACACACATCTGTATGAATGAGATCTAAAGGCTGAATTGAAGAGTCAATGTGCGTTCTATGCACATTTCTGGTTTGCTTTCCATATTGACAATGCTCACAAAATGAAAAATCAAAAAGATAACACAGGTAAGTAGACAGAACGAGAAAGATTTTCCATTCCACTACGAGATATATGGCCCAAACGACCATGCCAAATACGAGCCATAGGCTGTTCAGTAACAGCTAACAAGTGTTCTTTCTGTGATACAAATAAAGGATAAAGTGAGCCAACTTTGCTTCCTTTTGCAATAACCATATTGCCCTTTGATATACGAAAGGACTGAGCATAGAAGACCACCTTGTAACCAAGGTCATCAAGTTGACCAGCTGACATCAAACTGCGTGATAACTGACGTACATGGCGTACATTATGCATAGTAAATTTTGAACCATCAATGAACTGCACAACCACATCTCCAATCCCCACAACATCACACTAGTAAGAGTCACCAAGTCTCATGGTACCAAGAGACTTTGCTGCATAATTAGAGAACCATTCTCTATGTGGTGTCACATGGAAAGAAGCACCAGAATCTAGCAGCCAGGTGTGGGAAAGAGAATCAGCCATAAGTGCCTCAGATGGCACAATACTATCAAGTGTCAACACATCAGCATCATCAGAAATAGCATTAATTTCTTCAATCTTCACAGTCGAAGTAGATGGTGCAGGTAACTGTTTAACATGCCCATCAACATTCTGTCCTTTACCTTTAGCATTCTTTAATGCATAACAGTCTTTCTTCATGTGTCCTTTATTATGACAAGAATGACATTCGATATCCCTCTTCCTTGATTTACTTCTGCTCTTATTCCGTTGACCATTCTTTTCCTTGTTCTTGCTCCTGCCACGTTGTTGATTCTTTCCTTGGTAAGAATCACGAACATTATATGCATCTCCACTCTGAGTGCCAACCATAGATTTTCTACGAATCTCCTCACTCAAAAGTCCTCCACATATGCAATCATAGACGAGTTTACCACCAGGTGCACTGTTGCTAATAGCTATGCAAAACGTATCCCATGATGATGGCAAGGTGCATAACAGCAATACTGCTTTCATTTCATTATCCATATCCATTTTCTGAGCCTGTAACTGGGAGAATATAGCATCAAACTCATTTAGATGAGCAACAACACTATCTGTGTCCTTCATATGAAGGTCATATAATTTTCTCATCAAATACAATTTATTTGATGCCGTCTCTTTTTCATATGTATTGCATAACTTCTTCCAAAGCTCCTCTGCACTTTCAAAGTCTAATACTGTAAAGTGAACATTATCTGCGAGGTGCAAGCGAATGGTAGACCTGGCCATTTCATCTAACTCATCCCAATCATCTTCATCCATGTCAGCAGGCTTCTTTGAAATCCCATTTACTGGCTTCCATTGCCTCCTTTGAATCAGCACATCTTTAATCTGATTCTTCCATAGAGCGAAGTTTGTGCCATCAAATTTTCGGATCTCAAAATGGTCTTTGCCCTGCAAGTTATAGCTCCTCCTCGAAACACTAGCACTAGACCCTGATCCACCGAATGAGCCTGAGACCTCTGATGCCATGATCGTAGAGAACTGATTAGAATGATAATGGAGCTAGAAGAGTCCAAACACCAACAAATAAGTGTATCAAGGAGTAAATCGATCACTGTATAGTTGACTAAACTAGAAATCTGGAAAAATTTTGCTAGAGTATCCTCTGCAAAATTAGCATATGACGAGTGTCAAAGTATCATAAAAGTGCAAGTACTGACATGTCTACCTGCATAGTGAATCAGTGACTCCACTGCATATAATCAGTCACCCAATAGAAGCCAACTAGGCTTATCGAGCACCTATGAACAACTATCATACATCTCCTATGGCGAGGCTGGGTAAGTCTTCCACCTGCATCACCGAAGAGACCCCAACATCTGGGTGTCTCCGAGTTAAGAAAACCTCACCATGACCCTCTTTATCAAGTGTAAAACGCTTTATGCAAAGAACGTAATTGCTATATCAATGACCACATGGACGTACATAAGCGGTATCCACAGAAGCGTACATGGTGTGTATGTGCTCAATATATGCAGTAAAATGACACGAAAAAGGCTGAATACACAGCCCAAAAACTATCCAATAACACCTACAAGTGTCTGTCAACTCTGATGTTTTAGGCTTTAAAAACTTGCATAAATTTGCAGCGACTGCTCCCACCAAAACTGAAAACCCCTCGAGAAACCTGTAGTTTTATGAGTGTGGCTGAAAATACAGCCCCAAAGGTTGATATTTATTGTCTGATAAGTACAAGGAACACTCTTCTTGATGTTCTTGGACCTGTGTGAAGAGAACTATGTGCGAAAGTACTCCGAAATGGCTCCAAAAACACCCCAAAATTTCTTCAAAAATAGGCTTTGAAAGCAAAAATGAAGCTTTGAGGGACCAAAACTTGTTCAAGGTAATGTCAACCTTAGTCTTTCCCCTTCTTCAAACACCACAAGAGTGTAGCTTAGTGGAAAGAGATTGCCACGGTTAAGCGAGCTCTGGGGGGAACAGTACTCGGATGGGTGACCTCCCGGGAAGTATCGGGAACCTCTATATTCCTTAATCGTTGAGGTCCTCCCTCGCACGTAGCCAACGGTGCCAACGGTGACTTCGGTGAATCGGATGACAAGGTATGCCAAGGTCTATGCCTTGGTCGCCGCCTTAGTCGCCAGCCTTGGGGGGGGGGGGGGTGCTCGCTTGGCGCGCACAAAAAGAACAAATCTTTTGCCTCAAACTGCTCTGATACCAGTGAAGTATTTCGATGGCGATGCACCACAGTGCACTGTCCTTCTTGAGAGCTCCACGACGATATGCTCGGAGTAGAAAACTGAGCTCCTGAGGCCACACACAGTACTCCCCAATGAAGTATTTCGATGGCGGTGCACCACAGTGCACTGTCCTTCTTGAGAGCTCCATGACGATATGCTCGGAGTAGAAAACCGAGCTCCTGAGGCCGCACATAGTACTCCGCGCAGAGGCTGTAGAATATGCAGAAAACACAGTACACAGGGAGCACGAAGACAGACTTCTTAGGTCTTGCAAATGCGGTCAAACTTACAGTCTGTGACTGACCAGGCCACTATATGTTTCATTAAAGAACATATACAAAGAAGTGTCCATTGGTCATTTGGCCTTTCACATGGACACTAACGGTAACACTTTGTTGATGATTTCATGTGTGAATCGAATATTTGTCCATGCACCTATTTTGTTCAGCACTTTAGCTTCCAAGATTGAGGGCTTATCTACTACGGACTTGAATGTATTCATAACTTGAGTGCATCTTTGAAAATCTGGTAAATTTATTGCTAGTAGCAGAAATGCGTCGATTCCCCCCCTTGTCCAAACATTTGTGATGCGTGGTAGTCCCTAGATTATGGTTTGGAAGTCTTATGACATTAATGGGAAGTAGTGATCCCTATCCATGATCTTGATGGTGGCCATAAAGATGAGATCCGACACCGGTTGGTCTTCAAGGAACCAATGACCTCTCGCCTTAGTAATCGATTCCAAGGGAAGAAGCAAGACCTCTTCCTCTTGTGTAGCCTCATAATTTGGAGATGCCATCTGCACTCAACATACCACCATCAGTGTAACAGTGGTTGCATTAGTTATCTTCCACTTAGCCTTCATGAGTTGGACAACTCTCCGAGTGACTTGTGTTTTCCCCTCCCCATGGGTGTGAGAAGGGTAGTACCTAGGATTTTTTTTTCACATATATATATATTTTTCTATTTCTTCCTGAAAGAAAACAAAAATGTTAGTACCTAGCCGAAGCTTTTATTGTATCTTTAATTATATTCCTTGGGATTATTGTACATGTGCTCTCTGATTCCTTGAGATGGAAATGTGCTTCACTAATTAGTAGAAGAAGAGCTATATGCCAAATGCATGGCCTTGTAATGTGGCCCTATTATGCATGCTCCAGGTTCCTAAACTCAAGATGTGTGCAAGCTGAAGTCTCTGGTTGATGTATGCAGATTGATCGGCATTTAGGCATCCAGATCTGTTTTATTTTTTTGCGGTCGACTGTATTTCCATCGTTTCTGGTGCTTGGTGTAATTCTCAAGTTGTACTTCGGCTTTGCTAGCCCTTCGAATCCTTGAGTTGTTCTTGTTGAGTTTTTCTGTTTCTGCCATTTCATGTCGTTGCATCTTTCTTGATTCCTCGTCTTTTTGTTGTACTGATCCTTCCTGTGTATTGATGTTTTCCCTTTGGTGATTATCGTGGGTGCATATGATTTGGGAACCCATATTTGTGTTCTAGAAGGTTGAGTGGCAATCAATTTCTTTGGTATCCATAATTTGGCAATCTTCTGTGGACCTCGAGGTCCGGCTTGACTTGTGTCCTTGTACTGTTGTTGTTTTCTGTGTGGAGAATGGCTGTGTTGTTGATGATATGCTGTTACCTTATCGTTCCTAATCCAAGCTTGTCTGGTGCCTGGAATGGGATATATTCTGATACAGGACAGTTCGGGGGTGATTATGCTGACTAGTCACTCCTGTGCTCAATTCCTCCCTAGGGCCTTTCATGGAAATAATGTTAGTAGAGGGGGCCACTAGACTAGGAGGGTGTATAAGATTAAGAATTGGTGAACTCTCACATGAATTACTTGGAGGTGGGGTTTCCATAGTAGAGGCAAAGGTGCAACCATCCTCATGCATGAGTAGTTGGTCTCTCGGGTCTATACGCTTGACTTTGATAGGTCGTTCTTCTAACACACTAAATACTTCATGGTGCCCTATCTTGGTTGATATGTAGCCCAAGGCTAATTGGATAGTCACTTTGTATTCATATATCCAATCTTGGCCTAACACAAGTTTTTCCAATAGATCTTGATCATGACACACAAAGAGTTTTTGTTGCATCGTGTTATTTCCTAGGTGCAATGACAATGTAATCTTGCCCATGCATTTAGTAACCTTTCCCCCAACTCCAATCATATTTGCTTTGGTTGGGCGTAATTGTTCTTTGAGCTTATGCATCAAAGAAGATTTGATGCAGCTGACAGCTGCTCCTGTGTCAATGAGAGCATCCACCAAGTGGTACTCTCCTGTTCCGGCACCCAAGTTCAAATATAGTTGCTTCATTTGATGTCCTAGGTTTTCAAAGGCTCTAAAGTTAGCCATTGGGATGATCCTCTCCTAGCCGATATCTTTCATTCCTCTTTCTCATCCATTCCTTCCGTTTTCTTATTCGTTCTAGAGCTTCCTGTCTTGCTTCTTCTTGTATTTTTTTGTGCTCTTCTCGCCTTTTTTTTGCTGTTAGAAGTCTTGACATTATTTCCTCCGTCAATGGCTCTAAATACTTTTTTACTCGACAACCACTTATATAGTTTGGCAATACTTCTCCATCTAGGGTTGCTAAGCTGATGGCTCTGCTAGTGGATATGTGATTGATCACCAAGGGGCCATATCCTCTTTTTTGTAGTTTCTTTGCATGTTTCTTCAAAGTATAAACCAGGACCAAATCTCCTTCCTTCAAATTTTTCTCCTTAATATGAGCATCAAAATATGCCTTTTGTCGCCTTTTTGCCACATAAATACCTGCCACTGCTTGTAATCTTGTTTCATGTAACTTTTCGATTTGATCCAATTGAGTCGATAACTCATGTCCAATCCATTCATAATTTGAGGCTACTATGAGAGTAGGTACCAAGAAATCAATTGGTAAGATGGCGTTCTGGTCGTACACTAGGTTGAAAGGAGTAGTTCCTATGCATATTTTGTATGCTACTTGGGATGCCCATATAGCATGATGTAATTGCTTGTTCCAATCAGATATGCCATTGTTAACAATCTTAGTGAGAACTATGCATAAGATTTTGTTGGAACTTTCAGCGTGTCCATTGGCTTGTGGGTGATAAGGGGCTGATTTCTTATGAATCACTAAGAATTCATTCATTAAAGTTTCTATTACTTCATTAACAAAGTGTGAGCCTCTATCACTTACAATTTCGATTGGCAATCCAAACCTAGTGAATATGTTCTCAAAGAGAAACTTAGTCGTAGTCCTTGCATCATTCTCTTGGTTGCCTTGGCCTCTACCCATTTGGTCAAATAATCCGTTGCTACAATTATGTACTCGGCATGGGAACCTTTAGCCGGTGGGCTAATAGGTCCTATAAAATCTATTCCCCATTTGGTAAATTGGCACTCATCGTAGGTCTCAATGGCATCTCATCTCTTCTAATGGGATACTTCATTCGTTGACATGTATCGCATCTTTGGACGTAAGTGGCTGCATCTTGATGTAGAGTTGGCCACCACATTCCAGTGAAGAGAATCATTTTTGCAGTTTTATCTAAAGAAAAATGTCCTCCTGTGGCTCCCATATGACCCATCTCTAAGACAGAAATGTACTTTTCTTCATGCATACACATTGGTAGACGATTGTCCCTTCCTCTCCTGAAAAGTTGTTTTCCTATAAGAACATATTCCTTGCTTTGTTCTTCGAGGGACACGTTTTCTTGCTAAATTAGTTCCTTCTGGGTACTCCTTAGTTTGCAAGAATTTTACTAGAGGCATGCTCCACCTTGGTGCTATGGTAGAGTAACATAGAGTAGAGTTCTCTTCTGGCATTGTGGGAGCGATTCGCAATGGTTGGTGGATCAAGTCAACCGTCTCGCTAACCGTGCACGCCGGGTGCTTGGAGCAAGCTCAAGTACCGTGGAAACTCAAAGAGAATTAATTAGATCATACATCATATCATGCAAGAATGAAAGGATATCTTTAAATCTTAAACAAACAATCAAACTCTCAAAGTTTCTTCTTCATCGAAATATGTGAGTTTGAACAATTATTGTATTACTGCAATGTAGAAGTCATTTAATCTCCACCAGAGACTTAATTGAATAAAACTTTCATCCTTCACTTTGCTCTAATCTTATATGTGCATATTGAAATTTCCTTAAAGTTCATTCCAGCTTTATGATTATCTGTCGACAATAGGTATTCAGCACCTGATTTACATGAAGCATCTACTATATTCTTTATAAAGGTTTTAGAGAGGTATAAGTGAAATGATACGATTTTGAATCAGAGCGATAAGAAAACAATTAGAAAATGTGTCTCAAGTTTTCAGTATTGTTATTGTTCTTGGTCTCTGCTTGTCACCGATATTCTCAAAGCACTATCGTAAACTGATGTATTTTGTTTATTGAATGTTACTCATCTACGAGCTCTAACTGGTACACAAAATGGTCACTTATTCAGGGTATACATGATTCAAAATATCACCCATCTATTTTGTTAAAGATTATGAAACATAATAATAGATTTCGAATATGAGTTTCGTTGCGTTCGTACAGATAATCAAACAATCGAAATACTATAAAGCATAACTACATGCATCACAATAGTTCAGTTAAAACCATGAAATCTCCATCGCTTTGTGAACCAAAGATGTCCACAATTTTTTCAAACAAAAGAAATCATCATCAATTATTTTCTTCTGTCTTTGCGCAAGTGCTCTTTATGCTTCAATGCATCAACAGATGAGAGTGCATGCCTGAAGTAGTCAGTAAAAATTCGTCTGTACTATACTACACACAGACCTTGCAAAACTCATGTACAGAAATGGTAATCTTTTCCATTAAAATTTAACGTAACATTATAGTGTATCAACGATTCTCAATATGGATTCATGGAGCTTAAATTACTCAGAACAGTTCAGGTAGATGAATGCCAAGGTGAACCTTATGAATCCTCGCAAGAAGAACACGCAGGCTTTAATATATAATAATGTCACAAGAAGTACGATTCCTTGTATCATTCAGATCAAGCAGGTTGAACCAAAAGCAAGACTTGACAATTGTTTGCATAAATCATTGCAATCCTAGTCTCTATCATTCAATTCAGTACTATCATTCATTTCAGTAAGTGATATCGAACTTGTGTGTGAAAAGTAAACAGAGCAAAAGCGTTATGATGACAGAATTCATTGTTTGAAATAGTTTTTTGGTTTAAACAAGTAAGCAAGCAAGAAATAAAGTAGTACCTGTGAAAGCATCTTTGTCAAACTTTATTGTGAACACTTAACTTCATGTATATATCAAATGTGAAATTTCAGGGCTTAGTATCATTGACTGCATCAAGCTCCAATCATAGTATATATGTAGTTATGCAAAACATTTGTATTCTCTTCCCCAATAATTCAGAGTGTTATGATCAGATTCGAAAATATAAAAGAGATTAATGCTACTTAACAAGATTAAATACTCTTTAGATTATTCATATAAGAGAATCAATCGCTATTAAGTCATCGATAGAGATGAACAATAAGCAAGCATTATTAAACATCTAGAGCTTATCTCGGTGAGTTATGCAGCGACGTAACTATTGTTGGAGTTAAACAGTAAACACACAAATCAAATCATCTCATAATAATTCACCTACTTGTAAGCGCACAGAAAATTATCTCTGACGACCTCCATGGATCATGAAGATGTCAAATTGCTTGAAGCTACATGGATGAGTACTGGAACTCGCCTATCTAGCTCCCTCTGAACTTCCTTTTCATGATCGATCTGTCCATTGTGCATATTTGTTACCTCTTCATCAGAACACAGCAACTTCTTTATTTAAACGTTAAAACGGGGAAAAAACACAGTTAGTTACGTTCTTCTGATTCGTATATAAGATCAGCAGATAAAATGTTTTGAAGAATAGTGTTGATATCTGTCTACCAACAAATACAACTGATTAAATAGAATTCAAAGACTCACTGTTCATGTCTGCAATGACTAATGATTCAAAGAGTACTAATCATTGACTTTAATTCATATTTAGCCTGTCATTTGATTCGTAGCTCACAAGCCCCGCTTAGGAGTGATGTAATCATAGATGATTCTTCCTCAAATCTTTCGTCTGGACAGCATTGAAGTAGCTTTAATCAACTTCCCGAAGAACTCCTTTCTCAGCAGTTAATGACAAGCGTGAGCTCTACTTCTTCATTTTGTGCCCGATTTGAACATGCTAATGAGTCTCTGTCTGCACACACACTTCCACGGGTCCCCTCAGAGTAGCAGCTTTTCGATCCCTAGAAGGAAATGCCCCCCCCTCTCATCTGAGAGCACGATCCACTGTTGTGCCTTTTTTCACCTAGATGTTGATTATGGTTCTTGTTTACATATCATGCATGCTGACTCCCCCAAAACCGTGCTGATTTGATCTCTTTTATCTCCCTTCAAACTTCCAGTGGCACATCCCCTTATTCTCTATGTATTTCACTTCAAGTAGATGTAACTCCTGCATGACTTCTTCGTGTCTGCAAGTGGCACACAGTGCATATTTAAACTTAAAGTAATGCATATAAATCTTACACATACATGTATATATTTGCATAAGTTGTTTTTGCATAAGTTGTTTTTTAATACACATAGTTCTTTTTTTTATATAATGCTTTTATTATTTTATTGTTTCTTACTTTTACTTTAGAATTATAAATGTTAGGTTCACATGCACATAAACTACTAAACTCACATATATTACTTAGATACATACAAACACATAGATAGATACATAAGTGAACATACAAAATGTATGTACACACAACATTTATAAGCACTCACACATACGACACAAATACATTAAGACACACTCATACCCATACACAAATGTATCTAAATATTTAAATTATATCCACAAAACAGAGGTAGGACCCTAGGAGACATCAAATAATCAAGCATACATGTATACACATAAATATCCATTCATTTGAACCATCACAATATTTGATTTTATCTCTAATTTTTATTTGATTTTGAAGGTACATCTTCAAGGGATCTTCAAGCTTCTTCAATGCGTAACATCACAGAAAGCAAAACTTAGAATAATCTTAAATAAAACCATTTAGCATGAGTTCCAAAATACTTAAAAGCTTTTAAGCATAGCATGTTTGCCGTCTCTTATGAGCTAATCAAGGAGAGAGAATCTCTCTGACAACATCCTTTCCTGACAAGCGGGGCAGGTAGATACATAGGTATGTGTACCCTCTGCATGGTTGGCCAGTATATGCCCAATCTCTTCTCTTCTTCCACACAGATCATAAGTAGCCCACTTGGATCTTGGTGGTATAAGCTTCCCGCTATGATGTGGAGATTTTTAGTCTTCCATAGCTCCTGAATTTTGTTTTTTGTGATCCTATGTTGAGGTCCGTATGTGAGGATGGGGATCAACATTTCTGCCCATTGCGGACATACTTCGAGATTGAAGAGATAAGTATCCGGCAGATCATCTAGTACTCCTATGGGGGGTTCTCCATGTGTCATTCTCAACAGGTGATCCACTCGGATATGCATATTCCCTTTCTTGACTAATACTTCAAAATCAAATTCCATTAACAACAGAAACCATCGCACTAGTCGTCCTGTATTACAAGGCTTATTGACCATGTACAGTAGGGCTTGATGATCGATGAAGAATTTGAATTTGTTTGCCATTAAGTAGTGTTGAAATTTCTTTGCCGCATACACCATTCCTAAACCTTCTCGCTCCGTAGTGGTATAATTGCGCTCAGCTTGGTTTAATTGTCTACTGGCATAGGCTATAGGGTGTTCTAGCTTTCTTGTATCTGTTGGCTGCGCTAAGATGCATCTAATGGCAAACTTGGAGGCATCTACATGAATATGAAATGGCCTATTCCAATCAGGCACTCTAAGGATGGGTGTTGAGCTCAAGTGACTCCTCAATTCGTTGAAATCCTTTTCACATTCTTCCGTCCAAATAAACTAAGTTCGTAATCCATAAAGGGGCTTAACAATTATGGCATACATGTGAATAAATATACGGTAGTATCCACAATGTCCCATAAATCCTTGCACTTCCTTAGCGGTCTTTGGCCTTGGCAAATCCAGAATCACTTTGATTTTGTCTTCATACGTGGAAATTCCATTTTTAGAGACAATGTGTCCTAATATCTTCCCTTGTCGAACCATAAAGACACATTTTTTCGGATTAAGGCAGATTCTATACTATCGACATTTGGCAAATATCTTTCTTAGTTTTGGGATATGTTCTAATCGTATAGCTCAATAGGTGCACAAATCATCCATGTATACCTCCATACTCTTCCTCAAGAATTCCTTGAACACATGACACATCAACCTTTGGAAAGTGGCCGGGGCATTAGTTAGACCAAAAGGCATAACCCTAAATGCATAAACTCCCCATTCAGTTGCAAAGGCTATCTTATGTTGGTCCTGGGGAGCAATTGCTACGTGGTTATATCATGAGAAGCCGTCAAGGAAGCTATAGACTTCCTTTCCCACAACCCTTTCCAACAGATGATCCGTGATGGGTAGTGGGTAACTATCTCGGATGGTGGCAGCATTTACTTTTTTCAGGTTAATGCATACCCTCAACTTGCCATTCTTTTTCGGCACTACTACCAAGGATGATACCCATTCCGTGTGTTCGATCTCGTAAATGAATCCCGCGTCCAATAACTTATCTATCTCCTCCTTATTTTTTGCTGAATAAACATCATTATAAGTGTATGGACTTTGTTTGGAGGGCTTGGCCTTTGTTGTCATAGGGATTCTATGAGCGCAAATAGAAGGATCTACACCTTTCAAATCCTTATATGTCCAGGCAAAGACATCTCTATATTCTCTTATGAGTTGTATTAACTCTTGTTCTTCCTCACATGAGACATCCTGTCCTATGAAAGTGCATCTTTCTTCTCCTTCCTCCAAAACTACTATTATTTTCTTTGTCTGTTCTTTATTGTCATATGCTATTCCTGATTGTGCTTCCCATTTTGGCATCTGAATAGCAATCTTCCTCTCCTCTACCTCATATTTCTTGAAGTGCTCGGGCACTTCAAATTGGTCTTGAGGTCTGTTTTCTTCTTCCCCGTTTTCCTTGTTTGATTCAGTTTCTTCCCTTTGTGTCATTCCTTTGTTTGACTCGTTAGTTATGACACTTACCCTTTGATTTTCACTTTCTGCCTCAATTGGTTCCTATTCCATTTCGATGCTCTCATAATGTTCCTTCCATTCTTTTTCAATTACTTCTTCATTGGCTTCTTGGAGAACAACCATGTAGAAAATTACATCGTATCCTTCCTCATTAATGCATTCATTCATGGTTATTACTCCTTCGTTTACGCATACGTCAAGTGTGACTAAGATCTCCATCCAACCATGGGGCTCGAATTCTTCGTCTAAAAATATTTGGGGCATGTACGCCGGATCTTCTACAGATCTAGATACTCCCGGTCTTGGCTTCCATCCTCGCCTCCTTTCTTCTTCTCTTTTCGCTGTCTAGCATATCCATAGATGAGTATCTTCGTTCATCCATGTTTGGTTACTCGAACCTATACTATGAATCGATAGATTGTCATCCTCCTTATGTATCAGATTCCATTGCAAGGGGGGAACCTCTGTCCTTGAACATTCAGTTTCTTAGCCACTAACTCGGCAATCTCTTCCACATTGTTCCTGGGATTTGATGTACTACTGACACTATCTTCACTCTTCACACTTCCCTGAGGTATTTTCAAGTCTTCAGCTAGATTGTCCTCGAGGTCGATACACTCTTTCATACATTCTTGTAAATTTTGGACTCTTTTCACATATACTAATGATATCAATGATCCATTCACTAATCCTTCCAAAAACAATGAAACCATTTTGTTTTGAGTGGGCCTCTCCTCAACACAGCATCTATCCACGTATTGCTTGAATCGCCTTGCTGCCAATCTTACCGATTCCATAGGAGCCTATTTAAAACTATGGATTAATGATGATGAGTTGTTTCTGATTCCAGTCTTAGTGAATTCTTCAATCAATTCCTGATAGACTTGTTCCATGTTTTGGAAATTATTAAGATCTAAGGATTGGAACCAAGCTAAGGCTGTGTCTGTAAGGGTTAGACCGAATGATTCATATTGGATCAAGAAGTCTTCCACGTGTTCAGCTCTTATTACTTGCTTGAATTCAGTTATATGGTTGTATGGTTCACTAGAGCCATCATAGTGACTTCTCATGCACTTGGAAACTTGAATGGGTCTCAATCTTCTTCTAGGTTCAGGTGGTCTAGGCATTACAGGGAAAACTGGTCATCCTATTGGTATGCCTGCTTCTCTTCCTATATGTGGTCTCTCATGAACAAGGATTCTATTTCTTGGTTCTACATTTGTAGGAGGTCGGTAGTTAGGATTATTACCAGGTGTGGCAAACTGCACGTGGGGTCTAACTGGAATGTTCGGTTGGTGTGTCTATTCTGAATGTTGATAAGAAGTATCCTGATAAGTTCCTTGGGGATTTTGCAATGTTGTGGCTTGATCCCTAGGTGGGAATACTGGAATGTTCTAATATTTCAGCCCCGCTCTTTCTAATTCTGTTAAGGGCCAGTTTCTCTGATTCTTGTCCAAGTACGTAATATGAGTGGGGTTTTCAGGATCTTGTAACTCATAGATGGTGGTTGGATTGGTAGCTTCTTCCCACAATGAATAGTTGGTTCTAAGTAGATACTCCATTCCGTTGACTAAATAAACATCCATCAGGGAATCATCTTGGGGAATTAGGTCCCCTCTCCAAACCCTAATTACAATGGACTTCCCTCTAGGGGTAGACACCTCTTCTTCATGTCCCTCTTCATTAAGGTTGTGGGCATTGCCTTCTTCTCTTTGCTCGTTGATGTTTTCCAGATGTTCCATGACTGCATACACAATCCCTCTTTTATCCATATAGAATCCTCCCGCATACTTAACAGCTGGCCTCGGCACTATGTGAGCATCTCTGGCTTTCTTCAGCCTAGCCACTGATCTGTTTAGTCCATCTAGGTAAATGGGTAAGTCATGTTGATTGGTGCTTACATATTCCAAAGATGTTCGATACTCTCCTTCAATGATAGACATGATGCCAACTATTGGTACAAAACTCTGCATGTCTTCAGAGGCCATAATGATTTCCTCTTCTGACTCACTCGAGGTTTCAGAGTAATGAGAATGAATAGTCGGTTCAGCTACATTTCCCACAAATGAGATCACACTTCTTTGGCTTCCTAAGATTCTTCCTGATCTTAGGTTCATTCACTTAAGGGCTCTACTTGAGTTTAGACAACCCCTAGCTCCCAATGCCCTTTGCAACATCTCAGAGGTGTATGAATTTTTTTTAATTAATTTGGGATGTCCTTCTGAGCTATCACTAAAGGTCTCCCTGCACGGCACTTGACATTGGCTCAATGCACGATACTCGATACTCAATAAATATCATGACTCGGGTCTCCACGACACTGCCTCTTGAATATCACAATAGCTAAGTCCACGATACTCTACACTTGCAGAATCATGACACACGATACTTGCCAGATGTCACGATACTTATACCAACGAGACTCGACACTCGTCAAGTGTCGTGATGCGATCACGATACTCGACACTCGTCAAATGTCGAGATGCTTTTCACGATACTCGACACTCGTCAAGTGTCGCGATGCAATCATGATACTTGACACTCGTCAAATGTCGTGATGCTTTCACGATACTTGACACTTGTCAAGTGTCACGATGCTTTTCACGACACTCGACACTCGTCAAATGTCGCGATGCGATCATGATACTCGACAAGGGGTAAATATCGTGACACTCAACCTCAAGAGGTCACGACACCTAAATGTCGCCACACTCAACCATCGGAGATCACAACACTTGCAATTTTTTCAAATTTAAGCACGTAAATTTAACATTCAATTCAATGTGGGTGATCCTAGTACTTATCTCCCCCCTCTTAAGTACCTGAAAGATAAAAGCTTCCTCAGCCCCGGGATAACCCCTCACGACACTTGTCGCAAGTCGTTTTTCTATTTTCCTTTGACTTAAGTGGATGTTGAGAGTAGGGATTTGATATGCTCACCTTGCAAGCTATCCTCAAGCTCTTCTACACCCTCACTTGCTCTGTGTTGCCCCAAGCTCGCCGGTCTCCACTAGCAATCTCTGATGTCCAGCACTCATGATACTTGCTATTGCACAACTGAAGTGAAGTGATTCGTTTTTTTTTTTTTAGGCTTTTATACTTCTGAAAGGTACTTGAAAAGAAAATTCTTAAAAGAAGGTGTGTCAAAATTCAACCTAGTTCCCTAACCTACTCACTTACCTCCTCTTACCTACTCCCTTCCCTAAACTATCAACTCACTACACACACTCCAAAAGTGAGAAGTAGTAAGTGCAGAAGACAGTGACTTACCAAAGAAGAGAAATTCACAACTCCTCTACTCACTTCAATGCTAAGAGCTTTTCACCATCACACGAATGCCTCAGTTTGATTCGACTTTCCTCGAAAATGGTGCCAAAAACGTGTGTATCTAAGTATCAACTTAGGGACTTGTGGAGAAAGAGACTATACCTCAATCCCCATCAAGTGCATATAGTGGGGATTCACGCTTTAATTATCAATCCAAGGAGTATCAAAACCTAGTCGAGTGTATGAAGACATGCATTCAAATAATGGTCAATGCAAAGGAGATCTATCAAAGTGCATACAAGTATAAATCCACCACATTCAAACTTTCAAGGTTGGCTATGGTGTCGTGACACTTGGAACAGCAGTCAACAGTAAATCGAGCTTTTCTCTCAGCTCAAAACTCTGAATATAGTGAATAGTGAGTTCTTTTCAAAGCTCTCAAGAAGACGTATCCAATGTCATTTTTTCGCTTGATTCTGACACTCTTGCTTCAAGTTACGAGCAAAATACTGAGCCGCGGGAATGGTCTTCCAACACCTCAGCACTTCCTTCACTTCTCACACACCTTACCAATAGCAAACAAGCACTTTCAAGGATAGACAACACTACGAGGCACTCTTTTCAAGCATCACACATGCATGCAAGCCCACAAGGAAGAAGATGCAGAAAGGAGAAGACACAAATTCAAAATTCTATGCTCTTGATTCTCACAATGGCAAAAAGTCCTTACAAAGAGTCACAAAATGACTTATCTACATGTGCCCTAAAAATGGTCCTTTCACATAAGAGACCAGCACATTATTGACGAAAAGACTAATTTTTTACTATTTTACAAGGGTATTGAGAAAAATCTTTACGGGTATGCATCTAGAGGACTCCTCTGGTGCATTTACATCGGAAAATATATTACAAAGTGACTATAGTACAAAATTAAAGTGTCCAATTCAGAAAAATTTTGGGGCCCTTCTTTTTCTCTGCATCTTTGCTCCTCTTTCCTCTACAACACACGACCATCCTCTTTCTCTGTTGAGGCGTGAGCCTACGACGTGTGATACCAGTCATCATACCGAGGGCGAGGTGCCCAGCGCATAGACACCACTCGCCAAACACGGTGAACGACCCACGTCGGGGCCTGATCCAACCCCACACCGCTCTTCCCTCCTCGCCTCCTTCTCGATAGCATGTTGCAGATCAAGCTTTCTTGGCTAGTCAAAAGGGCAAAGTAAAATGGAGCTCTTCTACTAGTAAGTAGAAATCTGCTAATTCTGCACAATCGAAGAAGAAAGAGAAAGATGAGAAGAAATCTGAAAAGCAGAATTTGTTTTGCAAATACTGTAAAGAAAATGATCATGTCATTGAGAGTTGTCCAAAACTGGTTGCTAAAGAGGTAAAGAAGAAAGAGGCCTAAGTGATTGTTGTAGAGGCCTCTACACCGAAAACAGAGTGTGTTAATCTTGTGTAGGATGAGGAATGGGTGTTTACTACTGTTTGCAGTTTTGACCCATCTTCTCCTTAACAGTGTATGTCTGCAGGAGACTCAGATGTTTAGTACTTTGATAATGGGGCAACCAAACATATTACCTTGCAGCATAGTTTCTTCTCTTCACTTGAGCCTGCCCCTATAAGGAATACTATTACATGTGCCAACAACTCCTCTTATCCTTTTATGGGAGTTGGTATGATCATTCTGACTACTACTAATGGTATCTCTCTTACATTGTCATATCCTTTATTTGTGCCAAGGATCAAGAAGAATTTGTTATCAGTTTCGGCTTTAGCCAAGATTCGCTTGGTCGTGAAATTTGTTGATGACACATGCACAGTTCATGATCTATCAAATGGTGATGTCATTATTGCTTCTGGCATTTTATGTTGTGGGCTATATAAGCTCATAGACTATGAAAGATCTATGAATGATTCAGCATGTGCAGTACATGATTCTCAGGCAATGTCAAATGCAAAGCTTTGGCATGCATGCTTTGGTCATCTGAATTTTGCTAGTTTGCTACACTTGCAAAAATATGAAATGATGTCCTCTTTGCCCAAACTTGAGGCACCCAGAAAACATGTCTTTGAAGGCTATATTTTGGGCAAAATACAACGTTCCTCCTTTGCAAAAGATGGTTTAGTTTGAGCTACTCAAAATTTGCAGCTTGTTCACAGTGATGTCTATGGTCCTAACTAGACACCCTCTTTTGGAAATTATCTTTACTTCATGACTTTCATTGATGATTTCTCCAAGCATGCATGGGTATATCCATTGAAAGCAAACTCTGAAGTGTTTATGTGCTTCAAACAGCTTTTGGTTTTGGCTAAAAATCAATGTGCATGTAAAATGGGGACCCTCCATTTTGATCGAGGTGGGGAATATATGTCTTCTAACTTTAATGCATTTTTGGTGGAACATGGGATAAAACATCAGTGTACAGTGCCGTATACACCTCAACTGAATGTAGTTGTTGAATGGAAGAACAAGCCACTCATGGAGATGCCGAGGTGTATTCAAGCTTTACCACATAGTTTCTTGCTTGAGGTTGTCATGTGTGCAGCATATGTACTTAATAGGTGTCCCACCAAAGCACTGCAGTCTATCACTGATCCTAAAGCTAAAAAGTGTATATTCATTGGCTATGACCAAAATGAGAAGGTTTGTAGGTTATACAATCCAACTAACAAAGGGTTTATATTTATTAGGTGTTGGGTGTGTGTAGAAGTGTGAAAGACACACGAGAAGCACACACAAGGAGCACAGATGCAACAAGACACACAGAGAAGAAGAATGGCTGGAATAGCTCTCTCTATTGACGATGAACTGAAGTGAAGTAAGAGCTGAATAATATCCCTAAGTACAAAGTACCACCATATATGAGTGAATCATGTATGTGGTAACATGGGGAAAAAACATCTAGCAAGCACTAGAGTAAAAAGTACCCATGTATATGGAAAAGGTTCACATCAAAGCTACTCGAGGAACACATATGTGTAACAAACCCCCCTGGAGAGAATGATGTGAACACATATAGGGAGTGACAGATCAATCCCCACAAGGTAATAAGCCTAAAGATTTGCAAAAAGCTTCAAATTTTTCCCGTGGAAGAGCTTTGGTGAATATGCCTGCCTTATTATGTTATGTAGGCACATATACCAAATCAATATCTCCTGCATGAAGATGCTCTCTCACATAGTGATAATGCACGTCAATACGTTTGGTCCATGCATGAAACACTGGGTTTCATGCAACAGCCAAAGCACTCTGACTACCAATGAGAATATATGTAGCAACATTAATCTCCATGCAAAGATCCATCAATAGGCATCTCAGCCACATGCACTCCACTATAGCTATGAAAAATGTCGTGTACTCAGCTTCACAACTCAATGTAGCCACTGTAGGTTGCTTCTTCTTACTCAACCAAGATATGCATGAGTTTCCAAGGAAAAAGCAATTACCACTAGTGGACACGCGAGTATCATAACAATCAGCCCAATCACTATCTGTAAAAGCATGCAAGCATGGATGAATATCTCTGCCATAAAAGAGACCTAAGCTCAACGTGCCTCTAAGATATCTAAACACACATTTCCCACTTACAAATGCTTAGTGCCAGGGCTATGCATGAATCAACTCAATTGGGAAACTGCATACTATATATTCGGCCTTGTGTTGCATGCATATATAAGACATCCCACAACTTGTTGATAAAGAGAAATGTCAAATGCATCACTGGAATCCTCAATTGAGAATCTAAATCTTGTCTCAACTAGTGTGGAAATTGGCTTGCAATCCTCAAAGTCAAGACACTGAAGTATTTTTTCAACATATTTTGCTTGATGCATAACAATTCTCCCCTCAATGGATACAAACTGGATGCCAAGTTAGTAGCTCAAAAGATCAAGATAAGTGACATCAAAAGTGTGCTTCAAATCAGCCATAAGAATGTCAAGTTTTGCATTACATGACCCAGTCAAGAGTATGTCATCGACATAAAGAACAAGAACTATAAGATCAGCCCCATTTTTGTGTACATAGAGTGTGCTTTCAATTGGACTACATGTGAAGCCAAGAGCAATCAAGTGCTTATGGATTTTGTCATACCATGCACATGGAGCTTGCTTGAGACCATACAAGGCTTTATGGAAGCGACAAACCATATGCTTTTGCCCTTTCATGGCAAATCCAAGAGGTTGCTTCACATAAACCTCTTCTTGCAAATCACCATTGAAAAGGCTATTTTTATGTCCAACTGATGTACTTTCCAACCTCGATGGCAACCAATGCAACCACGATACGAATGGTAGTCATGCATGAAGTAGGTGCAAAATTCTCCTCATAGTCAATGGCATATGGTTGCGCATATCCCACTTTGTACCAATGGCATTCTTTCCTTTTGGCAATCCACAGAACTCCCAAGTACCGTTCTTATGTATGGAATCCATTTCTGATTGCATAGCACTCATCCATTGTGGATTCTCACATGCATCTTCAAAAGAAAGGGGCTCTTCATTACATGCTATTGCAATAAGAGAATAATCCACAAAATTACTTGATGCATGGTGAGAGCTTGATCTTGTTCTACTAAGTAAAGATGCACTCAATTTGCTATCTTACAAAGTTTGTTTCAACCACTTTGGCATAGTTTGTGCACTCTTGATAGACATGTGTTCATTATGCACTACATCATCAACATGTACATCATGCGTGGGCTGAGTTTCATGCTCATTTTCAGCCATATGTGGCTGGAAATTTCCACAGCTTTGACATTTTTTGGCTGAAAATTTTCAGCCATGTTTGGCTAGACATTCTCTTCATTTGCAACTCTATTTTGTTGGAATTTTTCAGCCCTTTGAGCCTCAGTTGGCTGCTCTACATGGCCATGGTGAAGCGCACCATTTTGTAACAAAGGCATGAGTGTATTGAACACATCTTATGAGCTAATTGTTAGTTGTTTTTTTCATTCAAGTAGAGGGAAAGCTGAATTTTCAACAAATACCACATCTCGACTCACAATAATTGTGTTTGTCAATGGAAGATACAAATGATATCCCTTACTTTGAGCACTATAACCAACAAATATACATTTCTTTGCCTTGTCATCAAATTTGTGACGTTGTTGTGATGGCACAAGAGTATATGACAAACAACCAAACATGCGCATGTGACTAATCATGGGCTTATGTCCATTCCAAGCCTCATAAGGAGTGATGACTCTCAATGCTTTTGTAGGGCAGCGATTCAACACATAGTTTGCACACATGACCGTTTCCATCCAAAACTTATCAGGAAGGTGCTTTCCTTTAACCATACATCGTGCCATTTCAAGTAGAGTTCTATTTTTACGCTCGGCAATACCATTTTGCTGAGGTGTATATGGCACCGTACATTGGTGTGAAATACCTCTTTCACAAAGAAAAGCATTAAAGTCATGTGACGTATTTACCACCACGATGCATGCGTAGAGTCAAAAGCTTTTGTGAAGAAACATTTTCAGCCATAACTAAAAATGCTTTGAAGCAAGAAAATACCTCATTCTTTGCTTTCATAGGATATACCCATGTATGGCGAGTAGCATCATCAATGAAGGTAACAAAATATACATGCTTCCAAAAAGATGGAGTCTTGACGCGACCAGAACATCACTATGAACAAGCTACAATTTTCTTATAGTGTGTGTATGACTATCTTTTGGAAAAGAGGCATGATGCATTTTTAAAAGAATGCAACCTTCACATGCATGCTTTTCAATGGAATCAAGTGTTGGCAAACCAATAACCATGTCCTTGTTTTGCAAGTAAAGCAAGCTATTGACGTTCAAGTGACCAAAACAAGCATATCAAAGCTCCATTTCAGCAGTGGAAGAAGTATGAGCAACTAAGGCATTTGAGGCATCCCTCTTGTATATATCCATGCGATACAAACCATTACATAATGTACCCAACATCACGATAATATCATCATTGCTGAAATCATGAACCATACACTTACCATCAACAAAGTGTACACGAAGTCTAGCTTTGGCAATCAATGGAACTAACATTAGTTCTTCTTTATACCAGGCACATACAATGCATTTTTCAAGAGAATCGCACCTCCATTTGCAGTTCTAAGCACAATTTATCCTACTCCAATGATAGAATAAGAGTCATTCTTTGCACACACCACATGTCCTCCTTTGGATGCATCTTTCAAAGAGGCAAAAAATCTTTTGAGATGAAGTTATGTGCTTTGAAGCACCACTATCAAAGAACCAATCCAAATCAGCCTCACTCCCAACCATACATTTAGAATGCAAAGACGCTTCATAATGACATGTAAAAACACATGCCCAAAAATCTTGAGCCATGTTGGTTTCATCATTCTTTGCATTTGCTGAATTTTCAGCAATAGACATGCTGGATTCCTTCTTCTTTTCATTGCACTTAGCAAGCTTTCTACACTCAACAATAGTATGTCCAGCCTTTGGGCAATATTTGCATCTCTTCTTCTTTTGAAAATCAGCATCATTAGAGGAATGAGTGGAAGAGTAAGGTTGAGGCTTTGGTTTTGAGGAACCCAAAGTTGAACCATACTTGTTTTTCCCCTTTTGTGAGATACCAAGTGATCGCATTCCCTCAATCAAACCACTCCTATTCACTCTAGATTGCTCTTCTTGCAAAAGAAGAGACACAACCTCATCAAATGCATCCATATTAGGATTCCCTTTTGCAACCAAATGGAGCGTACTAGCAAAGCTTTGAAAAGATTCCAGCAATCCTTTCAACAATATAGAAATGAGTGATGCATCCGGAATAATCTCATCTATGCTTGCCAATCGTTGTTTCAAGTTCTTGATGTGTGTCACATACACATCCACTGACTCATTTTTTAGCTATACATACATCCTCAAGTTGCTTCCTCAAGTATGCAACACGTGATTCATTACACATGGCATACAAAGAAGCAAGAGTGTCCCATGCATGTCTTGATGTAGAACAACAGAATGTGTGGAACTATGTGACGCTTCACAGAAAGTGCAATCAATGCATGAGCTTGAGCATCTTTTCCATCCCATCTAAGGTGCTCCTGTGTGGGTGGAGAAGGAGAAACCACTGTACTCGAAGAAGAAGCTCCATCTATGATAGTAGACTCTGAAGTAGAAGAACATGCCGGTCTTCTATCTACATCTAGAACTATGTTCCAAAGTTGTTTTGCAACAAGAACATGCTTCATCATGTAAGACCACATTGGATAGTTGGTCCCATCAAGCTTATCTTTAGCTTGAAGCATGCCAAACAAGTCATTGTTGCCCACCATTTCATTAAAGAACAAGAATGTGACAAAAACTTTACTTCAACAAAAGCTAAAATGAGTGCTGAAATTTCAGCTCACAAACTGTCACTTTGATAGTGATTCGAATTGCATGAATGGCTTCAAAATGGGGGTAAAACCCCAAGGCACCTGTTGGAAATGTTTCTTTCCTATTGAAATTCACTATTATATGCTCCAAAGTCGATTTGCACTATTAAAAGTGCACGCACACCGTGACACAAAAAATCAAAACTTGAAAAGGATCTGAACCTGCTCTGATACCACTGTTGGGTGTGTGTAGAAGTTTGAGAGACACACAAGAAGCACACACAAGGAGCACAGATGCAGCAAGACACATGGAGAAGACGAATGGCTGGAATAGCTCTCTCTATTGACGATGAACTAAAGTGAAGTAAGAGCTGAATAATATCCCTAAGTACAAAGTACCACCACATATGAGTGAATCATGTATGTGGTAACATGGGGAAAAAAACCTCTAGCCAACACTAGAGTAAAAAGTGCCCATGTATAGGGAAAAGGTCCACATCAAAGCTACTCAAGGAACGCATAAGTGTAACAGTGGGGATGTAGTTTCTTATGAAAATAATTCATGGTTTGAAGATAATTTCAGGAAGATCAAGTTACCTTATGATTTGGAAAATGACTTTCCAACTCTCATTCAAGAAGATCAACAATTACTAGAAGATATCAATTCAGAGGATGAGGAGCAAATTGACTTCAAAGCTTGGAAGTCAAGAGACAAGACTAACTTCAAGCAATTGGAAGACATTCTAGAGTCCTCCAATCAAGCACTCAGGAGATCTCAAAGGGAGAGTAAAAAGCCCATAAGGTATGGCTATGACATATCATAATCATCAAGCATTTTGTGTATATCACTAAAGATTCTATGACAGAAGAACCTTCTTCATTTGAAGAGGCCAATAAGAAGGAAGAATGGAGAGAAGCCATGCAGGAAGAAGTTGAAGCACTCCATGAGAACAATACTTGGGATTTTGGTTCCCAAGAAGCCAAGCATGAAGGTAATAAAATCCAGGTGGATATATAAAATCAAGAAAAATTCAGATGGTTCTATAAAAAGGTACAAGGCAAGGTTAGTGGCCAAGGGGTTTGTTCAAACCCATGGAGTGGACTATGAACAAACTTTTTCACTTGTGGCTAAGATGCCAACAATTAGGGTTTTGGTAAGTGTTACTGCTTCCGAGAATTGGAACCTATATCAGTTAGATGTTAAGAATGCATTCCTAAATGGATGGATCTCAGAAGAAGTGTACATGGCTCAACCACCAGGGTATGAAGATAAGGATAAACCAGGTTTTGTATGAAAACTAAGGAATGCACTCTATGGCCTAAAGCAAGCTCCTAGAGTTTGGAATCATAGGCTTGTTACTTATTTGTAGGATCAAAGTTTTGTGGCTAGCAAAGCAGATTCTTCTTTATTTATAAAGAAGAACAACTAAGAAGTTATCTACTTATGTGTCTATGTGGATGACATTATCATTACAGGGAATGATGCTAATGGCATCAAGCAGGTTAAAGCTCAACTAATGGAAGAATTTAAAATCAGTGATCTTGGTTTGTTAACATACTTTCTTGGTCTAGAACTTGTGTATATAGATTCTAGTGTGTTTATTACTCAAAGAAAGTATATCCATGATATCTTGGTAAACTTCAATATGGAAAACACAAAAATTGTAGGTACACCCATGGAACTCAATCATAAGCTTAGTTCTCATGAAGAGGAACTTCTCGAGGATGTTACAGGTTATTAAAAACTTGTTGGGAGTCTCAACTATGCAACCCTAACAAGAGTAGACATTGCTTATGGAGTAAGTATATTAAGACAATTTATGCATGCACCAGGAAAGCCTCACATGGAAGCTACCAAGATTGTACTAAAGTATCTAAAGGGTACCATAAATGAAGGGTTGTTTTACCCATTCACTTCTAACTTGGACATAAAGATGTATTCAAATGCAGAATGGGCTGGCTCCAGGGATGATAGGAGGAGCACCTCAGGATGCTTGTCTTTTTCAGGTTCAAAGCTAATATCATGGTCATCTAAAAAGCAACCAACTATGGCATTGTCATCTACAGAGGTAGAATATAGAGGTTTAGCAAATGCAACTCAAGAGGCTATGTGGCTCAAGCAACTCTACACAGATTTGGAGTTACACTCTTACACTCCAATAATTTTCGGAGACAACACTAGCTCACTTCATTTAGCTGCTAATCATGTATATCATGCAAGGACTAAGCACATTGAAGTACACTATCATTATGTAAGGGGGAAATTGCTTAGCAAGGACATTCAATTCTCCTATGTATCAGCTCATTTACAATGTGGCAATATACTCACAAAGTCTTTGGATGGAACCTTGATGGATAGGTTCAAATTGATGATTGGTTTGCAAGAGATCAAGGCTGGATGAAGACCAAGCATGTTAGGCTTCAAGGGGAGTTTTTGGTGCAAGAGAATCCAAGCCCACATACTTGGATGATTAGCATATTTCTCATGGAGCCTTATATGATCAATCTCTTGTAAAATCAATTACATATTTACCTTTGTAAAAGAACCTTACCTCCATGAGGAGTTAGGAAGCATCAAATCTCGATTCATTTGGTAGTTGATTGATGAGATAATATATCCTATAGTTTAGGATTTACTTTTAGGTGAATTTTTGAATTTGAATTCAAAAAATTGGCTCCAAACTCAACTATAAAGGTGGATCAAAAGACTCGCGTAAAAATGCCTCGATTAGGAGATCAATTGAGAGGGATACATTGTGAATTGAGAGCTCACTCCATAGCTCAATCACTTCCCTCACATTATACAATAGATTATTGCCAATGACATTGTATTTTTATGTGATCTAATACATACATTTTCATTATATCTTTACTTCACTTCTCTACCATGACTACATCAGTACAGTGATCTTCTCAGAGGTTGTTCTCAGTGTATGATTGATCATTTGTCATGATTTAAAGAATCATAGATTCAGTATGCTGTCTATTTTATAATTAAAAAATGTCATTATCATTGGTTCTCTCAATCATGAGATATTATCATATCTTTACTCTCTGGTGTATACTCTGATGCATCCCGAAAATGTCAGGGAAGTCCTATTTGCTAAACATCATACTCAGCGTGTAGTTCATCTTTTTTATTGAAATCACTCATGATTGGTAGCTGTCTAAGTTAATTAGACACCATCAAAAGGAATTAGACTAAGTGCTATCATGTTCAGAGCATTGTTCATTATACTAAATAGGTGTAGAGACTAAAATAGCAAGTCTATGACCTTGGATTAACTTCCTACTCATCTATTTTGATCCATTGATTAGTGGATCATGTTCCAAACAACATAGGTAATTATTTATGATCATTAGCAATCTAAAGAGGCCTACTATAGTCTCCAGCACTTGTTCTTGGTTGGTGTGAAGCAGGTTTAAGAAACACCACTTCATCTTTGAAGACTATCCACCATATCCTCCAACACATTATGCCAAAGATTTCTATCAAAATGAGAATAACCAAGGTGTTAATCAAAGAGGAGGCTATTGAAGAAGGATAAAAAACAAGGAAACTATGTAGTTGAAGGTAAAAGTGATTATTATGATTCTCTTTTTATGATGAATGTAGAAACTAAGGTGAACTGCATTAATGATGTATGGTATGTAGATAGTGGTTATTCTAATCACGTCTCATTATGCTTCATGGTTTTCAAATATGCATAGTCCATGTAAAGTTCATGTTAAAATATGAGATGATACATCACATAATATTATGCAGATTAGAGATGTTGTTAAGCAAGATAAATGCAAGAAGAATTGCTTAAAGGATGTACTTTATGTTGTGACAATCACTAAGAATTTGTTGTCAATTGGTCAAATTGTAGAAAAAGGTCTACAAGTGAGATTTAATCATGCAATTTGCTTCATTGAGGAAAATATTGTATGACCATAAGGGTTTCAAAGGTGAAAGTGGATTTTTCAATGCAGAGTCATCACATTCATTGGAAAAATGATTGATCTCCCGTTTTTTAGGATTACATCCAATGCTACATTTTCCAATACTGCAGGAGAGTTGAACCTAGTTGATAACTCTAAGATTCCTAGTACATTCTCCGTATTCAATGTTTCAATGAGATAGGCTTCACATATTTCCATGAATCATGGTACATCATACTGAAATGATAAAGGCAAGGGAGCATATACTTTAGGCACTGAGGGTGAATGTCAACATAGGATAAATGTCAACATAGGATAATCATATACTTGTGGACCCAATCATAAGGTTAATGTGAGAAAATGAATAGATCATCACACATGGAGTATCACACATTTTGGTTTCATAGTCACAACACATAAATCTAAAGGAGTCAAAAGATGCAAATGGACATTAAGTGGTAGGTGCAAACAACAAAAGACCAAAATTCAATTAGAGGCTCTTGCTCGATGCACATCTCCATCTTCTTCAACCTGCAAATACTCACAAGAGAGGTCACTCAAATCAACAAATCACACAAAACATGGTTTTTAGAATATTAAAGATCACCAATTTGAAAGAAAATTTTTAATTTTTTTGAATGTCAGTCGGAGTGATGAATCCTTCTGACATCCGCCTCCACTAAACTTGCACATTGTCCTGATGGGCCAATCTACAGATCATGGAACACAGTATCAAATTGTTTTCGAAAAAAACTTGTTTAATTATTTTGAAATGTTATATCAAATATGCACCTAAATTCAAGTACAAATTTTGATAGTAAAGAAAAATTTTAAAATTATGTAAACTTGAATTAAAAAAAAATTTGTTCAATACAAGAACTTGAAAAGAAGTTTTAGAAATTCCTATAAAATTCATTCAGATAGTCATGGTACTTACTTTTCTATCAACTTTGTTCAAAAGTAATTTTTATTTTGTATAAGTGTCCTATCACTCATCTCCTAGCCATTTAACATAAGATATATCTAACTAATTCCTCTGCTGCATACATCTGCCTCGTATAGCCCATAAAGTACATTTTAGAAGTGGTTTTGAGACCACAACAGATTCATGATACCTTTTGTTTTCTTCTTTTATCTTTCTTCTTTTCTTATTTTTCTTTTATCATATTTCAGCAACCATCAATGCACTGCTTTATGTGTCTATCCTTTCTTTCTTCACAACTTTTTTGTTAGAGGGGAAATGCATAACCCCTAATCAGAGTAGAGGTTCTAGAGGCACTAGGATCGCTTAGATAAATGGTTTAGAAATTAAGGTAGCCTACCTATATAAAATAAGCTTACTTCTACTAAGAGCCACAAGTCAAGTTTTCCCTCTTCTATCCTTATAATAGCCATAAGGTCTCTAACTCCTATTTTCAACTTACACACATCCCTACTTTAGTTTCTAATTCTTCATTTCCATCATTTTAATAATTTTTCTTACATATCAAAATAATTTAAATATATAATCATGAGATGTATGAAAAGAAATTCTATAAACAACTAAAAAATAAATAAAGTAAAGAACTTTGTCACTTAATTTATTTTTGTGCTAAATGTTTTTGTTATTCTTCATCTTTGTCGTCTTCTCTTAATCATTTCCTACACTTATAGATACTAAACAAAAGATGAAAAATATAAAAAAAGGTACTATCTAAATATGCAATGCATGAAAGAACTTCTCCAAAAGCCATCTTTAATAACACATGATGAATGAGGAACTCAAAAATAGTTTTCTTCCATGCAAACAATTCAAACTCAAAATCTTGAATTCTTCATGAGTACTTGTTCTCATAAACTCATAAATATGATTAGTCAAATAGAATCATCAAGTCATACACCTACACATTTTGAATCATCTTTGATAATGTCTACTTCATCAATCAAGTATTTCTAATCACTTCTTCTCTTTATTTCAATGATAAAGATTTAGAAGTTTTTGGTGACTTTTTCATATTTTGTTCAATTTGTTTTATCATGTTTTCAATCATCTTCTTTTGTTCTTTGTTTGTGCTCTTCTCTTCATCAAGTTCTTTGATATTCTTAGGTTTACTCTAACTAGTTTCTTCATTCTTAATCTCATAACCCAATTTAATTTTCAGCTTATTTACTTTTTTTTTATCAAATAATGTATCATTTTCCATAAGATTGAGATCAAATGTGAGATAATAGTCATCATGTTTCTTCATCACTTGTATTGATTGCTCATTCTCTTCTAATTTCTTGTACACTTTGCTCAAGCTTTTGGTTTTCCCAAGTTTTTGGTTCACATTCATTTACATCAATTAGTTTCACTTGAGTAATCATTGACATCTTAGTCTCTTGGTTAATATTTTTATCATCTTCATTCTTCGGTCTCCATTGCTTTCTATATGTTCAAAACATTCTTGATTTTCTTGATTTTTCTTTTGTTTGCTCAAAAATTTCTCTCATTCCCCCTTGACCTAATTTCAAGAGTAAAGGGACCTTAATGTCAAAACTACATATTTTCTTTCCAATTTGACATACTATTTGATGTTTGGATGCATGTTCAAATGCAACACAATCATCATAGGTATGACCGATCTGATCACACCAAAAACATCGAACAATATGCTTTTGGTATCTAGTCAGTCTCTTCAGTATTGCTCAAGGAGGGCATCACCTATGATCAAGTAAAGGGGTTTGTTCCATCGAACGTATAGACATGCATTGGACTTGTGCCTCATAGCCATCTCCATGTTTGCCTATCATATTCTCGTTTATTCGAGTGTCAAAAGTATCTAATCTTTCATGTACATGTGCTAATGCAGATCGCATTGTTTCCCTAAAGATGCTAATTCATTATCAACTCATGTATTCAATGCTTTGATAGTGTCAATAATTTGTGCCATTGCTTGAGTCAATTGTGAAACAAGCGATATCAATAAATCCAATGTGGAATCAAACCTAGCATTTATAGATGACAATATGCATGATTCTAGATCATAAAGAAAGTCGGCATACTCGGGGTCCATCTTCCTATGAGCAAGCGATGAAAAGAGAAGTATGGATCTAGAAGTATACCTAGACTTTGGGACTTCTGCTACTCTTTTGACTATTTAAGACTCTATAATATTTAAGGTCATACAACTACAAGTTATGTATCATTGGTGTCATGTGAGAGCAATGGAAGTATTTCATAATTAGGTTGTCTACAACAACTCATTTTTTATCAACATAAGTTCAACATCTTAGCAGCAATAAGGATACAAATTTATCCTTAAGACAAATAATTTTAGTCATATTATGCAAGCTTTTGAAATATTTTCACATAAACATAATTCTTGATATTTTTGTTTTTATTTTTACTTTTGTTCCTTCATTCTTCTTTTTAAAGTTTCTTAAAGTTTATATCTTTAAAGGTTAACTTCTAATAGCAAAAATACAAATAATGTATAAAATGTTGGGGTTGTAAGGGTTATGTGACCTTACCCCCATATTCATATATATACATCATTTATAGAGCATTGTCTCAAGAGAGATCATATCATTGATGACATCATCAGCTAGCAACTGCCCTTGAAATCCTATATAAGGAGGCCTTGGCCACATACATACTCATTCTTGCCAATGCTAGTATTGGGAACTCAAGGAGTCTTGATCACCAAGTAAGTACTTTCAAGTTCCAGTTCGAGTTCTTGTCTTGTCTCTTGCTCTAGTCTTGTCTAGTGTTGTATCCTGGACATCTAGCCTTGTCCTATTGTAATCTTGCAGTATGAGATCTTGTCGAGTTCTTTCTTGTATCTAGTTCAACTCCTAGAAGGGAGTTGCAAATACCAAGCCTACACACTTGGCTAGATATAAAGACTTTATGTGCAAATGTTTGAGGACCCATGAGAACCATTGCTATGGATTCTTTACCTTTTTACCAATTGTAAAAGTCTATTTGACTTAGAGGAATATTTGTAGCTACCACTAAACTCGTGGAGTTTGTTAGATTAAAAAAACTAAGAATTTATTTGGAGAGAATATGTCCTAGATTACAGGATTACTTTTCTAGAGAAAGCCAATGAAGAATTCAAATTCAAAATTCAAATGACTCATCTATAAAAGATGATTGAAAAACTCATGGGCCAGAACACTCCATATCCGGTTCTTTTTTTATCTCATTGTAGGAGAGTGTGGCTTACTTCATAGCCTACATCTTTTAGCATCATTGATCATTGTTTATCAAGCCAATGATCACGTACAACATTGTTTTCATAATACAATAGACCATCTATTATATCTGCTGGTCTCTCTGTCATTGTCACTTACAATAGTCATTTTTGCTCATATCTCAGTCATTTCTCCACCATTTTCAATTTTCTATAGCTTATTGGACTCAGATCCAAATCCTCTACATCCTCACAAATTTTGAAGACATTATATTTAGTAAATTTGGAGAAAAGTGTGTCGAGGTGGTCACTTGTCAAACTCTACAGAGGTCCTAAAAAATCAGGGGTAAAGATTTGATCGCTAAATTGATTGCTATGCGTATAGTGCATCTTTCAAGTGATTTCACTTGGAATAATTAGCTCATTATGCTAATTTAATATCTCCAAAAGAAATTTTTCTAATTCGTACTGTATTGGAAGCACTGAGCTTAACAAGCAGAAGGTGTGTGAACAAAAATAGAAGGTTTTTATTAATTCTTGAACTTGGAAGTAGTTTGTTTTGAATCAATCATTTCTCACATAATTTCCAAAGTAGATAGGCACTTGTTTAGTGTCATTGGAAAGCTAATAGGGCCTACAACTCAACTCTAAAGCAAAAGATGGCTGGTACAAAGCAAGGATTAGCAGTACCTACTCATTTCTTGGAGTGTCCATCCATCTTTCCCAACAGTGGTATCAAAGCAAAGTTAAGGTAAAATGGGAGATGGTTTTCCTTCTTTCATTGATAAATTGGACAGGAACAACTACCAAGCATGGTCTTTGAGGATGAAGACATACTTGCAAGGAAGGAGTCTCTATGGATACATCTCAGGAGATGAGGAGATGCCCATTTTCAGAAGCAAAGGACAACCTACAAGAGAGGAGTATGAAAGACTCAATTCATGGTGTGTCAAGGATGCATGAGCAAGGTCATAATTACTTAACTCAGTTTCTAATTTTCTTCTTCCACCTATTAGGAACTATAAGACATCCCAAGAGACTTGGGAAACATTCTCTTCCTATTTCTCTTCCAACACAAGCGCTAGGAAGAACCAATTGTGGATTAAGTTTACCACTCAAAGAAAGCAACCAAGGCAAGGCATCTCAGAGTATGTGAACAAAGTCAAGGATGTAGCTGATCAATTGGCAAGCATAAGAGAAGAAATTGAAGAGGAGCAGATGTAAGACAAGTAATCAATGGTACTAAAGCAGATGAAAAATGGGAGAGCTTCACAACTACCATGGACTTCTACATGGACATGCAAATTCCAGACCTTATCACACTCATGGGGCAACTCTTCACCCATGAAGCCAAGCTCAACAAGAATGGAGATTAATCAAGAGGTAACACCTCTTCTACCCTATACACAGATAAAATTAAGTCTAAAGAGAAAGGAAAAATCAAGAAGATTGACGATGAAGGAGCTACCTCCCAAGCCAACTATGCATGGAGAGGTAGAAACTCAAGAGGAAGGTGCAAAGGAGGTAAGAAAGGTAGGGTGAGACCTCATAACTCCTCACCATGTAATATTTGTGGATTGTCAAATCATACTACAGATGAGTGTTACAAGAACTTCAAGAATCAGAGAGGTAGAGGATTTCAAAGAGGTGGATATACACAATCAAGAGGAAGATTCAATCACCATCAAGGCTACAATAACAACTACAACAACAACTATAATAACAACTACCAAGGAGGCTACAAATCAACGAAAGATTACAACAACTATACAGATGAGCAAGAGGATTCTCTTCTTATTATGAATATGACTTCATAACCAAGTATAAATGATGACCATCTCTTCTACATTGACTCAAGATGCTCAAACCATGTGTCATGCAATGTAGCTCTTCTCTTTGACCTTGAGGAACCAAAGGGTAAGCATCAGGTACAAATAGGTCATGACACCAAGCACTTAGTGATCAAGGTAGGAAATGTTAAAACCTCTTATGGAAATAAGAATCTGTTGAGCAGAGTTCTATATGTACCTAGAATTACCAAGAATTTGATGAGTGTTGGACAGATTATGGAAAAGGGTTTGCAGGTCAGGTTCAACAAATATGGAGCATTTGTGGAGGATTCCCAGCAAGGATTCAAGAGAATTGCCAAAGGAGAAAAGACAGGTAGATTATTCACTTTTGAACTTGATACAAGGAATATTGCACTTTATAGTTACAAAGACCAAACACTATCAGAGCTTGAACTTTGGCATAAGAGATTACGGCATATTGGTGAGAGAACTTTAAAGCAAATATGTAGAGATCAATGTGTGCTTGGGATACCTAATGTATCCAAGCAAAACATGATCTATAAATGTGGTGCTTGTCAGTTTGGAAAATCTCACAGGTTACCCTTCTCAAGGAAAGGTTACATGCATGAGGACTACCTAGATCTTGTCCATACAGATGTATGGGGACGAAGTAACGATCCCTCAATTTCTAGATCAAGGTATTATGTATCTTTCATTGATGATTTCAGTAGGTGGACTATCTTATATTTTATGAAGCACAAAGATGAATTATTCAGTTGCTTTAAAAAGTATCTTGCACTTGTTGAGAACCAAACAAGCAGAAGTCTAAAGAGACTAAGGTCAGATGGAGGAGTGAGTACTTCTCAAATGAGTTTGATGCATTCTTACAAGATAGAGGAATCAAGAGAGAAATTACAAGGTATACCCCTGAGCAAAATGGGGTGGCAGAGAGGAGAAATAGACTAATTGTTGAAACAGCTAGGTCAATGTTAAATGAGAAAAAATTACCTAATTACTTGTGGGCAGAGAGTGTATCTACTGCCACTTATCTTGTAAATAGGTTGCCATCAAAGTCTCTTGATGGAATGACCCCATATGAAGCATGGCATGGTAGAAGACCTTCACTTGATCATTGCAGGATCTTTGGATGTGTTGCTTATGTGCATATCCCTTCTCAAATAAGAGGTAAGCTAGACCCTAAGGCAGAGAAGTGCATCTTCATAGGGTATGACTTGAATAAGAAAGGATACAGGTTCTACAATCCTTCTAAAAAAGGATTTATGGTCATTAGAGATGTTGTCTTTGATGAGAATGACTCTTGGTTTGAAAGTGAATGCAGGAGACTAAAGCTACCTTATGACTTGGAAGAGGAATTTCCAAGCCTCACCAAGGAGGAACCAAAACATATTGAAGACATCAATTCAGATGATGAGGACATCATCAACCTAGAAGAATTCAAGGCATGGAAATCCAAAGGCAAAGTCAAGATGAAGAAGTTGGAGGATATACCTGAATCATCCAACAAAGCAATCAGAAGATCACAAAGGGTGAGCAAGAAGCCAATTAGATATGGGTATGATAATTCTTTAGTTACTAAGCACTCTGTTTATCTTGCAAAAGACTTGTCATTTGAAGAGCCATCATCATATGAAGAGGCAAAGACTAAGGTAGAATGGATGAAGCTATGGATGAGGAGATTGAAGCACTCAAGGAGAATGATACTTGGGAGCTAGTGCCAAAGAAAGATTCTATGAAGGTAATTGGTTCTAGATGGATCTATAAGATCAAGAGGAATTTTGATGGATCAATAAGTGGGTATAAAGCTAGACTTGTGGCTAAGGGTTTTGCACAAACCCAAGGAGTTGATTATGAACAAACCTTCTCACCTGTGGCCAAAATGCCAACCATCAGGGTATTGGTAAGTGTGGTTGCATCAAAGAATTGGAACATGTATCAATTGGATGTAAAATATGCATTTCTGAATGGCTAGATTTCAGAGGCGGTGTACATGTCTCAACCTCCTGGCTATGAGGACCCAAGCAAGGTAACATATGTGTGTAAATTGAACAAAGCTCTTTATGGATTGAAGCAGGCACCTAGGGCATGGAACCATAGGTTGACTACATACCTTCAGGTTCAAGGATTCATCATGAGTAAAGCAAATACTTCTCTATTTGTGAAGAGGAGTAATTCAGAGGTAGTATACCTGTGTGTATATGTTGATGATATCATACTCACAAGTAATGATGCTAATGGCATCAAGCAGATCAAGAATCAAATGATGCAGGAGTTCAAAATAAGTGATCTAGGATCACTAAAGTATTTTCTTGGACTTGAGTTAGTCTATACTAACTCTGGAATTTATATTACTCAGAGAAAGTATATACAGGACATGTTAAACAAGTTTCATTTGCAGGATGCCAAGGTAGAAAGCATTCCAATAAGGTAAACCAAAAGTTAAGTGCTCATAAAGGTGATGTGCTTGAGAATATTGCAGGTTACCAAAGCATAGTGGGAAGCTTGAACTATGCTACATGATTGATATTGCTTATGGAGTAAGTGTTTTAAGTCAATTTATGCACAAACCTAGGGCACCTCACTTGGAAGCTGCCAAGAGGATTTTGAAGTACCTTAAGGGCACTCAAAATCAAGGATTATATTTCCTTATACCTCAGATTTGGACATCAAGATATATTCTGATGCAGATTGGGCAGGTTGCAAAGATGATAGAAGGAGTACCTCAGGCTACCTATCTTTTGCAGGTAACAAACCTATATCATGGTCTTCAAAGAAGCAACCTACTATTGCTTTATCTTCTATAGAGGCAAAGTATAGAGGATTGGCCAATGCTACTCAAGAGGCCATATGGATCAGATTGTTATATACAGATTTGGGTTTGCATACTACATCTCCAATGATTTTTGGAGATAATCCAAGCTCATTACATCTTGCAGAAAATCCTATTTATCATGCTAGGACCAAGCATATAGAGTTCCACTATCATTATGTGAGAGAGAAGCTATTGAGCAAGGAAATTAGTTAGCATATGTATCAACTAATATGCAATGTGCAGACTTATTAACCAAAGCACTTGATGGTACAAAACTTTGCGGGTTTAAGTCTATGATTGGATTGCAGGACATTCAAGAGGAGTAAAAAAGAAGATCAAGCCAAGATGTTTGGCTTGAGGGGGAGTTGTTGGTGCAAATACCAAGCCTACACGCTTGGATAGATATAAAGACTTTATGTGCAAATGTTTGATGACCCATGAGAACCACTGCTATGGATTCTTTGCCTTTTTCCCAATTGTAAAAGTCTATTTGACTTAGAGGAATGTTTGTAGCTACCACTAAACTCGTGGAGTTTGTTAGATGAAAAAAACTACGACTTTATTTGGAGAGGAGAGAATATCTCCTAGATTAGAGGATTACTTTTCTAGAGAAAGCCAATGAAGAATTCAAATTCAAAATTCAAATGACTCATCTATAAAAGATGATTGAAAAACTCAAGGGAAAGATCACTCCATATCTGGTTCTTTATTTTATCTCATTGTAGGAGAGTGTGGCTTACTTCATAGCCTACATGTCTTAGCATCATTGAGCATTGTTTATCAAGCCAATGATCATGAACAACACTGTTTTCATAATACAATAGATCATCCATTATATCTGCTAGTCTCTTCGTCATTGTCACTTACAACAGTCATTTTGTATTGCTCATATCTCAGTCATTTCTCCACCATTTTCAATGTTCTATAGCTTGTTGGAATTAGCTCCAAGTCCTCTACATTTTGACAAATTTTGAAGACAAACTATTCAGTAAATGTGGAGAAAAGTGCATCGAGGTGGTCACTGGTCAAACTCTACAGAGGTCCTAAAAAATCGGGGGTAAAGGTTTGATTGCTAAATTGATTGCTTTGTGTATAGTGCATCATTTCAAGTGATCCCACTTGGAATCATTAGCTCATTAAGCTAATTTAATATCTCCACAAGGAATTTTTCTAATTCCTATTGTATTGGAACCACTAAGCTTAACAAGCAGCAGGTGTGTGAACAAAAATAGAAGGTTTTTATTGATTCTTGAACTTGGAAGTAGTCTGTTTTGAATAAATTGTTGGAGTTAGACGTCTGCGGAAGCACGCGAACAGCACAAGGAAGAGGAAGAAGCTTGGAGCACAACACACAAGACTGAATGTATTACTAGAGAATGTACAAAGATAAGTAGCCCATTAGGGCAATAGGCGTATATACAAGCCGGGGGAAAAAAACCTCCTAAAGAGGGAAAAAAGTGCCCCGGCGGTCCTAGAGTGTTCACACACATCACTACCTAAATATATCAACAAATCCCCCCTGGGAGTGATGCGGTGAACAAGGAGCTGGCACTCATGTATAAGGAAGTGTCGAGCTATGTGGAAATCACTCCACAAAAGGAAGTAAGCCCAAAGCTTTGCGGAAAGCTTCAAACTTCTCCCTAGGTAGAGCCTTCGTGAAAAGGTCTGCAATGTTCTCCTGCGTGGGCACATATGCCAAGCTGATCTCCCCAGTAGAGAACCTCTCCCTGACATAGTGATAATGCACCTCAATGTGATTAGTGCGAGCATGGAACACAGGGTTCCTCGCAACTGCCAATGCGCTCTGACTGTCAGTGAAGATGGTGGTGGCAGAAGACTGGCCAACACCCAAATCAGCCATAAGGCGTCTGAGCCACACACACTCAACTGTCGTTGTGAAAGCTGCCCTATACTCAGCCTCACGACTGGAAGTGGCCACAGTAGGTAGGCTGCTTCTTGCTCAACCAAGATATACATGAGCTACCAAGCATGAAGCAAAAACCACTGGTGGACACACGAGTGTCATAGCAACCAGCCCAATCTGAGTCAGAAAAAGCATGCAAATCTGGCGGTAGTGATCCCCCCTTGGGATAAAACAACCCAAGTAGCCGAGTACCACTCAAGTAGCGAAAGATGCGCTTAACCGCTTTCCAATGCGTGACTCCTGGGCAATGCATAAACCTGCTCATCTGTGAGACAGCAAACTGAATATCTGGCCGAGTAATGCATAAGTAAATCAAGCATCCAACAGCCTGCTGATAGAGAACAGCATCAAATGCATCTCCAGCATCATGAAGACTCAATCGTAAACCTCTCTCCATAGGAGTGGCAATAGGCTTACAGTCTTCAAGGCCAAAACACTGCAATAATGTGTCAATATATTTCGTTTGACACAAAGCCATTCCACCATCAACTTCCATAAACTGAATGCCCAAATAGTGATGCAAATGCCCCAAATCAGACATCTCAAATGAGGCATGCAAATCAGCCTTGAAATCAGCAATATGCTTCTCAAGAGGACCAGTGAGCAGCATGTCGTCTACATAGATAACAATGATCAAAAGCACATCATTAGCACGCTTAACATATAAGGTGCTTTCAGTTGGACTATTCTCAAAACCATGTGCAATCAGATAGGCATGTATTTTCTCATACCAAGCACGTGGTGCTTGCTTTAAACCATATAACGCCTTCTTTAACCTGCACACCTGGTTTTCATGCCCTTTCTGCACAAAGCCACGGGGCTGAAAAACATACACTTCTTCATGCAAGTCACCATTCAGAAATGCTGTTTTAATGTCCAACTGATGTACATTCCAACCATGATGGGCTGCAAGTGCACAAATGCTCCGAACAGTAGTCATACGGCATGTAGGTGCAAAGGTCTCATCAAAATCAATGCCTCTTTCCTGCACATAAACCTTTGCAACAAGCCTAGCCTTATACCTGTCAACTGTACCATCAGGTTTACGCTTCAGCTTGTATACCCACTTAGTGCCAATGGCCTTCTTGCCAGGAGGCAAGTCACATAAAGACCATGTACCATTCTTCATTATAGCATCATATTCAGATTGCATAGCAGCCATCCAATTTTCTGAATTTTGTGCTTCATCAAAAGAAACAGGCTCATTCTCATCACAGAGACTAGATGCAGCCATAGCATAGCAATCTGATGCAAAGGAGGTACTATGAGAGCCTGAACGAGTACGATATGACAAAGGTGCATCTAATTTGCTGTCACGCAAAGTCTGCACCAGCCATTTTGGCATAGTTTTTGCCTGTTCAATATCAGCTCTCTCATCAACAAGTACATCATGTAAATCTGCATCAGAAATGGCATGATCTGCATCATCATATGAAACCTGCAAAGGCTGAGAAGTTGCCTCATTAGGACCAGCGCTAGCCTGTCCACCTGTAAAAAGAGGCATCAAAGTATCATACATGTCTTTGGAGCTAACAGATGTCTCCTTAGTACATGAAAGCAATGGCTGAATAGCATCTTCCACAAAGACAACATCACGGCTAACCAGAATGCGTTTAGTCTGTGGATGATACAGACGATAGCCTTTACTTTCAGAACTGTACCCAACAAAAATACATTTTACTGCCTTATCATCCAATTTTCTGCGATGTTGTTCAGGCACTAATGCATATGCCAAACAACCAAAAACACGCAGATGAGCAACAGATGGCTTGCGGTCATGCCAAGCCTCATATGGAGTGATAGACTGCAACGCTTTCGTGGGACACCTGTTCAGTACATATGCCACACATGACAGCCTCAAGCCAGAAACTATGTGGTAAAGCCTGACTTTTGACCATGCACCTCGCCATCTCCATGAGTGACCTGTTCTTTCGTTCAGCAACTCCATTCTGTTGAGGTGTATACGGAACTGTACACTGGTGTTTTATCCCACGTTCAGCCAGAAATGCATTAAAATCTGAAGACATATATTCCCCCCCTCGATCAGAACGGAGGGTGCCCATTTTACATGCTGACAGATTTTCAGCCAAAACCAAAAACTGTTTGAAGCACATGAACACTTCGGACTTTGCTTTGAGTGGATATACCCATGCATGCCTGGAAAAATCATCAATGAAAGTCACGAAGTAAAGGTAATTTCCAAAAGAGGGTGTCTGCATAGGACCACAGACATCACTATGTACAAGCTGCAATTTCTGCATAGCCCGAACTGAACCATCTTTTGGAAAGGAAGAACGCTGCATTTTGCCCAAAATACAGCCTTCACAAACATGTTTTCCAGGTGCCTCAAGTTTGGGCAAAGAGGACACCATTTCAGATTTCTGCAGGCGTAACAAACTAGCAAAATTCAGATGACCAAAGCGTGCATGCCAAAGCTTTGCATCTGACATAGCCTGAGAATCATGAACTGCACATGCCGAATCATTCACAGATTTTTCATAGTCTATGAGCTTATACAGCCCACGACATAAAATGCCAGAAGCAATAATCACATCGCCATTTGAGAGATCATGGACTGTACACCTGTCATCAACGAATTTCACAACCAAGCCAATCTTGGCTAATGCAGAAACTGATAATAGGTTCTTTTTGATCCCTGGCACAAATAAAGCATCTGACAAAGTGAAAGAACTACCATCAGCAGTAGTCAGAATGATCTTACCAACTCCCATAACAGGATAAGAGGAGTTATTGGCGCATGTGACAGTATTCCCTGTAGGGGCAGGCTCGAGTGAAGAGAAGAAACTGCACTGCGAGGTAATATGTTTGGTTGCCCCACTGTCAAAGTACCAAACATCTGAGTCTACTGCAGACATGCACTGATCATGAGAAGATGGGTCAAAACTGCAAACAGTAGTAAACGCCCATTCTTCTTCCTGCACAAGATTTGCAGACTCTGTTTTTGGTGTAGAGGCCTCTGCAACAACCATTCCAGCCTCTTTCTTCTTTGCCTCTTTAGCAGCCAGTTTTGGACAGTTCTTTATAATATGATCATTTCCTTTACAGTACTTGCAGAACAATTTCTGCTTTTTTTATTTCTTCTCATCTTTATCCTGGTTCTTCGATTGTGCAGCATTTGCAGATTTCTGCTTACTAGTAGAAGAGCTCCATTTTCCTTTGCCCTTCTGACTAGCCAGGAAAGCTTGATCTGCAACACGCATAATGGACTTGTTCTGCCTGGACTGATCTTCCTGCAACAGAACAGAGACTAATTCCTCAAATGACAAGGCGTTTGGATTGCCTTTCATCATCAATCGAAGAGTAGAGGCAAAACTCTGATATGAATCAGGAAGGCCATTCAAAACGGTCTGCACAAGTGAGCTATCTGGTATAACCTCATCAGCAGAAATCAATTGTTCCTTCAGGTCTTTGATCTTTGTAAGAAAACTGTCCATCGAATCACCTTCATTCATGTGCTCACTCTCCAACTGTTTTCGGAGGTAAGCAACACGAGCCTCATTCCTAGCCTGGTACAAAGTGGTAAGTGTATCCCAAGCATCCTTTGCTGTTCTGCAAGAGCGAATGTGAGGAATAATGGCACGTTTGACAGACAAAGCTATCAATGCATGTGCCTGGGCATCTCTGCCATCCCAACGAATCTGCTCTGCAGTAGGTGCAACAGAAACAGCAGCACGAACAGGAATCTGCGGAATATCATCTTCGACACCATCTTCATCAGCTCCAACACCTGTATTTGCAGTACCTGTCGTTACAGGTGTAACAGGACGTCTTTCAACACCCTGCACAATGTTCCACAATCCTTTTGCAACCAGTACATGTCGCATCATATAAGCCCATAATGGGTAGTTGGTACCATCCAACTTATCCTCAACAGCCAACATACGGAATACATCACTGCTTTCAGCCATGGCCGGTGACTAAAATACCTTGATGCAGAAAATTGACTGTATCTCAAAAAGTTGAACAGAACTGCCCAAACAAGTTCTGCTAGACCTGTAGTAGACTTCGAGACGCTTAAACTGGTGAACAGAAACTGGTATATACCTTTGGCACAAAAGGACGAAATAGCCTGCACAAGCACTGCGATACTGCGTTCGGAGGCCGAAACGAGCTCAGATCGCGATTTCGGCACCACATAGCGAAGCTGTTTTGATCTCAAAAACACCCTGAGTATGCTCACCAAATTTTGTGCGAATCTGAGACTGCAAACGGAGGAGTGTCGACGGCGCCCTAGAAGAATCAATGACCTGCTCTGATACCAATTGTTGGAGTTAGACGTCTGCGGAAGCACGCGAACAGCACAAGGAAGAGGAAGAAGCTTGGAGCACAACACACAAGACTGAATGTATTACTAGAGAATGTACAAAGATAAGTAGCCCATTAGGGCAATAGGCGTATATACAAGCCGGGGGAAAAAAACCTCCTAAAGAGGGAAAAAAGTGCCCCGGCGGTCCTAGAGTGTTCACACACATCACTACCTAAATATATCAACATAAATCATTTCTCACATCATTTCCAAAGTACATAGGCACTTCTTTAGTATCATTGGAAAGATAAGAGGGCCTACAACTCAACTCTGAAGCAAAAGAGGGTTGGTACAACGTAGGGATTATCAGTACCTACTCATTTCTTGGAGTGTCCATCCATCTTTCCCAGCATTGTAATCCAGAGATCTTGCTCCATACTTACGATCCCGGGTTGTGGCATCTCCTGTATCATCTCTAGCTGAGTTCTCTATACCTATCAGTTTGAGGTTGTGGGACTTCTTGTATCAACTACATATTCTTGTACTATTTTCCCTATGGGGGTGTTCTTGTAATCAGAAGCATATTTCCAAAATGTTGTCTATTGTAGTCAGAGAGCACAATCTAGTGCTCCCTTGACATTTTGGTAAGACTAGCTTATATTCAAGACTAGGCTTCATGGAGAATGCTTATGAGCAGATTGTGGTATCACTTCAAAGTCATCAACAACAAATCAAGGACCTAACTCATAGATAGACACAAGTCGAGATGGAACATCTAGTGCATGTAGGCACACTCATCCAGGAACTACAAGAACGAGCCGGGAATCCTCAAGAAAATCAAGGAAGCATTCAAGTGAACCAACATCCTAGTTCATCTTTCATGAAGGGACCCAAAATTTGCATGCCAAAAAAGTTCAATGGTGATAGCACAGAGTTTTGAAAGTCAAATTGTACATCCGTATGTAGCCTAATAGATACCCTGATGATGCATCCAAGGTTGGTTTTATTGGAACCTTGCTCTATGGTCAAGCATTATCATGGTTTTCCCCAATCTTGGAGAAGGATATGGTAGTACTTTATGAACATGAGGGGTTTCTTCAAGAACTCACCACCACATTTGGAGATGCAGACATGAGTTGAGTGGCAAAAACAAAACTCCGGAAGGTATGTCAAGGTAACCACCCTACCTCTACCTATGCATCAGAATTTAGACAATCGATATGTGACCTCACTTGGCATGAAGATTATTTCATAAGCCAATTTAGATGGGGTTTAAGAGATGATGTAAAGGACCTTATGCTCATGATGCCAGAGGTTAAGACATTGAATGAATATGTCAACCAAGCTATTCAATGTGATAACCATCTTTTTGAAAGGAAACAAGAAAAACAAATAGAAGGAAGACCTCACCAATGGAAACCCTTCCTGCCCACTCCTAGATATGAGTTTATGCCCAAACCTATCCAGATAGATGTAACTAGATTCTTGCCTCTAACACCACAAGAGAAACAAAAAAGGAGGGATAACAAGCTATGCATGTATTGTGGAAACCCTGGCCATATTGTAGTTAATTGTCCCAACAAGAGAGCGAATTCGAGAGTCGTAGCCACCCTTGTAGAGCAGGGAAACAAGGAAGTCTAATTGTAAAAGAGACCGTACAATTGGACCATGATATAAGAAAGGGTCTCATAATTCCAGCTACACCCATAGAAACATGTCTTGCACCTGTCAAGTTAATTGTGGCCAAGAAGACCCTTTCCCTTATAACCCTAGTAGATTCAAGAGCCTCCTCATGTTTCATCGATGAAGGATTGGTTAAGAAACATGGAATTCTTGTACTTCAAAAGAAAAAATCAGTAATAGCTGAAGTAGTAGATGGTCAACCTCTAGCATGTGGGAATATAACCATGGAAACCACACCATTAAGAGTACACCTTGGTGACCATGAATCCCACATATGTTTCAATGTATTATCGAGCCCAGTACATTTGTTATCATTGGAATGCCCTGAATAAGAAACATAATCCAAACATTAATTGGGAAAATAATAAAATCACCCGTCGAGATATCCAGAAGAACTCGACATATGTGGGAGCCAAAGCCTTCATACATGCAATGAGGAAGGAACCGACATATATGATCTATGCCATACCAACTCAAGAATCCAAGAAAGAGGATCTAGTGCAGCTACCTGATCAGTACAAAGACTTTGAAGATGTTTTTGAAAAGAAGAATGTTGATATCCTCTCAGATCATAGACCTTATGATTGTGCCATAGAACTTCAAGAGGGAGCAAAACTACCCTTTGGACCAATCTTCAGACTATCCCCGGAGGAACTGACAGTTACTACGCAAGAACATTGATGAGAATCTAGCAAAGCGGTTTATCAAACACTCAAAGTCTCTAGTAGGAGCTCCTGTTTTATTTGTAAAGAAGAAGGATGGGACTCTCCGGATGTGTGTAGACTATCGTGGATTGAATAAAGTCACTATAAAGAATCGATACCCTCTACCACTCATATCAGAGCTCTTAGAACACCTTGGAAAAGAAAAATTCTTCACAAAAATTGACCTTCGAGGAGCTTACAACCTTGTCAGGATCAGAGAAGCAGACAAATGGAAGACATCATTTCGAACAAGGTATGGCCATTTTGAACATGTAGTTATGCCATTCGGTCTCACAAATGCTCAAGTTGTCTTCCAATATATGATGAATGATATCTTTCGAGAATATTTAGATGATTTTTTTGTAATATACCTTGACGATATCTTGATATTCTCCAAAAATCTAGAGGATCATGAATGTCATGTAAAGATAGTCCTAGAGAAACTAAGAGAAAAAAGGATTATATGCCAAATTGGAGAAGTGCTCTTCCCATAAGATAGAAGTGGAATTTTTAGGATACATTGTATCAGATAAAGGAGATTATGGACCCTAAGAAGATTGAGACAATCCTTGATTGGCACCACCTTCATGTGTTCAAGATGTACAATGTTTTCTGAGGTTTGCCGATTTCTACAGGATATTCATCAAAGATTACTCCAAGATAGTGACATTTCTTAACAAGCTTACAGAAAACTCCAAATTCTCATGGACCGAAGAAGTAGAAAAAGCCTTTCAAACCTTGAAATCAACATTCACTACTGCTCCAATTTTAGTTCATCTTGATTCCAGTAAGCCCTTCTTCCTAGAGACTGATGCATCAGACTTTGCCCTAGGGGGCATTCTTTCCCAATATGGAGATGATGAACACCTACATCCAGTTACATATCATTCAAGGAAATTTTCACCTCCACAAATTAATTATGAAATTCTTGATAAAGAACGTCTTGCCATATTGGACCCGTTTGATGCTTGGTGTCACCATATAGAAGGAGCAACTCATAAAGTTACTGTGTATACAGATCATAAGAACTTAGAGTATTTATGACCACGTGCATCCTCAATAGAAGGCAATCTCGATGGAGTAACTTTCTATCCAGATTTGACTTTATCATCGCATACCGTCCAGGATGTCAACAATGTCAGTCAGATGCCTTGTCCAGAAGATCTTACCTTGCACCAAAGAAGGGTGAAGAGGCCTTTAATCAACAAGAGAGTGTATTACTCAAGCTTGAGCAGCTCCAATTAGCAACTATCTCTTCAAAGCATCATGAAGACTCAGCCTTGAATCAATTGAACTATGAGAATCTACCACAAGATGAATTGTTTTGTAACATTAAACAGAAAGTTCAAGAAGGAAAAGTCCAAGAGGTAAATGAATTTCAGGAAAAGGATGGATTACTACTCTATAAGAACCTATTGTATGTCCCTCCAGGAAAGAGCAGGATCCAACTACTTCAACAACGTCATGAAAACCTTGCAGCATGACATTTTGGAGTGAATAAAACAATAGAGCTCATATCAAGGGATTTTTGGTGGCCTCAAATGTGGAAGGAAGTCAAAGAATATATATGAACATATTACACTTGCAATAGATCTATGGTACCCTAACATAAACCTCATGGCCTCTTACAACCTTTACCTATTCCAGAAAGGCCATGGGCTTCATTGTCTATGGATTTCATCATAGATCTACCAAATTCAGATAAGTATGATGCCATTCTTGTTATTGTGGATAGACTTACAAAGACGGAACACTTCATTCCAACTACCAAGGCAATCATAGGTGTAGCCACTCCTAGACTTTTTCTGAGATACATCTTTAGGCTTCATGGATTGCCTGATGATATTGTCAATGATCGAGGTCCACAATTCATATCTAGCTTTTGGAACAATCTTTGCAAGCTTCTTGATGTTCAAGTTAGACTATCTATAGCAAATCATCCACAGACTGATGGACAAACAAAATGAGTGAATCAAGTCCTAGAGCAATATCTCCGTTGCACCAGTGACTATCATCAAAATAATTGGTTTGAGCTTTTACCCTTTGTAGAGTTTGCATATAAAAATAATGGTCATGCATCTACTAAGCAGAACTCCCTTCTGCTTAGTAGATGCATGAACAACATCCAAGGATGGATATACAACTCTCAAATTATGGACAACATCCAAGGATGGATATACTACTCTCAAATCATGTCAAGAACCCAACTGCCAGAGACAAGGTACAGTACCTAATAGACATTCACAAAGAACTCAAGGAAGAGGTCCATAAAGCTCAAGAACAATATAAGTACTATGCAGATCAACATCGTATTCAAAATCCATTGTATCAAATTGGGGATAAAGTATGGTTACTCAAAAACAATTTGAAAACTTCAAGGCCTTGTGCAAAGTTAGATCATCAAAGATTTGGTCCATTCACCATCTTTGCCAAGATTAATCCAGTCGCCTTCAAGCTCCAGCTACCAAGTACCATGAGAATACATCCAATTTCCCATGTATCCATGTTGGAACCATATCAGACTTCACCATTGAGGGGGGAGAGACCTAGTCCTTCACCACCTATCGAGATTGATGATCATGAAGAATTTGAAGTCTAGCATGTCCTAGATTCGAGAATATCCCAAGGAAGATTGGAATACCTTATTCATTGGAAAGGGTATGACATAAGTGATCATACTTGGGAACATGCAGAAAACCTTTAGAGAGCACCAATCAAGGTTCGAGAATTCCATAAGAGAAATAGAATGAAGCCAAGACCAAAGAACATGACTGCTCCTCGTGGAACTCGTCGCTTGAGGGGGAGGTGATGTCATGGACAAAGGAAACCATCCTGAACCTCAAATTCCATGTGAATCCTATATCTCATGATTGGTTCAAAATTAGGAGACACCAATGCTTCCATTGCATCCGAAACATGCCAAAACTCTAAGATCGACTGTCTATTTGCTAAATTCTAAGATTTGGAGGTCATGTTCGGATTGTTGACATCATTGATGACATCATCAACTCGCAACCACCCTTGGGAACCGCCCTTGAAATCCTATATAAGGAGGCCTTGGCCACATACATACTCAGTCTTGCCAATGCCAATCTTGGGAGCTCAAGGAGTCTTGATCACCAAGTAAGTACTTTCAAGTTCCAGTTCGAGTTCTAATCTTTTCTCTTGCTCTAGTCTTGTATCCTGGACATTTAGCCTTGTCCTATTGTAATCTCGTATTATGAGATCCTATCGAGTTCTTTCTTGTATCTAGTTCATTTCCCAGAAGGGATTTCTTGTAATCCAGAGATCTTGCTCCATACTTACAATCCCGAGTTGTGGGATCTCATGTATCATCTCTAGCTGAGTTATCTATACCTATCAGTTCTGGGTTGTGGGATTTCTTGTATTATCTACATATTCATATTTCCAAAATCTTGTCTATTATAGTCAGAGAGCACAATCTAATGCTTCCCTAACATAAAACATCTATAGGTTTTGAAGACATTGATGGAGATTCAAGTAGTTCAGAAAAGGGACTTGATGAGGAACTTGGATTGCCCTTATTTGAAAACTCGATGAGTAAGAAAGGCACATGCAAATGAAACAAGGAGAAGTGACCCAAGACCAAGAGCATTTGGAAGGATGTGGAATTCAGTGCAATGATTGACATATGATAGTTAGATGGCTCGTCATTGTGCCTACATGACCAAGGTAATACAAGATGTTGAACCTTCTTGTTTTGAAGATGCAATTGGAAATGTAGATTGGGAGAAATCTATGGATGAGGAGACGGCTACACTTTATGGAAACGATACGTGGAATCTTGTTCCATTGTTGGAAGGAAAGAAACCCATAGGCTACAAGTGGGTTTACAAGGTAAAGCACAATGTTGATGGTAGCATAACCAGGTGCAAAGCGCGATTGCTAGCAAAAGGATATGCATAAACATATGGAAGTGATTATGAGGAAACATTCAGCCCTATAGCTAAAATGTCTACTATCAGAACACTTGTTGCATTAGCTACAACAAAAGGATGGACTTTACATCAGATGGATGTGAAGATTGCCTTCCTAGATGGTGAGTTACAGGAAGAAGTATACATGGAATAGCCACAAGGATATGAAGACTCAAAGAACCCAAAGTATGTTTGAAGGTTCCAAAAGACTTTTTATGGACTTAAACAAGCCCCTCATGCTTGGCATGCAAGGATTGTTGATTATTTGACCACCATTGGATTTTCTATGTGTGATGCAGATCATTCATTATATGCAAGGAAGGGTGATGATGGCATCATGATTGTGGCTATTTCTGTTGATGACTTGATTGTAGGTAGTGACAATGAAGCAAGCATTAAAGAGGTAAAGCGACTCCTTATGAAAGATCTTGGTGTGTTGTGCTACTTTTTGGGCATTGAGTTTATACATACAGAAATAGGTATATGGATGTCACAAAGGCAATATGCCTTGGATATGCTGCAAAAAGTATGGTATGGCTGATTGTAAGCCAATTTCTATGCCATTATATCAAAATTTGAAGTTGGATACTACATCAAGTGAAGCATCGAAAAATGCTACTATGTACAAGAAAATTGTGAGAAGTTTGATATATCTCATAATTACAAAGTCTGATCTAAGCTACATTGTTGGACTTGAAAGTCAATTTATGGAGGTTCCTAGGAAGTCACATTTAGATGCTCTGAGGTGCACTCAACGTTATGTGAGTGCTACTTTGGATTATGCATTGTTTTATGAAGCTAGTGTAGATTTGCAGGTTCATGGATACACCGATGCAAATTGGGCTAGTAGCATTCCAGATAGAAGATCTACTAGTGGCTTTCTATTCTCACTTGAGAGTGTAGCTATTACATGGAGTAGTAAGAAGTAACCCATTGTTGCTTTGTCAAGTATAGAGGCTGAGTATAGAGGTTTTGCAACGGCAGCATGTGAGGCATCATGGCTAGAGATGCTACTTGCAGATTTAGGTGTGGAAGTGCAAAAGCCTATCACCATCTATTGTGATACTCTTAGGATCATACAATTAGCACAGATAAAGCATATAGAGGTACATTATCACTTCATTAGAGAGAAGGTATTAGCAGGTGATATTGATCTTGTTTATGTGAGAACAGATGAGCGGGTTGCTGATATTTTCACTGAAGCACTTGGACTAGAGAAGCTAAAGAAGTTTTGAAAGATGCTTGGATTAGAGGACATGACATTGAGCATGAGAGGGAGTGTTGAGATATTAAGCTCAACATGTAATGATCAAGGATGACACATATCACTTTTCATTTCTTTGACATGTATAGTGTTCACATCGATATATGTCACAGATACTTCATTGAGCTTTACTAGATTTATCTACCGAGATTGATGGCACATTTGTTTCTTGCCAGCTCACTCATTCGTGGACATTAGGATTTTCCTTATGTACTATTCTTTATACATTGCACTTGTTGTATTGTTGTTTTTAGGTCATTCTTGTACGTTCCTTTTATGTAATAAAAGAAGAAGAAGATCATTCTCCCTTGCCACAATTTGTGTGTGTGCTTCTCTTTGATAGTGAGTGTGTGTGTGTGAGCTCTCTTCCTTATCTCCTTCCTCGTGATAGGTGGCATGTGGATCACCTAAATGAATTATGGTTGTGTTTCCTCAAGTGCCAAGAATACAGATTGTGCTTGAATTTGACGAAGTTTGTGTTCTTTATTCAATGTGGCAAGTTGTTGGGTCATATCATCTCGGCACAGGGTATCCAAGTTAATCTAGACAAGGTCAAAGTTGTATTAGAAGCTCTCGCCCCATTGAATGCTAAATTAGTTCTTTGTTTTCTCAGGAAAATTCAATGGCATGGTCATCACCTAAGGTGGCTTGCACATCTTACTATTTCGCATAACAAATTAATTAATCTCCCTCCAAAAGACTTCCATTGGCCAGGGAGTGCTAGTTTGCTTTTGATCACTTGAAGACTTTATTGACACAGGCTTCTATCATGCAAGCACCCCATTGGGAGCTCCCATTCCATGTTTACATTGATGCTTCGGACATCGCTATTGGTAGTGTCCTTACTTAGGTCACTGATAAATGGTATAGACCAATTTATTATGCTAGCCAACAACTTGCCAATGCGGAAAAGAATTATTTGGTTATTGAAAGGGAATGTCTAGAATCGATCTACTCCATTAAGAAGTATTTCCATTACTTATTAGGCGGAAAATTTACTTTCCATGTGGATCATGCTACCCTTGTTTATCTAGTTTAGAATCAGGCTTGTATAGGCACACTAGCATGATGATTTCCTACAGTTACAAGAATTTGATTTTGAGTGCATCGGCCAAGCATGCATCATGCTTTAGCTGATTTTCTCTCCTGGTTGGATTTTGGTAAGGCGCCTGATGTAAATGACATGAACCTTCCGTCCATTTATATAGCCCAATAGCTAGTATTGCCACACCGTGTGATCTACCTACTACTTACTATGATATGATTTTCTCTTTTTTGAAGATGGGTATACCCCCCGCCTCATTATCCTTATCGGGGCACCATAAGATAGTAGCCTATAGTAAGAGATTTACCATTATTGTAGATCAACATTATTATTATGATCCCTCTAGTGCTTGGCTTTGCTATGTTCCCCTCCATGAGGTACATGTGGTTCTTGCCTCTGCTCATTCCGACCCCATCTGTGGACATTTCTCAATGGATTTAGCTTTATAAAAAGTGCTATAGATTGGGCTATGGTGGCCTACAATGATCAAAGATGTTCAACAATATGTGCTCATGTGTGACACGTGTCAGTGGATTGGGCAGCCTGTTCTGGCTAATCATTTCCCTCTTTAGCCTATCATGCCCCTTGAAACTTTTCAAAAATGGGGATTAGATTTTGTTGGGCCCATTTCCCCTCTAGCGACTTCTACAAATAATAATATATATTGACTCGCACCGATTATGCAATCAGATGGGCTAAAGTTTGGGCGTTAAAGAATGCTACGATGATTTCAATGGCTCGATGTCTTACTAGAGAAGTTTTTCCACATTTTGGTTTACCCCTAGAACTTGTTTCATATTGTAGAACTCATTTTTCAAATGACTTAATTAAAGCTTTAACAAGTGAATTTAATATAATCCATAAATTTAGTACACCTTATTACCCTGAGGTGAATGGCCTCGCAGAAAGTACTAATACGACTTTATTAACCATGCTACAAAAATTAAATCAATTCTCTCTTGAGAGTTGGGATCAGTTGCTTCCTTCAATTCTCTAGGCTTACCATACCACGTATAAAGCTGCTACTGGATTCACACCCTTCAAACTTGCCTTTGGAATTGAAGCAATCACTCCTATGGAAATGGTGGTCCCAAGTCTTCATGTCACCATAGCGAACAAACTTTTACCAAAACAATTGATTTATAGAAGACTTGAGGACCTCTGCACGTTGGATGAAACTTATTTCAAAATATTTCTATGATGAAGGAAATTCAAATCCAGCAAGCCAGAACCCATGATCATTTCCTCAAGACACCGGTGCTCACCGTCGGCCAGTTAGTATTAGTCTACAACTTGAAAGCTGATCAAGAAGCCAAAATTTAAAGTCAAGTGGTTTGGTCCCTACTGAATTGCAACACAGATCGGTCCGACTACATTTTAGTTGGCCACTCTTATCATAGAAATTTTATGAAGTCCCTTTAATGGATCAAAACTACGCCCTTTTGGCACTTCCATCGAGGAATAATGTCTTTTGAAAGCTCCTTAATGGTGCACACCATACACGTCTCGCTTTCATGCACTTTTTTGTGCAATTCTCTTGTGGTCGGTGGTGTTTGATTACATTTTCTCATTTTTCATGGTGGTTGTTGCATGTTGTTATGCCATCTTACTCCTTTCCATCTCTATTTATCCTCTATTGTTTTACTTACTTCTTTTATGGTGTGAAACCTTTTGTGTGTGAGCTTTTGCAACCTACATGAATCCTTGTGCTCTTGTTGCTATCCTAGTGACATTGCAACCATGGAATCTCTACCACACCTCGTTGGGTTCGGTGCTACTATGGATCCTGACCTAGCAGAGTATTTCCAAGTGCACAGCTTCTTGTTGTTTGCATAGCTACCGTGGCACACGATGCCTGCCCACCCCTTGGCGATGACCTTAGTCCAAGCCATTATAGACTGTCCTACTTCCGCCATCACATGTTCGGTGGTAGAGTTGTATCTAACAACTTGTATGTTTAAAACAATAGTTACGCAATATAACATAGGAGCAATAGTAGAGAAGACAACAGATATAGGAGAATCTCAACAATTTTCTACTAATAGCAAGTACAAAGATGATGGCGTTGTCCACCCGTGCGCTCTCAAGATAGAGCTTAAATGGTGATCTAGACAAATCTAGATAGGGAGATACAAGGTAGAGGTATGATGGCTCAATTCGATGTCTCAGATAGTGTAGAAGTCATGTATATATAAGATCATGGGTGGCCTTCCATGGATGGCTATACATGGGCAGTAGAGCTTGGGCAGCCACCACCCACGTAATTGCCATACACGACTTAGGCCGGTTGAACCGACCTAACAAATATAAATGAATTCTGACTCAACAAGGAATATTCCATGGAATATTCCCTTTATCGTCACGTCGGGGGTGTTGCCCTTGAACCCCCACCAAGGGGTCCGTTGGCCCCTTGGGACCCCCTAGATAGGGGGCCCACTGGCCCCCTGGACCCCCCAGTCGGGGCTGCTCCCCGTTGCCCCAGACCCCACAATTGGGGACCCTCGTAACTCCCTTTCCTTACAATACCTTACATGGTCCAATATGACCTTCATCCAACATGCAAGTTGTGATTCTCATCAATTGGGTAATGCACGCTTGGCTTCTCCTCATAATGGGGGCCTTAATACAATCATGAGGGGTAGACATTGGTCATATACTAACAGTAGAGCCATGTGACGGTAAAGAGAATATTCCCTATCGAGTCAGAAATCATTTATATTTGTTAGGTCAGTTCATCCGGCCTAAGCCGTGTATGGCAATTACCCGAGCGGTGGCCGCCCACGCTCTACCACCCATGTATAGACGTCCATGGAAGGCCACCCATGATCCTATATATACATGAGTTCTGCACTACCTAAAACATCGAATTGAGCCAGCATACCTCTACCTTGTATCTCCCTATCTAGAGTTGTCTGGATCACCATTTAAGCTCTATCTTGAGAGCGCACGGGTGGACAAAGCCATCATCTATGTAGTTGCTGTTAGCAGAAAATTGTTGAGATTCTTCTATATCTGTTATCTTCTCTGCTATTGCTCCTGTGTTATATTGTGTAACTATTGTTTTACATCTACATCATCTGGTAAATCAAAAGTAGGCAAACTCTCCACCATACCTTGATCTTTGATATGCTTGAGAGTTGTGTAACTGATATGACCAAATCTAGCATGCCATAACTTCATGTTTTCCTTAGGTGTAGAAGATCTAGCAATATTAGCATGACTAATTTTGGATAACACGAACATGCCACTTCTATTTTCACCTTGAAATAGACAATGCTCCTTATTAGGTGAAAGGATCTGACGTGAATCTTTCTTAAAAATGACTTTATAACCATTTCACAAGAAAGTAGAGATAGAGAGAAAATTCTTCTTCATGTCTACAACATAAAGAACATTGGAAATTATGAAATTTCCTCCTGCTCTTGACTTAAGGTTCACTTCTCCAACACCTACAACATCCAAATCATGAACATTTGCAATGGTCACTCTTCTGCCTAAAGAATTAGAAAGGGAAGAAAATACATTTATGCAAACTCTCATATACTTAATAGCTCTATAGTAAAAAATCCAAGGATTATCAGATATTGCATTTAATGTTGCTTGATCAAAATATACTTCTTTAATAGTAACACATGCATATGAATCTACCTTTGAAAATTTAGGTTTTGGATCATCTTCAACACTATTACCTGATGCTTTCTTCTTCTCATTAAATATCCTTATTTTGCATTCTGCTATGAATTGAATTGGTTTCTCACAACAATGGCATACTCCTTTCTTTGAATCAGATGTAGTCGGAGACTTTTGTTTGGGTGTAGAGGAAGCATTAGGGGAAGGATTGAAAGACTTGGGATTAGAAGACTTACTTTCCTTCCTAGAATGTTGACTCTTCTTCTCCTTCTTTGTCTCCTTCTTCTTCTTTCCCTTCAACGATGATAACATGGCTTCATCATTCTCTTCCATAACTTTTTATTGATCTTCATCTTGAATTAATAGATATTGTAGCTCTTCAAATGAAAGATCTCCATCTCTTGTAGAGAGAGATAAAAAAGTAACAAAAGCATGATATGTAGATGGAAGTGAGTTTAGAAATGTGTTTACCATCTCTTCATCTAAAATATTTACTCCAACATTGAGTAATTGATCTCAGCTTTAAAATGTGCGATTGAACTGACTCACCAACTTTCATCCTTGTGTTGGCAAGTTATCTCCTTAGATGAGATAGCTTGCCAAGCTTTCATCCTTGTGTTGGCAATCTATTTCCCAGTAGGGTTTTCACTCTGATAGAGATTCTCTAACTCCAACCAAGCATGACGAGAGGCTCTACAAGGCTTAATTTGGGGTATAATATGCCTCTTGACTCCCATAGCAATATATGAAAGTGCTTGTGCATCCCTTGAATGCCATCAGGATTGCTCTTGTATAGGAAGTAATCTACTAGTATTATGGACTCCGGATGATGAAGTAGTTCCTTCTTCCTCTTCTCGTCCTCTTGTTGAGCAGAAATAGGAATAGTAGGTCTTCTAGAAGATGAAGTAGAGTCTTTGGTCTTGCATAAGTGCCATTGAAAATATAAAATAATTCCTTTGATACCAATAGATTCATTATCATCAAACTCCACATTGGATAATTAGAAATTCTATCAATCTTGTCTTCATTCTCAAGTCTATAATCACTCATCTTGTTAAGGGTGTATATCATCTATGTTGTAATACCGAATGTTGGAAGTGGGGTGGCCTCAATAAAAATTAATCACATGTTTTCAAGATCTTCCAACACATGAACCTTAGCTGACACACCTTAAGACTCAAAAAGAAGATGAGTGACAGATAGAGAGAATAGGCAATATTTTTCAAAGTGTATGATAAGCTAGGATGCTCATCTACACTAACTTATATTCCAATGTCAAATTAAAATGTGTGAACATGATACAAATTGGCAAGATCTGAATCTAAGAGGTATGAAGAGTGTGTGTGAGAAAATATGGAGAATATGAATAGTTTAGAACTATTTTAGAGCAAACCCTAATTTTGATTAACCTAAATCATAAACTAGAGAATGAACAAGTAGGACAAAAACATACTTGTTACTCATAGTAACTCAACAAGTGATGTTGATGGTTAGCTAATTTGAACTCCTCCAATAACTCCTGATGTAGAACACACCTTCTCTAAGAGTATAGAACTCTTCTTCCTAGTAGACTTTGTTGGAACATCAAGCTTACACTTGAGGTGTATTTGATCTACATCAAAAGCTATCGCTTGGATTATGTCGAAAGAATATATGTTGGAGAGTTCTTTTGGGTATGCTCATTTATTGTATTTTTTTAAAAAAAAATTTATGGATCTTTTACCATTGTAAAAGCCTAGAGCTTTACACATGTAAAAGGATAAAAGGAGAGCACAAATTCTAGGAATTTGTGGTGGTTGAGTTGCAATGAATGAATCAATCAATCACCTAAAAGTAGATCAAACTAGATCTTCACTTTTCCTAGATTGTAGGAATGTCAATTCATTCCCTCCAACAACCTTTACCGCCTTCATTTGAATTAAAGATAAACTTGTAGAAGTCATGGAGCACTTGAAAAGACTATATAAATACTTCAAATCACTTGTACATTACATGAAAGCAATATACATGCACTTGTGACCATCATTGTCTTGCTCCTTCATTTTCTCCATCATCTTCTTCTACAATAGTAGGCTTGCAGAGGATATTGCTCTCTCTACAAAGCTCCAAATTTATGAGAGAGGACTCATTGGAAAATATTTGAGTATAGTTTATGTCTGTAGATTTTCAAAGCATTTGGTTCAGTAGATTGGGAGAAATCTCAGCTTTTCAGTCTCAGGGTCAATCTCTACGTACTCTTGAAAAATAGGAGGTAGCATTGTTGAGTGTCAGGTTCATTCCAAAAGCATTTTTTTTCTTGTACTCTTGTGCGTTCTATACACTCAACCCTATGTGCATCACTCCTTGAAAAGGATCTTTCCTAATTGTAATCACATTGCTCACTATGAGCATTAGAAGTTCATTGTCTCATCCAACGATAGTAAGTTTTTTGAGATAATCGATGCACAAACCTCTCTGTTTTGTATCGAATCTTTCTCCTTGATACTCCAAAGTACATAGCACATTTTATTGCACTGATCACATGCCTATAAGGTCTATTTGAGTCTCCATAAGCTCAAGGGCTGGTTTTGTGCCAACTCGCTAGAGCAAACTTTGTTGCTTCGCAACTCGCTTTTCTACCTCCTACAAGCTTCTCCAAGTTCTTTCAGACTTGATCACCAATGCTAGGCTTGTTTGAGTGGTTGAGTGATAATGAACAAGTGATCCAATGCTTATTTTATAGCTTTATGAGCCCTTGAAAAGCTATTTTTAAAATCAGGAAATCTATGATTGCCTCAACGAAAATGCATATTTTTGAAAAACTAAATCAGCACTAAAAAAATGCTATGCAAATGTGCTGCTGGGATCAAGCGTCGAACCTACGACAGATGTCTGTAAAGTGTTTCTTGTAGACCAACATGCCCACATGCTCTTCCTTGTGCAATGTTCTAAGAACAAGAACTAGAATTTCTACCTATTGAGGATTTTGGACCTTTCTGACATTTTTTCCAACAAAGTATAGGGAAGCTTTCACAACGATTGTTGAGTGTGTGTGGCTTAGATGCCTTTTGGCTTATTTGGGTGTTGGTCAGTCTTTTGCCACCACCATCTTCACTACCAGACAGAGTGCATTGGCAATTTCAAGGAACCCTATGTTCCATGCTAGCACAAAGCACATTGAAGTGCATTATCATTATGTCAAGGAAAGGTTCTCTATAGGAGAGATTAGTTTGGCATAAGTGCCCACACAGGATAACATTGTAGATATTTTCACAAAGGCTCTACCTCGAGAGAAGTTTCAAGTTTTTCGCAAAGATTTGGGCTTACTTCCTTTTGTGGATTGATCTCTTTCCACATAGTTTGGCACTTCCTTATACATGAATGCTAGCTCCTTATTCACCGCATCACTCCCAGGGGGAATTTGTTGAAAGATTTTGGTAGTGGTATGTGTGAACACACTTAGGATCGTCATGGGTACTTTTTTCCCTCTTTAGGAGGTTTTTTCTCCTAGTTTAATTATCTTTTTACATTCACTTGGTAATACATTCATTATTGCATGTTGTGCTCCAAGCTTCTTCTCTTTACATGTGCTATTCTCATGCTTCCATAGACCTCAAACTCCAAGATTATTCTTCTAGCAAAGTATGATGGACTAGCAACAACTCTTAACACTGAGGTAAGACTAATTCCCCTTACCTTTGAAGAGTTCTATGCTATGCTCTTAGAAGAGGAGATGTGATTGAAGAATCACAAGGTACAAGCGATACTGTATTCTTAGCCAATGCAAAAGGAAAAGGATCTTCTAATGGATCAAAGAAGAAAAATTCCATAGGAGTTTTCTTCTATTGCAAAAAGAAAGGCCATGCCATCAAGGATTGTACAAATACTCAAGCATATGGGACTATGAAATCATCTTGGAAGAACAAAGAGTTAGCAAACAACAAAAAGTTGGAACAATGGGTAAATATTGAAGAGGTATGCTCATCTGCTCAAGCTCATGTTGATGAAACATGGTCTTTAGATAATGGAGCTTCTCGCCATATGACCAACAAAAAGGATTGGTATAGTTCCCTAGTGCCTCTATGGGAATCCATAACATAGTGGTGGGAAATCACTCCCAATGTTTAGCTCTATGTACCTACACTTAAAAGTAATTTTTTTGTTAGTTTATGTAATAAAAAATCATGGATTTGAAGTTCACTTCCACAAGAGTGGTGCAAAAATCATGGATTTATTTGGTAATGTAGTAGAAAAAGGCATAAGAAATGATAACTTGTATGAGGTAAGTACCTTAACTACTATAGAAGATAGAGATGTAAGTAGGTTATGGCATCAATGATTTGGGCATATCAGATTTGCAGTTTTCAAGGAGATGTAAAGAACGGGGATGGTTGCTCATTTGCCTGCATTTTCAAAGTTGTAGGAACCGTCTGAAGCTGACACAATGGGCAAACAATAATGAAAGGCATTTCCAATGTCGTAGGGCTTTAAAGGAATATCTTTATTGCTTAAGTCTAAGAATATACTAACACTTTGAGATTTCCTTTCTAAGAAATCCCTTTAAGGATGGGTAAAAGACCTTTAAATCTTGTGTTTATCTCACTTCCTTTTTAAGAAGTATCAAATTTTGGCATGCCGTAACTAACTTTGTGATTGCAATCACCTATTAAAAGTAGTTTCTAACCTTAATGGGATCCCAAGTTTATTATTACAATATGCCATCAAGTTGCTTACTAGCAACCTACTTTTTATGAACATCTATATCCTACAAAATATTTATGTTAATCTCATTAACTCATCATCTTTATCCGATTTCACCACCTTTTTCTTACAATTCTTGAGCTATCTCATCAATTGATAAGTTGTCTCATTATTTTTCTTCCCTTTGAAAGAGTTTTCATCTCTCGAAATCGAAAGAACATAGCTTCATTCAAATAATTGGAAAAGTTGATTTCTTGGACTTGTGATATCTACGAGTAATCTATAAGTCTTATTCGTGTTCAATCCTTGTATTTGGTGTTTTCTAGAAAATGTACCGAAAAAGATTTGTGAGATATCATTATGTGATAGTTTCTATCTTTAAGTACACATTTTATTCATGAACAACCACTCAAGGCTAATAAGAGTAAGAATTGAAAATGAATTAGGTAAAGCGGACAAATTCATTGAAGATTTGCGGCCTCTATTTATTGTCTAGAAAACATGAAAATACTTTTATTAAGCTTCTATGTTCAGATTGGTGTAAGTTCAAATGTTTGTATCTCACTATTGTCATTTCCCAATATGGAACTAAATGATATAAATGGTAAAAGAATCATGGAACTTGAAATGTTTTTGGAGTATCACCCTTCTTAGGATTAATGTGTAAACCAAACAAAGGAAAATACAATCCCCTTTTAAGTAGTTGATAGTTCTCTAGAAAAACTATTATTCTCGAAGTATTACAATTAACCTTCTCATACCCAAACAATCACACACACATAGAGGTACGCATTCTAGTTCTTCCCCTAATCGCATTCAACCTCTCTCTCATCGATGTCATGATTGAAATCTCTCTTATCTTCTTCTACCTTCCCATAAAGGGAATGCATCTACATGATGCCATGTGGCAAAGCATGCCACCTCATCTAAGAGGCGTTCACATGCAACACCCATTATATGGTATTTCCTTCCCCTTGAAAACATTTTTGTCCTCAAAATATAGATGAAATGTGTTGATATATTTAGGTAGTGATGTGTGTGAACACACTAGGACCGCCGGGGCACTTTTTTCCCTCTTTAGGAGGTTTTCTTCCCCCGGCTTCTATATACGCATATTGCCCTAATGGGCTACTTATCTTTGTACATTCTCTGGTAATACATTCAGTATTGTGTGTTTGTGCTCCAAGCTTCTTCTTCTTCCTTGTGTTGTTTGTGTGCTTCCGCAGACATCTATCTCCAACAATTGGTATCAGAGCAGGTCGTGGCTTCATCTAGGGCGCCGTCGACACTCTTCCGTTTGCAGTCTCAGAATCACACGAATCTTGGTGAGCATACTCAGCGTGTTTCCGACATCAAAACAGCTTCGCTATGTGGTGCCGAAATCACGATCTGAGCTTGTTTCGGCCTCCGAACGCACTATCATAGTGCTTGTGCAGGCTATTTCATCTTTTTGTGCCAAAGGTATATACCAGTTTCTGTTCGCCAATTTAAGCGTCTCGAAGTCTGCTACAGGTCTAGCAAAACTCGTCTGGGCAATTTTGTTCAACTTTTTGAGATACAATCAATTTTCTGCATCAAGGTATTTTAGTCACCGGCCATGGCTGAAAGCAATGATGTATTCCGTATGTTGGCTGTTGAGGATAAGTTGGATGGTACCAACTACCCATTATGGGCTTATATGATGCGACATGTTTTGGTTGCAAAAGGATTGTGGAACATTGTGCAGGGTGTTGAAAGACGTCATGTTACACCTATAACGACAGGTACTGCAAATACAGGTGCTGGAGCTGATGAAGATGGTGTCGAAGATGATATTCCTCAGATTCCTGTTCGTGCTGCTGTTTTTGTTTCACCTACTGCAGAGCAAATTCGTTGGGATGGCACAGATGCCCAGGCACATGCATTGATAGCTTTGTCTGTCAAATGTGCCATTATTCCTCATATTCGCTCTTGCAGAACAGCTAGGGATGCTTGGGATACACTTACCACATTGTACCAAGCTAGGAATGAGGCTCGTGTTGCTTACCTCCGAAAACAGTTGGAGAGTGAGCACATGAATGAAGGTGATTCTATGGACAGTTTCCTAACGAAGATCAAAGATTTGAAGGAACAACTGATTTCTGCTGATGAGGTTATACCAGATAGCTCACTTGTGCAGACCGTTCTGAATGGTCTTCCTGATTCATATCAGAGTTTTGCTTCTACTCTTCGGTTGATGATGAAAGGCAATCCGAATGCCTTATCCTTTGAGGAGTTAGTTTCCGTTCTGTTGAAGGAAGATCAGTCCAGACATAACAGGTCCATTATGTGTGTTGCAGATCAAGCTTTCCTGGCTAGTCAGAAGGGCAAAGGAAAATGGAGCTCTTCTACTAGTAAGCAGAAATCTGCAAATGCTGCACATTCGAAGAACCAGGATAGAGATGAGAAGAAATGAGAAAAGCAGAAATTGTTTTGCAAGTACTGTAAAGGGAATGATCATATCATAAAGAACTGTCCAAAACTGGCTGCAAAAGAGGCAAAGAAAAAGGAGGCTGGAATGGTTGTTGCAAAAGCCTCTACACCGAAAACAGAGTCTGCTAATCTTGTGCAGGAAGAAGAATGGGTGTTTACTACTGTTTGCAGTTTTGACCCATCTTCTCATGAGCAGTGCATGTCTGCAATGGACTCAGATGTTTGGTACTTTGACAGTGGGGCGACCAAACATATTACCTCGCAGCGTAGTTTCTTCTCTTCACTCGAGCCTGCCCCTACAGGGAATACTGTCACACGCACCAACAACTCCTCTTATCCTATTATGGGAGTTGGTAGGATCATTCTGACTAATGCTGATGGTAGTTCTTTCACCTTGTCAGATGCTTTATTTGTACCAGGGATCAAGAAGAATCTGTTTTCAGTTTCTGCATTAGCCAAGATTGGCTTGGTTGTGAGGTTTGTTGATGACAGATGTACAGTTCATGATCTTTCAAATGGCGATGTTATTATTGCTTCTGGCATTTTATGTCGTGGGTTGTATAAGCTCATAGACTATGAAAGATTTGTGAATGATTCGGCATGTGCAGTTCATGATTCTCAGGCTATGTCAGATGCAAAGCTTTGGCATGCACGCTTTGGTAATCTGAATTTTGCTAGTTTGCTACGCCTACAAAAATTTGATATGGTGTCTTCTTTGCCCAAGCTTGAGGCACCTGGAAAACATGTATGTGAAGGCTGTATTTTGGGCAAAATGCAGCGTTCCTCCTTTCCAAAAGATGGTTCATTTTGGGCTACGCAGAAATTGCAGCTTGTACATAGTGATGTCTGTGGTCCTATGCAGACACCCTCTTTTGGGAATTACCTTTACTTCGTGACTTTCATTGATGATTTTTCCAAGCATGCATGGGTATATCCACTCAAAGCAAAGTCCGAAGTGTTCATGTGCTTAAAACAGTTTTTGGTTTTGGCTGAAAATCTGTCAGCATGTAAAATGGGCACCCTCCGTTCTCATCGAGGGGGGGAATATATGTCTTCTGATTTTAATGCATTTCTGGCTGAATGTGGGATAAAACACCAGTGTACAGTGCCGTATACACCTCAACAGAATGGAGTTGCTGAATGGAAGAACATGTCACTCATGGAGATGGCGAGGTGTATGGTCAAGAGTCAGGCTTTACCACATAGTTTCTGGCTTGAGGTTGTCATGTGTGCAGCATATGTACTTAACAAGTGTCCTACTAAAGCGCTGCAATCTATCACTCCATATGAGGCTTGGCATGACCGCAAGCCATATGTTGCTCATCTGCGTGTTTTTGGTTGTTTGGCATATGCATTAGTGCCTGAACAACATCGCAGAAAATTGGATGATAAGGCAGTAAAATGTATTTTTGTTGGGTACAGTTCTGAAAGTAAAGGCTATCGTCTGTATCATCCACAGACTAAACACATTCTGGTTAGTCGTGATGTTGTCTTTGTGGAAGATGCTATTCAGCCATTGCTTTCATGTACTAAGGAGACATCTGTTAGCTCTAAAGACATGTATGATACCTTGATGCCTCTTTTTACAGGTGGACAGTCTAGTGCTGGTCCTAATGAGGCAACTTCTCAGCCTTTGTTGGTTTCATCTGATGATGCAGATCATTCTATTTCTGATGCAGATTTACATGATGCACTTGTTGATGAGAGAGCTGATATTGAGCAGGCAAAAACTATGCCAAAATGGCTGGTGCAGACTTTGCGTGATAGCAAATTAGATGCACCTTTGTCATATCGTACTCGTTCAGGCTCTCATAGTGCCTCCTTTGCATCAGATTGCTATGCTATGGCTGCGTCTAGTCTCTGTGATGAGAATGAGCCTGTTTCTTTTTATGAAGCACAAAACTCAAAAAATTGGATGGTTGCCATGCAATCTGAATATGATGCTATAATGAAGATTGGTACATGGTCTTTATGTGACTTGCCTCCTGGCAAGAAGGCCATTGGCACCAAGTGGGTATACAAGCTGAAGCGTAAACCTGATGGTACAGTTGACAGGTATAAGGCTAGGCTTGTTGCAAAGGGTTATGCATAGGAAAGAGGCATTGATTTTGATGAGACCTTTGCACCTACATGCCGTATGACTACTGTTCGGAGCATTTGTGCACTTGCAGCCCATCATGGTTGGAATGTACATCAGTTGGACATTAAAACAGCATTTCTGAATGGTGACTTGCATGAAGAAGTGTATGTTTTTCAGCCCCGAGGCTTTGTGCAGAAAGGGCATGAAAACCAAGTGTGCAGGTTAAAGAAGGCATTATATGGTTTAAAGCAAGCACCACGTGCTTGGTATGAGAAGATACATGCCTATCTGGTTGCACATGGTTTTGTGAACAGTCCAACTGAAAGCACCTTATATGTTAAGCGTGCTCATGATGTGCTTTTGATCATTGTTGTCTATGTTGATGACATGCTGCTCACTGGTCCTATTAAGAAGCATATTGTAAGATGCCACGTTGATTTTCCACCTGGAAAAAAAAAAAAGATGTGTAGGTAATAATGAAATTTTATGTTTAGGATATTTTGATCATGTCTGCAAAATTTTATAGCACTAAGTTTTTACATTCTCTCTCTAGAAAGTTTCCGCATGAAATTTGTATGTTAATTTCGAGCATGAAGATGAAGGAATCTGAAAAAGTGTTGTACGAGAGAAAGGTAGAGTATTCTTAGTAGAAAAACTTTACCTGATTGAATTTTTTGTAGTTCCTATGTTTTATGTCTCATTTGGTTCCATGAAGATAGGTTAATGAAGAGATTTTTCATGTTTTTTCATCTCTCTCTAGAATTTTCGATTTTGCAGGGCCCAAAAGTGATATCTGGAAACAGATTTGGACCTGAGGCGTCTCTAACATTATTGTACAGATTTAAGAACTGAATATTTTTGTCTCTCACAAGCTCAAGCTGATTCCTCACTGTTTTTGAGTTACAAGGTTTTGCAAAGTGCCGTTTTCCAACACAAAAAAAAAAAAAAGAGAAGCCTTCATTCATTCATCTTATTCATGTTCGCGGATTTAGAAAACGCACATGGGTATATGGGTTATTTTTGGGTGATTGACGTGTGTGTGAGTGCGTTGCAGGGATTACCTCTATTTTTGCAGGTACGATTCTTGATGGTGGACATGAAAACTAGATGCATGGGTGGTCCGGAAGTCTTGCATGAGACATGCGAAAAGACGCTATCTTGGAGCATGCAGATTCTAAAAGTGCGGGTCTAGGAAGGCGTGATTGGTCGTGCACTGGCGAAAGGCGGGGATCCCAAAAAGACGAAGACTGAGAGATAGAAAAGGATGATGGTCGTACAGTCATGAGGATCGTTTTTCGGCTTCTGGAATTGCGATTGAGATTGAGATTGAGATTGAGATTGAGATTGTGATTGTGATTGAGATTGGGATTGAGATTGTGATTGTGATTGAGATTGCAATTGAGATCAGCTCGAGGGTGGTCGGGTGGATGAGGCTTCACATTGAAGCAATCTGATAGATTTTGTAACGCAGATCATAACTACTTGTAAATCTGCACAGATAATAAAATTCTCTCTCTTCTTGTTCTGCGTATACTATGTTTGCCTTCTTTATATCTTGTGGTGTCGAAATCCATTATTCTGTGTGAGATTGTGACTCAAGTTTAGGAGACTTGTTACACATATTGTTGATTTCAAGGCTGATTTGCATGCCTCATTTGAGATGTCTGATCTAGGGCATTTGCATCACTATTTGGGCATTCAATTTATGCATGTTGATGGTGGGATGGCTTTGTGTCAAACGAAATATATTGACACATTATTGCAGCGTTTTGGCCTTGAAGATTGTAAGCCTATTGCTACTCCTATGGAGACAGGTTTACGATTGAGTCTTCATGATGCTGGAGATGCATTTGATGTTGTTCTCTATCAGCAGGCTATTGGATGCTTGATTTACTTATGCATTACTCGGCCAGATATTCAGTTTGTTATCTCACAGATGAGCAGGTTTATGCATTGCCCAGGAGTCACGCATTGGAAGGCGGTTAAGCGCATCTTTCGCTACTTGAGTGGTACTCGGCTACTTGGGTTGTTTTATCCCAAGGGGGGATCACTACCACCAGATTTGCATGCTTTTTCTGACTCAGATTGGGCTGGTTGCTATGACACTCGTGTGTCCACCAGTGGTTTTTGCTTCATGCTTGGTAGCTCATGTATATCTTGGTTGAGCAAGAAGCAGCCTACTGTGGCCACTTCCAGTTGTGAGGCTGAGTATAGGGCAGCTTTCACAGCGACTGTTGAGTGTGTGTGGCTAAGTATAGGGCAGCTTTCACAGCGACTGTTGAGTGTGTGTGGCTCAGACGCCTTATGGCTGATTTGGGTGTTGGCCAGTCTTCTGCCACCACCATCTTCACTGACAGTCAGAGCGCATTGGCAGTTGGGAGGAACCCTGTGTTCCATGCTCACACTAAGCACATTGAGGTGCATTATCACTATGTCAGGGAGAGGTTCTCTGCTGGGGAGATCAGCTTGGCATATGTGCCCACCCATGAGAACATTGCAGACCTTTTCACGAAGGCTCTGCCTAGGGAGAAGTTTGAAGCTTTCGGCAAAGCTTTGGGCTTACTTCCTTTTGTGGAGTGATTTCCACATAGCTTGGCACTTCCTTATACATGAGTGCCAGCTACTTGTTCACCGCATCACTCCCAGGGGGGATTTGTTGATATATTTAGGTAGTGATGTGTGTGAACACACTAGGACCGCCGGGGCACTTTTTTCCCTCTTTAGGAGGTTTTTTTCCCCCGGCTTGTATATACGCCTATTGCCCTAATGGGCTACTTATCTTTGTACATTCTCTGGTAATACATTCAGTATTGTGTGTTTGTGCTCCAAGCTTCTTCTTCTTCCTTGTGTTGTTCGCGTGCTTTCGCAGACATCTATCTCCAACAAAATGCACATAATGGTAGAAGAAAGTGCTCACACTCCTATGAACCCCATGTACTATATTTACATGGTCATTGATGTGTGTTGTTTCCCCATATCCTTCCCCTTAAGAAGTCTCATATGAGATCATCTTAAAGGTGGGAAGCCGTCTATGTGGTGCTTACTATCTCCCATATACACTCGACTTTCAAATTATCACTCCCATGACATATAACATCATCAAAATGACCTAAGTCCATATAATGTATCCTCTATGGAGTAATAATATGTAAAGCAAGTGTAAAGTGCCAAGCTTATAAGCTTGACTATACCCAAACAAAGATACTAAACCATGGAATCCTTTGAAATATAGAAAGAAAGTCCCATAAAAAGTGATTCCAAACCCATCTAACACTAAATAATAGATTTTTCCTCACACCACTCTAGGTCTTCCTAACCTTTAGCATACTCACAAGTAATAGTGTAATCTAAATAACCTTATGAACTATGTGATTCCATCATCTATATCATATATAAGACTTCCTTGGTAGTAAAAAGAAATATCTACATTCCACTGAGCAAGAAATCTTTGGTTTGCCATCTATAACCTTTGGATTAAGTTCTATTGGAAGAGCATCTATTGGCACTAGTGCAAAATCTAACACGTTCTCCTCCCTTTAGTTTGACATATGAAGGGAAAAAACATTCCCTTTGAGATTTAGATAATCCCTAAGTAACCATCCTCCTAATTGATGCTCGCACATCATCTTCATGATGAAACACCAACTAAGACTAGATCGTATCATCTATTCAAGGGCCATCACTAGAAATAAACATAACTACTTTTCTCTAGAGTCTCCATGTGAGACTCAATCTAACCATCATGATTAACTAATCTCCTTCTTGTCTTTGATAGAAGAATGCCACTTCTATTTAGCCAACCCAAATGAGAAAGTGGAACTCTCTCTCATGCTCTGATAGACTCGTCATCAAAGTATGTGGGGGGAGATTGTACCCAATCTGGTGTCTTTTCTTGTCTTTTTCTATTCTCTGAGTACTTTTGTGTGATTTTGTTTTTGTACTATCCTCTATGTACATGTGTCTATGGGATCCGAAGGGCAATAGTGGTATCAGAGCCAAGGCATCCATGGAGGTGGTTTTGGCATTTGAGTGTCATTCACAGAGTCCATTTCGTTTGCAATTCGGTGTCCATCTCAACCATTTGGTCCAGGTTTTCGTTTATCAAGTTTGTTTGTTTTGGTTCACCGGTTAGTTTTTTCAAATTTTTTTGAATTTGGGACTATGCACTATCATATTGTACCCCCTGTCTGTTGTAGAATTCCTCTCCTATTTGCAGCAGAAAGTGTAGAAGACCTTCTCAAGATCAAGACTTTTACCAACAACTGAACCTTAAAATGAAAATTGGTATCATCTGAAAAATGCAATGAACTTGAAACTTTGATCACTCAAACTAGACAATTATAGCTTTCAAATGAGCTATCAAACACTCAATTTGGTGTAGTTTTGATTTGGCAACTCTTTGCCTCAAAACAAGCTGCATGTTCACTCAGTTAGGCTGAAAATTGGACTTCACTAAAACCTGAATAGCTCACAGAGCATAATGAATTTGATAAAATTGTTCAAGGTAGAGGAAGTACTCAAGAAGCTTTCAACAAATATTTAAACTCTAAAAATGGATATATGTATATATATATATATTGAGAGATATGACTCTCACAAGTAGGCTACCTAGAAATTGGTATGCGGCTGGACATAGTCAATGAGATTGAAGAGAATGAAATCTCAAACCAAATGAACTACCTACAAGTGGACTTCAATGCCTTCTTCTTCTGTTCTTGAGTGTCTTCCCTTGCCTCTTTTGTATCCGAATCACCACGAGCTCTCATGATGAATTTGAGAGCTCTTCTCCATAACTTCTCCACTACTTTGGGCAACCACTCTTCTTCCAGTTCAGTTTTTTGATTTGATTCTCTTTTGATTGATTTTCTTTTGGCCTCCACTACTTGCTGAAGTAAATGCTTCCATTTTTTATTTTTGTATTTTCCTTCTATTTGAAGAAAAATCCTTTTTGCAAAATATATATGACCTTGCTTCTTTATTCTTAACACCCCCCTCAAGCTCACATGTGAGCTTGCACCTTCAACCATATCCTACAAGTTGATTTCATCCTTGAACCTCTTTAGCTTAGAAGCATCTAAGGACTTTGTAAACATGTCTGTAACTTGGTCATTAGTTCCAATGAACTTTATATCCACATCCTTGCTCAAAACTTTTTCTCAAACACAATGATAATGCACTTCCATGTGCTTACTTTGTGCGTGAAACATTGGATTGTTTGTCAAGTGAATGTTTGACACATTGTCACCATAAATTGGAATGGTCTCTACCTACACATCAAGATCATCCAAGAGCTTCTTAATCCACATAGCTTCACAAGTTGAAAAGGCTAATCCTCAATATTCAGCTTTTGTAGATGATAGTGCAATAGTAGGTTGCTTCTTCGAGCTCCATGTGATAGGTTTGCTACCTATCATGAACACATAACCTGAAGTGGATCTTCGATCTTCCTTCAAACCAGCCCAATTAGGATCACTGAATTTACCTGCAATTCTTCATCATATCTATAAAACAAGGCATGATTGATTGTGTGCTTCACATATCTTAACACTCATTTGGTTGAATTTAAATGTTCACTTGTTGGAGTTTGCATAAATTGAGAAAGAACTCCAACGATGTAACACAAATCTGGTCTTGTGATCATAGCATAGATCAATGAACATATAATACTCCTATATTTAGTTACATCATGTAACTTCTCTCCAGTAGTTGAGCATAGCTTCACATTTGTGTCCATAGGTTGAGTGAGTGGTTTGCATTCACTCATTCCAAATATGAAAAGAACATCCAGTAGGTACTTTCTTTGCATCAAGTAGATGCCATCTTTCCCATAGACGAGCTCAATGCCTAAAAAGTATTTTAGCTCACCAAGATCTGAAATTTTAAACTCCTTACCAAGTTTTCTTTTTATCTCTTGTATTCCTGCAACATTACTTCCTATTATGATCATATCATCAACATATATGAAAATGTATACCTGCTTGCCTTCTTCTTCATGTAGAGAGAGGTATTTGCACTACTTGGACTATACCCACACCTTGTGAGGTACTCAACCAATCTTTGATTCTAAGCATGTGGTGTTTGCTTCAGCCCTTACAAAGTTTTCTTCAATCTACAAACAAAATATCTTCAAATCCAATTGGTTGACTCATGTATACCTCTTCTTGAAGTTCACCATTGAGAAAAGAATTTTTTATGTCAAGTTGGTACAATGGACATCTCCTTGTTGTACTCACTACAATCAAGGTTCTAATTGTTCCCATCTTTGCAAGCGGGTTGAAAGTCTCTTCATAGTCGATGCCGTGAGTTTGCTAGAATCCTTTTGCTACTAGTCTAGCTTTATGCCTAGCTAGAGAACCATCAGCATTTCTCTTTATTTTAAACACCCATTTATTTGAAACAATCTTCATACCTTCAGCCTTTGGAACTAGCTCCCATGTGTGATTGTCCTTGAGAGCTTTTATCTCTTCTTGCATAGCTTGTTGCCATTCTTTTTGTGTACATGCTTCTTCATATGAGTCTGGTTCTTTGTCTTTGACCACCTGTGTCATATATGCAAAATGCTTTGCAATAAAACTATCATAGCTCAGTCTTTGAATTGGATACCTTGATCTTGAAGACCTCCTTTCATTTCCTTTTGAATATTGCTTCTTCAATTGGTTCAACTTTACCTTTGGTGTAATCACCTCTATATACTCTTCTTCACTTTCATTTGAATCACTATTTTGGGCAGCACTTTTAGCTTCAAATCTTCCATAAGCTGATGTTGGTGATGAGGAATGACTCCTTAGTCTCCCCTTCCATGTTGAGTTGTCTCCATGTGATGTAGAAGCTCATGGACCTGACATTTGAGTGCTTGTTTGCTGAAATTCTTCTTGGATAGCACCTCCATCATCTTCGCAATCTTCTTCAAGGATCTTCTCTTTCCCTTTGTCTCCAAACCATGGTCTTAGCTCATCAAATACCACATCTCATGAGACTCATAGCTCCTTTGTCACCGGATTGTAGCACTTGTATCCCTTTTGCTCCTATGAATATCCAATGAAAATACATTTTTCTGACTTTGCCTCCATCTTTGTCCTAAGTTCTTGAGGGATGTGAACATAACACACACATCCAAAAACTTTGAGATGTGTAAGGTCAGGTTTCTTACCGGAATAAACCTCCTTGAGAGTTAAATTATGCACTCTAGCCGTTGTGCACTTGTTCATCAAATAAACAGTCATACTAGCTGCTTCAGCCCAATAGTTTAGTGGCACCTTCATCTCATTGAGCATGCATCGTGCAACTTGTGTGATATGTCTATTTTTCCTTTTAGCTATTCCATTTTGTTGAGGCATGTACCTACATGTAAATTGTCGCTTGATGACATTTTCATAAAGAAAATATCAAAATTCTTTGGAGAAATATTATCCTCCTCCATTAGACCTCAAGGTCTTTATGTAGCATCATGTTTCCTTTTCTACCTATGCTTTAAATCTCTTGAACATGGAGAACACATCTGATTTTTGTTTTATGCAGAACATCCATACTTTTCTTGAATGATCATCAATAAAGGTGACAAAATATCTATTACCAGCCACTGATGGTTGTTGTGATGGTCCCCATACATCCGTGTGTATCAAGTCGAGGACATTCCTTGCCACATAGTTGCTCTTCTTGAATGGTTTTCAAGTTTTCTTTCCTAGTTGGCATGCTTCACAAAACTCATGTAGTCCAGCATCATTGAATCTTGGAAGACCTCCTACCACTTCATGGTTGCTCATGTCCTTGAGCTTGGGAGTCACTACAAGGAATACAGGCGCATAGCAACGGTTAAGGCGACATAATTTTGTTGCTATAAAATTGCAAAAAGTGTCGCAAGAAGCGTCGAGCATGGACCGTCGATTAAACGACGAGCTAAATGATGTTTTTTTCGATATGTGGCATGATGGGATGTGTGATGCTCACATTGAGCATCGCTAAAGCGATGGTTTAAAAAAGTGTCGCATAAGCAATGCTTTCTTGCATCACATAAGCGACGCTTTCTTGCATCCCATAATCGACGCTTTCTTGCATCGCATAATCAACGCTTTCTTGCATCACATAAGCGATGCTCACAGTGTCGCTTAAGCGACGCCCTCCAGTGCTTTTTTTGATGCCTTACCATTGCTTACACAATGGTCTATTGCCGAAAAAAAATTTAAAATGTTAGAGGCTCTTCGATCGGCATGTTCATGCATCTGATCGAAGAGCTCTCCAACGTTTGCAATTGTGCTGCGCTTACGAGCTAAAACAAGTATATGCAGAATTGTTGTTTTGCCTAATCTCTATCTTATTGTCTCTCTCTATCTTTGTTTCTCTCTTTCTACCTCTTTCTCTCTTTGAATTATCTCTTGCTCTCTCTCTCTTCTCTCTCTCTCTCTCTCTCTCTCTCTCTCTCTCTCTATTGCAGGTTATTCAAGAAGCTAACCAAGCAAAACATATGGCTAACTATTGTAAGTACAATTTCTATTCTTTGTATATCATTTAAATTGTGTTATTTTCATTAGTTAGCATACTCACACTTATTGATATGCACGTATACACTTATACATGATGAAGATGCACGTTCACACATATACACATATACACATGCACATACACACACATATATACATACACATACATGTGCACATACACTTACACATACACACACATACACATGCATATGCACAAACATTTCTACAACCACATAAAAAGACTTGCATGCATGCATTATTGCATATATATATATATATATATATATATACACACACACATACACACATTAACATATACTTAAATACATGTATATGCACATCCAAATGCATGCACATTCACATGCATGCACATGGATGCAAATGGAAATACATCCACATGCAATGCATGTTTCATACATATACACATGCATATACATACATTTGTATATGTTTATACACATACACATACATATGCACATATGTATATATACACACACATACACATATATACACATATATATGCACATATGTACACACATATACACATGCACACACACATGCACATACATACATATTCACATATACATGCACATACACACATATACACATACACTTACTCATATACATGCACATACATATACACACACATACACATGCACATGCACATACTCATATACACTTACACCTGCACATGCACATACATACATATACACACACATACACATGCACATGCACATACACATACATACACATATACACTTACGCATGCACATACATGCATATACACATATACATATGTACATACATTCATATACACACATATTACACACATATACATGCTTATACGTACACCCATATGAATGAATATATAATTAAAGTACTAAAACACATGCTTAATATAAACAATAATAACAATCAATAGAACAAAACTTTTCATTACTTAATACCATACACACAATTCAAAACATAACTCAAATGAACAATATATATATATATATATATATATATATATATATATATATATATATATATATCAATGTAAATACATATAATCCAATATCATAATCAAGAATCCTAAACATCATGATCATCTTGATCATCCTCATCCTCATCATCATGATCACCCTGTGACGATCGAGATCATCCCTCCTGTGTCTGTCTCTCCACCTCATCCATATCTGCCTCTCCATAATACTCCTGTATTACATATAACAAACATAAATAAGTAAAACAATTAAAACATCCATAAAAATAAAATAGCTATATAACATTTTATAACACTCACAAAGGCATCCATATGATCTCACATATTCTCGCTCAAACGCCGATATCCAAAATGTGTAGCATACTTGATCTCATGTTTCGTAGGATATCGGCCATAATCCTTTCGCTGCATTGAAACAAATAAAAAATATTAGTTTCTTGCATTTTAACTAAAATAAAAAATATACTCACAATAACACATATACTTACAAATGTAGCTACAAAACCATGATGGCCCATTTGGCCTAGGTGCGATGTGTGGCCCGAAACAACTCTCTTCTTTGCAGTAGCCTGTTTATTTAAGAAAAAAGAAATACATAAATTAAATGTAAAAATTTACTAAAATATATGAAAATTATAAATATAAACTATCAATTTGTATACCTTCTACTGAGGAAATGACTCTTGAAGATGTAGCTGTCTACAAAAGAACTACCACGTCTCAGGTGGTATGTTAGGTCGCCTCTTATATTTTTCCACCATACAATATCTCCTTTTGATCTAATCTCAAATAGAAAAAAAGAATCAAAATACATACACATATATACACACACATACACATACACATATACATGCAAACATATAGACATACATATACACATATACATACATATAACATAAACACACATATACATATCCACATATATGTGTACACACACATGCATGCATATACACTCATTCAGACAAAATACATGCATTTATCCCACGTATATGTGTGTATGTGTAAATGTGTATATGTGAATATGTTTGTATGTGTAAATATGTATATGTGAATGTTTATGTATGTAAATAATTAGATTATTAATATCAAATACCATTATTTGTAGATTTTGATCAATCAGATGGAACTCCACCACTATCTCCTCATCGTGCAAGGACTATATACTTTAAGTATATCAAACATTTAATTTTAAATATATTTGATAGATACATAACTTATATATTTTTTTGTTTCTTATTATAATCAGATTTTGATCAATCAGAGGGCACTCCACCACCTCCTAACCCATGCAACGACTTCACCTGTGTCCTCCGATAGGAATTATGATGAATTTTACTATCAAGAGCATATTATATGTTGGTGTAACTCTTGTTATGGCACATATCAAAGACCATGATTGGAATGTATTGAACATGAGGAAGAGTATGGTACTTTTGAGCATGCACCATCACCTTCTCAACAAGATAATGCTTGGGTATGTATTTTTTCTATAAATTAATGTCATTATTTTATTTAAAAACCATATACAAAATCAAATTATTGTTGATATACAGGAATACTTGCTTGATGATGATGACGATGATAATGTTTCTCATAATGTTAATACACCTCGTACACGTCATGGACTTGCTGTTCATCAATTACAAGCATAGGTTTCTAGAAATCCTCTACCTCTTGGTTCAGAGTCAGAAACGGCTAGAGATGATCCATTGCCAGCTCGTGATCGTTCTCCAGTACAGACATATGATAGAAGAAGATACGGAGGATGGAATAGAGGACCACTTCCTTTAGATGGAGATGTTTTCAACTTTTGGGGTAATCGCTATATGATTGCTCCATCCACTATTACTAATGCTGGCCGTGGTCTCTTTATTGTAGAGGATTTGTATGTGCCTCCGAACTCTGAAGTCACTTTTATGTCATTTTGTGGTCCTATATATGGATGGGGAGATTGGCATCAACGTGCACGTTATGTTCAAAGCATGAGTACTTATGGAATATGCTTGAATGCAGCATCCCTTACTAGTAGAAGGATTTCACATGCAGAAAATGAAAGATTATATATTGATGGAAGACCTTACACGCATGGAAATATAGTAGGTTTAATAAATAGTAGTCGAGGGTTACATAATAGTTCAAGGACTAATTGCACATTTAAGGAGCATGAAAATAGTCATGAATCACTATACATGAGTAGAGATGTATCAAGATACATAGTTGTCAATGCTATTACTACATTACATGTTGGTGATTGTTGGGAAAGATGGATGGACACTCCAAGAAATGAGTAGGTACTGCCAAATCTTGCTTTGTACCAGCTCCTTGTGGCTTCATAGTTGAGTTGTAGACCCTCTTAGGTTTCCAATGACACTATACAAGTGCCTATGTACTTTGGAAATGATGTGAGAAATGACTGAATCAAAACAGACTACTTCCAAGTTGAAGGATCAATGAAAACCTTCTATTTTTGTTCATACACTTCTGCTTGTTATGCTCAGTGCTTCCACTACAGTAGGAATTAGAAAAATTCCTTTTCAAGGTATCAAATTAGCTTAGTAAGCTAATGATTTCAAGTGTAATCACTTAAAATTATGCACTATACACAGAGCAATCAATTTAGCAATCAAATCATTACCCTCGATTTTTTAGGACCTCTATAGAGTTTGACCAATGAGTACTTCGATGCACTTTTCTCCAAATTGGCTGAATTGATTTGTTTAAAAATTTTTGAGCATGTAGAGAACTTGGAGCTGATTCCAACAAGCTATAGAACATTGAAAATGGTAAAGAAATGACCAAGATATGATCAATATATGTTGATTATTATGAGTGACTATGACAAAGAGACCATAGATGAGAAATGTAGATCTATTGTATTAAAGAACAATGTTGTACAAGATCATAGGCTTGATAATCAATGCCTAATGATGGTGAGCAGTGTAGGCTACAATGTGAGCCTCACTCTCTTACAAATCCAATCAGTAATGGCTCGGAATTGAAGTGATCTAGCCCGCACGTTTTCCAACCATCTTTTATAGATGTGATGTTTAAATTTGAATTTGAATCCTCCATTGGCTCTCGCTAAAAGGTAATCCTCCAATCTAGAAGATATTCCAGCAAATGAAGTTGTGACTTTTTCAACTAACAATTCCACGAGTTTAGTAGTGATTACAAATATTCTCTCAAGTCAAAAAATGACTTTTACAAATGGTAAAGGATAAAACATTCCTAGCAGTGGTTGTTGATATATTTAGGTAGTGATGTGTGCGAACACACTAGGACCGTCGTGGCACTTTTTTCCCTCTTTAGGAGGTTTTCTTCCCCCGGCTTGTATATACGCCTATTGCCCTAATGGGCTACTTATCTTTGTACATTCTCTAGTAATACATTCAGTATTGTGTGTTTGAGCTCCAAGCTTCTTCTTCTTCCTTGTGTTGTTCGCGTGCTTCCGCAGACATCTATCTCCAACAATTGGTATCAAAGCAGGTCGTCGCTTCATCTAGGGCGCCGTCAACACTCCTCCGTTTGCAGTCTCAGAATCGCACGAATTTTGGTGATGTGGTGCCAAAATCACGATTTGAGCTCGTTTCGGCCTTCGAACGCACTATCGTAGCGCTTATGCAGGCTATTTTGTCTTTTTGTGCCAAAGATATATACCAGTTTCTGTTCGCTAGTTTAAGCGTCTCGAAGTCTGCTACAGGTCTAGCAAAATTCGTCTGGGCAGTTCCGTTCAACTTTTTGAGATACAGTCAATTTTTTGCATCAAGGTATTTTAGTCACCAGCCATGGCTGAAAGCAGTGATGTATTTCGTATGTTGGATTTTGAGGATAAGTTGGATGGTACCAACTACCCATTATGGGCTCATATGATGCGACATGTATTGGTTGCAAAAGGATTGTGGAACATTGTGCAGAGTGTCGAAAGACGTCATGTTACACCTATAACGACAGGTACTGCAAATACAGGTGCTGGAACTGATGAAGATGGTGTCGAAGATGATATTCTGCAGATTCTTGTTCGTGCTGCTGTTTCTACTGCACCTACTACAGAGCAGATTCCCTAGGATGGCAGAGATTCCCAGGCACATGCATTGATAGCTTTGTCTATCAAACATGCCATTATTCCTCACATTCACTCTTGCAAAACAGTTAAGGATGCTTGGCATACACTTACCACATTGTACCAAGCTAGGAATGAGGCTCGTGTTGCTTACCTCCGAAAACAGTTAGAGAGTGAGCACATGAATGAAGGTGATTCTATGGATAGTTTCCTAACGAAGATCAAAGACTTGAAGGAACAATTGATTTTTGATGATGAGGTTATACTAGATAGCTCACTAGTGCAGACTGTTCTGAATGGTCTTCCTAACTCATATCAGAGTTTTGCTTCTACTCTTCGGTTGATGATGAAAGGCAATCCGAATGCCTTATCATTTGAGGAGTTAGTCTCTGTTCTGTTGCAGGAAGATCAGTCTAGGCAAAACAGGTCCATTATGCGAGTTGCAGATCAAGCTTTCTTGGCTAGTCAGAAGGGCAAAGGAAAATGGAGCTCTTCAACTAGTAAGCAGAAATCTGCTAATTCTGCATATTCGAAGAAGGAAGATAAAGATGAGAAGAAATCACAAAAGCAGAAATTGTTTTGTAAGTACTATAAAGGGAATGATCATATCATAAAGAACTGTCCAAAACTGACTGCTAAAGAGGCAAAGAAGAAAGAGGTTGGAATGGTTGTTGCAGAGGCCTCTACACCAAAAACAGAGTCTGCTAATCTTGTGTAGGAAGAAGAATGAGTGTTTACTACTGTCTGCAGTTTTGACACATCTTCTCATGAGCAGTGCATGTCTGCAGTAGACTCAGATGTTTGGTATTTTGACAGTGGGGTGACCAAACATATTACCTCGCAACGCAGTTTCTTCTCTTCACTCGAGCCTGCCCCTACAGGGAATATTGTTACATGCGCCAACAACTCCTCTTATCCTGTTATGGGAGTTGGTAAGATCATTTTGACTACTGCTGATGGTAGTTCTTTCACTTGCTCACATGCTTTATTTGTGCCAGGGATCAAAAAGAACCTGTTATCAGTTTCTGCATTAGCCAAGATTGGCTTGGTTGTGAAATTTGTTGATGACAGGTGTACAGTTCATGATCTGTCAAATGGCGATGTGATTATTGCTTCTGGCATTTTATGTCGTGGGTTGTATAAGCTCATAGACTGTGAAAGATCTGAAAATGATTTGGCATGTGTAGTAAATGATTCTCAGGCTATGTTAGATGCAAAGCTTTGGCATGGACGCTTTGGTCATCTGAATTTTGCTAGTTTGCTACGCCTACAGAAATCTGAAATGGTGTCCTCTTTGCCCAAACTTGAGGCACCTGGAAAACATGTTTGTGAAGGCTGTATTTTGGGCAAAATGCAGTGTTCATCCTTTCCAAAAGATGGTTCAGTTCGGGCTACTCAAAAATTGCAGCATGTACATTGTGATGTTTGTGGTCCTATGGAGACACCTTCCATAAACTGACTTAGAACACTTACTCCAAAGCAATATCAATCCTTGTCAATGTAGCATAGTTCAAGCTTCCCATTATGCTTTGGTAACCTCCAATATTCTCAAGCACATCACCTTCATGAGCACTTAATTTTAGGTTTACCTCCATTGGAGTACTTACAACTTTTGCATCCTGCAAATGAAACTTCTTCAACATGTCCTGTATATACTTTATCTGAGAAATATAAATTCCAGAGTTAGTATAGACTAACTCAAGTCCAAGAAAATATTTTAGTGATCCAAGGTCACTAATTTTGAACTCTTGCATCATTTGATTCTTAATCTGTTTGATGCCATTAGCATCATTACCTGTGAGTATGATATCATCAACATATACACATAGGTATATTACCTCTAAATTACTTCTTTTGACAAACAGAGATGTATCTGCTTTGCTCATGATAAATCCTTGATCCTGAAGGTATGTAGTCAACCTATGGTTCCATGCCCTAGGTGCCTGCTTCAATCCATAAAAAGCTTTGTTCAATTTACATACATGTGTTAACTTTCTTGGGTCCTCATAGCCAGGAGGTTGAGACATGTATAACTCCTTTGAAATCCAGCCATTTAGAAATGCATTTTTTACATCCAATTGATACATGTTCCAATTCTTTGATGCAGCCACACTTACGAATACCCTGATGGTTGGCATTTTGATCACAGGTGAGAAGGTTTCTTCATAATCAACTCCTTGGGTTTGTGCAAAACCCTTAGCCACAAGTCTAGCTTTGTACCTTCTTATTGATCCATCAAAATTCCTTTTGATCTTATAGATCCATCTAGAACCAATTACCTTCATAGACTCCTTCTTTGGCACTGGCTTCCAAGTATCATTCTCCTTTAGTGCTTCAATTTCCTATCCATAGCTTCCTTCCATTCTGCCTTGGTCTTTGCTTCTTCATATGATGATGGCTCTTCAAATGACAAGTCCTTTGCAAGATAAATAGAGTGCTTAGTTACTAAGGAGGTGTCATACCCATATCTGATTGGCTTCTTGCTCTCCCTTTGTGATCTTTTGATTGCTTGGTTGGATGATTCAGGTATATCCTCCAATTTCTTCATCTTGACTTTGCCTTTGGACTTCCATGCCTTGAATTCTTCTAAGTTGATGATGTCCTCATCATCTAAGTTGATTTCTTCAATCTAATTAGGCTCCTCCTTAGTGAGGCTTGGAAACTCCTCTTCCAAGTCATAAGGTAGCTTTACTTTCCTGCATTCACTTTCAAACCAAGAGTCATTCTCATCAAAGACAACATCTCTACTGACAATGAATCCTTTGTTGGAGGGATTGTAGAACCTGTATCCTTTCTGATTTAAGTCATACCCTATGAAGATGCACTTTTTTGCCTTAGGGTCTAGCTTACCTCTTATTTGAGAAGGGAAATGCACATAAGCAACACATCCAAAGATCATGTAATGATCAAGTGAAGATCTTCTACCATGCCCTGCTTCATATGGGGTCATCCCATCAAGAGATTTGGATGGCAACTTGTTTACAAGATAAGTGGCAGTAGATACACTCTCTGCCCACAAGTAATTAGGTAATTTTTTCTCATTTAACATTGACCTAGCTGTTTCAACAATTAATCTATTTCTCCTCTCTGCCACCCCATTTTTCTCAAGGGTATACCTTGTTGTAATTTCTCTCTTGATTCCTCTGTCTTGCAAGAATGCATCAAACTCATTTGAGAAGTACTCACCTCCTCCATCTGACCTTAATCTCTTTAGGTTTCTCCCTGTTTGGTTCTCAACAAGTGCAAGATACTTTTTAAAGCAACTGAATACTTCACCTTTGTGCGTCATAAAGTATAATACAGTCCACCTACTATAATCATCAATGAAAGATACATAATACCTTGATCCAGAGATTGAGGGATCCTTGCTTGGTCCCCTTACATCTGTATGGACAAGCTCTAGTAGTCCTCATGCATGTAGCCTTTCCTTGAGAAGGGTAACCTGTGAGATTTTCCAAACTGACAAGCACCACATTTATAAATCATGTGTTGCTTGGATACATTAGGTATCCCAAGCACACATTGGTCTCTACATATTTGTTTTAAAATTCTCTCACCAATATGCCCTAATCTCTTATGCCAAATTTCAAGCTCTGATAGTGTTTGGTCTTTGTAGCTATAGAGTGCAATATTCCTTGTATCTTCAAGCTCAAAAGTGAATAATCCACCTGTCTTGTCTCCTTTGGTAATTCTTTTGAATCCATGTTGGGTATCCTCCACAAATGTCCCATATTGATTGAACCTAACCTGCAAACCCTTTTTCGCAATCTGTCCAACACTCATTAAATTCTTCGTAATTGTAGGTACATATAGAACCTTGCTCAACAGATTTCTATTTCCATTAGAGGTCTTAACATTCCCTACTTTAATCATTGAGTGCTTGGTGTCATCACTTATTTGTACCTGATGTTTACCCTTTGGTTCCTCAAGGTCAGAGAGAATAGCTACATTGCCTGCCACATGGTTTGAGCATCCTGAGTCAATGTAGAAGAGATGGTCATCATTTATACCTAGTCTTGAAGTCATATTCATAATCAAAAGAGAATCTTCTTTCTTCTCTATGTAGTTGTTGTAATCCCTCCTTGATTTGTAGCCTCCTCGGTAGTTGCTATTGTAGTTGTTGTTGTAGTTGTTATTGTATCCTTGATGGTGATTGAATCTTCCTCTTGATTGTGTATATCCACCTCTTTGATATCCTCTACCTCTCTGATTCTTGAAGTTCCTGTAACACTCATCTGTAGGATGATTTGACAATCCACAAATATTACATGGTGAGGAGTTATAAGGTCTCCCCCTACCTTGCTTACCTCGTCTGTCCCTTCCTCTTGAGGTTCTAGGGTAAAAAATAAGACCACCTGCCTCACTCAAAAGTATATAAATATGGGCGAATTTGTCTAAGTATCTCATATTGGAAGTATAAATATTTTAGCAAATATTGAAAATAATTTCCATTTGAAATATAAAAAAATTGGCGAATTTTATTGATAACTTATATTTGAAATATAAAAATTTTTGTGAATTTTATAATAGCCTCCCTTAAAAATATAGAAATGTTTGAGTATTTGATACCATTTGCTATGCTAAATCAATTCCTCTGCTATGTTTTCTTTGTAATCCTGTTCACTATTGCTACCTTCTTCTTCCATTGTTGGTCAAACTTTTCTTCACCTTCATTGTGCATATCTACACACACATACATGCACAACACACATACATACACGCATAATACACAATACACAAAATTCATTCACACACATTCACATACACTTTCATGAACATTCCATAGCTCATTCCTTTTTGTGTGGAGAAGTGAGATCATGTGGGACATCTAGATCCTAACTTCATTCTGCCAATTGATCATATTCTAGAGAATTGATGGACTTGATAGAATTTTGAATATATACTCTAATAGAGAGAATTACAGAATTCAAATGAAATTGGTAGCATTGAGATAATGCTACTGCTCTCACACAAACAAACACCAAAGGCATCTTGGGAAAGTTCCACAAGCCGTAATATTTCTGAGGGATCCAAAGGAGATACTTCATTAATAAAAAATATCAATAGCATATTCTAAAAACAATAGAATTTACAGTTTCTGCATCAGGTTTCTGAAAAACAACTATAACCATCACCTGTCAAAAATTGTTGAAATAAATCATGTTTATAGGATGTAAAACATTGAATGCTATTTAAAATTTTTGCACTTCAGAATGAAGCAAAGATAAATAATACAAGAAATCCAAGAAGCTAAGTATTCAAATATACTTAGCTCTAACATTAGAAATAAACAAAAACTTGGCAGAACAAGTGTATTTGCATGCTCCTTCAAAGGAGAATAACTTCTTTGTCTTGTATCTCCTTCTTTTGGTACCCTTGAGCTCTTCCCTAAGTGTCCTCCATCACAACCATCTAGTGCCATACCACCTTCAAGAACCTGCACATACATTCCAACACCTACATATAGAGTGTAATTGCCAATGCCCTATGCATACACATACATGTGCACATATATACCTAAAATATATCAATCAAAGTAGCCACATAACATGTGCATATACATACGCACACCACATACATATCAATCTAGACATTGATTGTAGTTTGTATGTAGATAGATTATTGCAGTTGAGAGCTACACATTCCTGAAGACCTCTTCTTTCTTCTACATTGATTTGTATTGTTGTAATTACCATGAAGGGTTCTGGACTCAAACAAAAAGGAAATGATATGAAGTAGCCATAAATTATATTTTTCAATAGCAGAATGGCTCTCCAGATGTACCACAAGATGATGCTTCTCCACAAGTTCCAAAGAGCAATGTCATATCTGAAGCAGGCACCAATCTTTAGCAGATATTATGCCCACGGGCCACAAGAATCTAATCACAGCTAGCTAAGAAATAAATGACGAAAGACTACAAGAATGCTAATCAAGTTCTAGAAAGAAGCCTTGGAAAGGAACATGTCCTGGGAAAGAACAAAAAAAAAAAAAACATTTTACTTGAACAAAATATATTGAAGATTTTCCTTGAAGAGAACCCCAGACATCAGATATTTTATATATTTGAGGAATGCATTTTACAATACAACTAGTCTATTGGTTCATACAAAGGCTTCATCTACTCAACATCATCATAGCTTCCAAGAAAAATAGATGAGCACTCGTGAATATTAGTAACAAGAGTACTGTAACATAAAGAAAAATTCAATATTCTTGGATTATTCTACACCAAATGTCTAAAAGTAAACTAATCTATTGCCCACAAAATATAAAAATGCATTGTATTCAATATATCCACTATAATCTAGCTGTTAACATGATTAAAAATGAATGTAAGTGTTAACATGACAATGATGCAATTTGCAATGCATGCAACAGTCAACTGTCAACATGCATCCCTAAGCCATCACCAGTGGCCAGCCTTTAGTTTGTATTGTACTCTATTTTAATGTAGAGATAGGCTGAGAGAGCTCATGACTTACCCTACAGTAACAAGAGTACTGTAACCTAAAGACAGTGTATTGCAACTTAAATACAAAACTCATCTTAATAAATATGAGATATTGTTATGGGGATCCCCATCACACTTCACCACAAATGCTAGTGATCAATATGTTTCCATGTTCATGACCAAGGTAAAGACTGAGAGTAACCTCACTTTCACCTCTCCTTTATCTAGTATCACACTGCAACTGTCAACGCACTCCTGAAATCCAACATTAGCTACTAAATGTCCAACCAAACTATTTATTTCCAACCAAAATCTTTTTATTTTACCATACACTTATTTGGAATCTTCCGCTCCTCACAAGGGAGTTTTCTTGGTATGGGGAGGGAGAAGATCAAGAGCGACATTTAAAGTGGGTATTTTTGCTGTAGGAAAATCTAGAGCAGGTGGGAATTTCTATGCCAGCTGCCCTACATGAGGTTGAAGGCATTCCATCAACAATCCTTCTTATAGTGTTATACTTTATGGAATACTTGGAATGAAGGTTTAATGCCTTGAGGATTTTAATGTGTGTTGTGTTTTGATTTAGCAGGTGGAGATCCATGAGGGTATGAACAAGTTCAAGTGTGAACGAGTGTGAACGCAAGAGGATTTATTCACATACTTGGAGATATTTTTAGAGAATAAGTTATTAGTTATTTTTAGCTATTTTTGTAAATAAAGCAAAAGCACACTATTTTTAGTGTGGCCCTCATGTATCTTCCATCAAGGACATAATATGAATCACCTATAAATACGCATGCTCTCATAGAGTGGAGATATTTTTAGAGAATAAGTTATTAGTTATTTTTAGCTATTTTTGTAAATAAAGCAAAAGCACACTATTTTTAGTGTGGCCCTCATGTATCTTCCATCAAGGACATAATATGAATCACCTATAAATACGCATGCTCTCATAGAGTGTCCATCAGAGCATGTGGGGGGATTGTACCCAATTTGGTGTCGTCTCTGTAAATAAAGCAAAAGCACACTATTTTTAGTGTGGCCCTCATGTATCTTCCATCAAGGACATAATATGAATCACCTATAAATACGCATGCTCTCATAGAGTGTCCATCAGAGCATGTGGGGGGAGATTGTACCCAATTTGGTGTCGTCTCTTATCTCTTTCTGTCTTTGAGTATTTTTTTCTTTGCGTTCGTACGTCTGTTATTCTCTGCGGTCGTGCGTCTGTGGTACCTGGGGCAACATATAGAGTGAGCACCATACATAGCACATGTACTTGAGGAAGAGCCTCTTGTTGGACCAGCTACTCTTCACCTAGCTAAGACAGCTGTTCCTAGCATGATCTGGTGAGAACTTAGAGAAGTTGGGGTGAAGCATTTCTTCCAGCAGTTCTCTGGCATCAATGTTGTGTTGTATTAAATGCCCCTAATCTTGGAGGATGCCGGACCAAAATCGATTCTTTTCAAAGTTTGATTGAGCTCAGATTCATCCCTTGATTTTAATGAAAGATGGAAGAAAGGTTTTGCAATATATAGCACTCTCTTTGTCCACTTTATGGTAATGGAGAATGCTTTATTCTTGTTCAACACCACTTTTCTACATATTGTTGTCTCTCTTGCACAAAATTAAAAGTCTGCAAGGATACACACATACACATGCACATTTCAACCACCATGGACATGATACAACCACACATGCACATGCACAAAGGCACCACACATACATGCATATTACACACACATACATATACACAGGCACACACACACATACCTGCACATTGCACACACATGCTTAGCCTTGACACGTGCACAACATATACATATCACCAATACACACACACACATACATATACACATGCACACACAAATACATGCACATTGCACACACATTCTTGGACACACATCAGCCTTGACACATGCACAACATATACATATCAACAATACACACACATACATATGCACATAGATACACACCCACATACATGCACATTCCAACCTCCATACCAGCAGATATATACACATATATACATACATGTTGTTATATCTATACTTGCTATCTATATATACAACAGTATATAATAGTATGTAACAATATCAATACATATATAACAATATAATAGTATGTATGTATATATATATATATATATATATATATATATATATATATATATATATATATATATATATATATATATATATATATGTATATGTATATGTATGTATATATATATATATATATATATATATATATATATATATATATATATATATATATACATATATATATATATATATATATATATATATATATATGTATATATATATATATATATATATATATATATATATATATATATATATATATATATATATATATATATATATATATATATATGTATGTATGTATGTATATGTATATATATATACACACACACACATGAGATAGGTAGCCACTGATAGACTCACATGAGGATATGCAGCCTTAGCCATATTAGAGTGGAGATGTCACCAGGCACACTTCTAGGAGCCCCACTCAGACAGGACCTCTGGCAGCTCTACATTAGTCAGACATGGAACACACCACACATGGGATCAAGATGATCACACTACTGAGACCAGTTCTTAGACATAGTGGCAGACGGTCTCATCCAAGGACCATGCTACATGGATACTTACATGCCTCATAGCTCGAGGGTAGCAATTTGCGAGTTGAGGGTCTCATCACATCGACTAGAGATTGAGACAGGTAGAGCTACACTGTGCAGACATTCTCAGAGAGGAGCGGATATGCAGGATATACAGAGTAGAGATGGAGGATGAGGAGCATTTTGTATGCAAATGTAGCACATATGACATCAGAGATGGATATGAGACTCCATTTACAGGGCAGCCCACCCTTTGAGAGATCATGGGCTCTAGAGATCAGCGATAGCTCGGGTGATTCTTACTAGCGTTACAAAGTCACAGAGATTCCCTACTCTAGTCTACTGCAGCAGCCCAAACAGTAGGGAGACAAAGTCAGTTCACTAACTTCTTCATTCCACGATGGCCCTCCCACCCTCAGCTCACACATCGAGAGTACAATGTCTAGCACCTAAATAGTCCATCACATAGAGTATAATGTCTCTCGATTTACACACCAGCCATATACATAGAATACACTCCAGCCATATATATATTCATCTCACTAATTTTTCAAAAGTTCACACACCAGGTCCAACACACTCTCACTACTCACCCTCTTTTGCCCTCACTCCTCTCTCACTCACACAAATAATCCAGCACTTTTCTTTCACATGCTCTCTCTCTCTCTCTCTCTCTCTCTCTCTCTCTCTGAGACACTCTCACACACACAACAACACCCACACTTTGATAAGGTAAAATGTAGGTGTAACAAAGAGTGGGAGCTGCTATATACACAAAACAAGTGTACATCAGTTAAATAATCAATTAGCAAATTACATGGAAGATGAAAAGGAAGCAACATTATATTTTCAAGTGAGAGTCCACAACCTCCTAACATGAATGTTGAAGCAGATATACATTCAAAAGCTTTATGAATGTTCAAGTTATATCAGAGAGCTTAAAAAACTTTCTGAGCTAAGAATATAGGTAAGGCACAGATGAAAAAGGGGGAACAAGTAGGCTTCTTATAAGATGCTAAAAACAACTTACATAGAAAACAACTTGTAGCACTGTTGTATTTTTCTCCTTGCACTTTATTGATTGGAAGCTCTCTGTTGTGTTGAGGACCTGGATGGTGAAAGATCTCATACACATGCAAAATTCACACATACACACATACCTTACACATAAAATGCACACATACACATAACAACAGCCACACATACACATGCATTCCAATAGCAGCCACACATGTATATACATGCATGCACACATACACATACATTCCAGCAGCAGCACACATGCACATGCACACATGTACATACATACACTTGTACACATAAACATATATTTCACACACACACACAAACCACACATACATACACATTTATATAGAAAACCACACATATGTATACACAAACAGACTTAGACCTACTGTTATAGAGATTCCTGTAGATAATTATGGATCTATAAACCAAGCTCAAAAAGAACCTATGGCAGAACCTTTTTCTTCAAAAATTACCTTATAAAAATCCACAACGTAATAATTTGGCCATCTTTTCCCTGCAACATTATAACAATCAAAGAAGCATATGTAACAATGACCCAAAAGATGAAGCAACCAGATACGGGATGCTACAGACACAAGTACCTTACCTGGAATCTTTTCAGTGCCTTCTTGTGGGAAACAATTTCAAACTTCTTGGAAACCTGTCCAGTTTAACAACCTATCCTCACATGCATATACATACATGTCTCGATTTATTTTGACATATGCATACCTGTCTATTTGGAAACAACATTAGATTACCAAATTTTTTATCAGAGATAGGTCCCAAATTCCAAGAAGTTCAATGTGCAAGCCTTCAAATCCTCTAAAAGGATTGTTCAGTGTACACACATATAAGCATGAATAAAAACATAATATATACATGCAAGCATCACACATACTTTCGAATTTCAAACATACATATATACATGCACGAATACAAGAATACAAACATGCACACATGTAAGCATCTCACATGCAAGAATCACCCATGCACACATATACATACACACATACATATTAAATGCATCACACATGCATCCATATGTACATACACATACATATTACATGCATCACACATGCATCCATATGTACATACACACATACATACATGCACGAATACAAGAATACAAACATACATACATGCAAGAATACATGAATACAAACATACACACATGCAAGGATGGCACATGCATGAGTCATACATACATAGATACATAAATAGGCATGAACATTGAACAATAGGAACCTTTGAATCTCATCATTTCAGATATAAAAAAAAATAAAAAAACAAAAATAGGCAAATATTGAAGTCCTCGATATATTCAAAACCTGTCAAAACATTAAGAAACATTAGTATAAATTATACTTCACCATAATATTAAAAAAGAAATCAAATAAAAAAGTTACCTTTCTATAATTTGTATCAGTCGATTTGAAAAATATTAGAAGGTTCAACATCCTCCATGTGTTTCCTCTCGTCTGATACTACACATTCACTTCTTCGTTGACATTGACTTTTCCATATGGCATAAGCTTCTTCGAAAGGGAAAGTTTCAAGGTCACTCTTAGAAACAAACAATCTAAGACATGTATCCAAGTTTTTATTCAATCTATTTCTCGTTGCATTTCGTATGAAAGTTAAGCTACTCCATAGACGTTCATCTTCAACAGATCGAAGGATCATTGTTAGACACGAATTTGCTACTTTAAAATACTCCGACATAGATTCCTTCAAGAATGGAGATATATCGAGCTTTTCCCATAGCTTTGTCATTGCACCTGGATTTGAAGGATCTTTGATGAAGTCAAATTGCTCCCACATCGTTTGTCCAAATATCCCAGATTGTTTTTTTAAAAGATTTGGAGTTATAATTCCTTCTAGAATCCTATCTCCTAAATATGCATTCTTTCCAAAATGATCGGATAATATTTGGACCTTGCTTTTAAAGTCATTTGTTAGTAAGCTCTTGTCTTTTGCATGATTCCAATATAAAGGATGAACTATGGCCATTGCTTCTAAGAGCTCATCTCGAGGAAATCTCTCTCTGATCTCAGAAGTCAATTTATTACATATGGATCTTAAGCCTTGTTTTACACTATCCACTAGGATAGGAAAGAATGTTTGATTAACTTTTTTCTTGATGCATACTCCTTCACTTTTTCTTGATACATAAAGAGGAATGTGCTTATCTTTGACAAATATGCACAACCAACCTTCTTATTGTATTGCAAAAAACTATCTTCTACACCAACTCGTAGAACGATTCTCACTCGATAAATTCTTGCGAATCAAAACCTGATGTCTCAGAATACAAAGTTTCTAAGCGCATACAAGTCATTTTCTTGCTACTGCATATTCCATTACATAAATATCTCTTGATTGAGAAACTTTTATCAAATTATTCATTTCTCTTAACAATGGTAACATTCCTCCAAGATAGGGAAGAGTTTCCACATCACTTAGCATTTGCAACAAAGTATGAGCTTTTCCTTTTTGTATTCCTTTACTTAGACATAATATTGACCACATCGATGACTGATTTATATTCTTCAAAAACATTCTACAGGTCCAATAAGTGAAATCCATCTTGTGTCAATATTTTTTTTCAATTTGCTTTCCTTACTTATCCCATCAGAGAAGTATTTAAACTTTTTAATACACTTAGGACTTTTTTAAAAGAAAGCGTATGCCTGGTGTACAAGATCTTCAACTTTTTGTACAAAAACAAATTCTGAAACAATTTTAAATGAAAAACTTTGAATTCATAATCCAATGAAATTCAATGGAACTCTCCACTTAGGATAATCAGACATTGGTTTTCCGATGGACAAGATATGTAGCACAATTGAAAATTGCATTAATATGGCTTCATTATCTGATTTGAGCTTTCTCTCAAAAAGATGCATAAAGGATCTTTTATTCTCATTACTTTGCTCCAAAAGCAATAAATGAGAATTATATGCATCTACATTCTGTAGATGCCTACATTCATCTTTTGTTTTCCATCTAACGATGTTTTCCATTTTCCCTTCTACTTCTACTTTCTCATACATTTTACCCACATGTTTTTCAATGGTAGCTAATTTCAATTGTAACTTGACTTGATTACCTAATTTCCAACTACATGGTATACAAGTGGCAAATTTTGGTTCTTCTTCACCTTCAATCATAAAAGGCTCAATAAAAGGAAACTTTGTTATTCAATCTATTTTAAAAGTCATTCCTATATCCCATTGACCCTTCCCTCTCTTCATACGTTTAGACAAAGTGTCATTTGAGGTTTTCGACTCTGACACAGAGATGTTAGAGCATGCAATCGGGGGTAAAGTTGTAGGCTCAAGGGATGAGCTTGCTACGCATGAAAAGCGCATGACATTTGAGCCTCCAATCCCTCCTTTAAGTGAATAAAAATCAGAAATGGATTTTCTCTTAGGTCTCCAATCCATTACAACCTTTCCTTTTGCCTTTGATTGCATCTTAGTAGTTCTTGGATATATAGAAGACACACACATGAACACACTCATGAGAGAAGCATTTGAAATCTTCCAACACTAATCCTATGTCTTTCTATAGATCCATTTTTATATATACATACAAACCCTAACTCTACTACACATGCCCTAGACATACCACATATATATAATTATTAAACCTATACACATGCCCTACACCTACCACATATATACAGTATATACAAATTATATATATTATATATTTAGAGAGAGAGAGAGAGACTACTTGAAGGGAGTTGAGTACATACCTGATGGATGATTATTCCCATCAAAAACATTGACCACATATTGAGAGGACGACGAACTCCCAGCCATTTGAAGCAAGATGATATCGACTTCCACAACAACTGCAAACTACACTCAAAAAGATAAAACTCACTTGATCGAGTATTGTGGGTCCCCCTCCCCCTCTCTCCCTCCCCCCATGATGGCACCATGGCTGCCTTTGTCCGCTATTGTGGAGATTAAGCGGACACAAAGGCATGTATGTATGTATGTATGTATGTATGTATGTATGTATGTATGTATGTATGTATGTATGTACGTATGTATGTATGTATGCATGTATGCATGCATGGATGTGTGTATGTATGTATGTATGTATGTGTGTGTGTGTATGTGTGTGTATGTATGTATGTATGTTATGTATGTGCGTTATGTATGCATGCATGGATGTGTGTATGTATGTATGTATGTATGTATGTATGTATGTATGTATGTATGTATGTATGTATGTTTGTATGTATGTATGTATGTATGTATGTATGTATGTATGTATGTATGTATGTATGTATGTATGTATGCATGTGTGTGTATGTATGTATGTATTTTTACTTTCATGCTGCAAAATGTTATGTAATATAATATTCTTTATAATTCATTATGGTTTAGATTCCACAAACATAATTAATTGATCTACTACATTTGCGAGATCACACACTCACAGACATGTAAAGACATGGATGCACACTTACACATTAGGTAGCATACACACATCTATGTGCATGCAACACAAACCCAAAGAAATGGGTGTACACACATATGAAAGAGACACACACACATGCATACATCAAAATACTTGCATGATCATAAGCAACGACAAACACGTGTGTCACATAACTAAGACTCATGTACAATTAGTCACTTCTTAGAAATATCACTGGATTCGATATACTCAACCCCAAATCATTTAATAGGAAAAGTGTCAAAGTCCACATTGCATAAGGTGTAGAAAAATGCAATCACTGTGAATGTCATAATACAAATATTGAACTGCACATTTCATCGTTGAATCATGCACTAGATCTGCAAAGTTGCATGTGACAAACAAAAGCTTCTGCTCTACCTGAAGCCCTATGGACAATCCCTCTCTCTCTCTCTCTCTCTGTCTCTCTCTGTCTCTCTCTGTCTCTCTCTGTCTCTCTCTGTCTCTCTCTCTCTGTGTATTTATGTGCATGTGCGTGTATGTAATTCTATCGGAGAGAAATATATCCTTATACCTTGAATCCATCATCAGTCCAAAAGTTTGACTTAAGGAGAGAAGATCGACGAGGAGGAAAACACTTAATCCAAACTGCGGACAGAGCTAGGGGCTCCTGCAGCAACGCGCACATAGAGATCTTGAGGCAAATGTCCTTAAACATGAATGCATAGAATGAGGACTATGCCCTGGCAAATAGACAGAATGCCTTCAATAGGCGTACATAAGGAATGCCTTCAATATTATGTCTCTCTCTCTCTCTCTCTCTCCCCCCCCCATGTTTGAGATCTACAATCGCTTGTCTGCTCTCTCTCTCTCTCTCTCTCTCTCTCTCTCTCTCTCTCTCTCTCTCTCTCTCTCTCTCTCTCTCTCTCTCTCTCTCTCTCTCTCTCTCTCTCTCTCTCTCTTCCGGTCAATTGAACAGCACTACGCTGCAACACTATCTCTCTCCAAGCATAGTATCACACTTTGCTATCTCTCCCACTCTCTTTCGGTTCTGTATAGCTTTGCATAGTGGACATTCATGCCATGTCGAATGAACCCTTAGCCATCGATAAAGAAAAGTTCAGCAAAAAAAAAAGGGTGCCCACAGAGGGTAACCATAGGATCTTAAGCGAGTTCTAAGCATATGTTGCAATCGAAACCAGAAGGGAGGAGTCGGCGTTCTGCTTGCCACTGTCTTAAGTAGTGTTTCCAAGGTCGAAATTGACAGACGAAGAGCATGAAACAGAATGCATACATGAAACAAAATGCTCTCTCTCTCTCTCTCACTTGGTCGAGTACCCGTAGCTAGAGCGTCCGACTCCTCACACTCTTTCTTGTGCAAACCTTCACTTACAACGATGGCAAGCACTGAATGCTTGATAATCCTATAGACGACACCGACAATGGATAGAGAGCTCGCGTGTATAGCACAAAGGGCGAAACTGAAGACTACAGAGAGCTCACACGTATAGCACAAAAGGCAAAATTGAAGACTACAAAGAGCTCGCGCGTATAGCACAAAAGGCGAAACTAAAGACTACAGAGAACTAGGGTTTGTTGAAAATAGAGCTATTTTTAAAAGTTTCCAAATCACTAAATATAGCAAAAATTTAACAATTTCTCTAAATCTTTGCCATTGGACTAATATTCGCCCCTAATTATTTCACTGGGTTCTACCTCTCCTTGCATAGTTGGCTTGGGAGGTAGTTCCTTCATCTTCAACCTTCTTGTTCTTCCCTTTCTCTTTGGAATTACTTTTATCAATGTATAGGGCAAAAGAGCTATTACCTCTTGATGAATCTCCATTCTTGTTGAGCTTGGCTTTGTTGGTGCAAGGCAATCAACAATTAAAGTTTTGAAGTCAAGGATTGAAGAAAAGATCAAGTCATGAAGCATGAAGAAAGTATATGTTCAGAGAATGAAGTTATGTATCCATATGTACATTAACTTAGAGTTAGCTCACTTGTACTTTTGTATATTTATGAGCTTGTACATATTTGCCTATATATACAAGGCAAAATGTCGGGGAAAATATGAGAGAGCATGTGAATAGAGAAATTAGAAGTTGTATGAGTCATTAGACACTTTAGAAGTGAGTAAGATCTCTCTCATAACTCAGATGTAAAGTTTTCCAGAAATGAAGAAAAGTTGCACCCGATATTTCTGAGAGCTCTCCTTCTCTGTTGAATCCTTTGTGAAATGCTTTTGTACAAGTCTAATTCTATATTTGATTGACCTCTGTACAAATTTTCAGCTTCTAATTGTGATCAGGCTGAGAGAATTGAGTGTAGGAACATTTACATGTGTAAATGTAAAGAAGAGAAGTTGCAAGAGGTGCAAAATTTGGTGCTAATGTTTTGGTCAGTTCTCCTTCCATAGTGTAAAGTTTTGAGCAAGCAAGCACTCATTCTTTAAGTTGGAAGGTAAGCTACTTATGGCTAAAATAATTTGATTAAATGGGTTCTAGTTTGGGAGAACCAAGCTTTAGAAGTTGCAGGTGTCAAAGTCGACTGTAAAGAACTACAGTTTTAGACATAGGTGACTTGTTAAGATCATTTCTCAAAATCTAATGAGTTTTTTGGAATGATTTAACTTGGAGGAAGTGCGTAAACTATAGGCCACATGTTATGCAAAGTTTTATAAAAAAACTTTACACATTTGATAAGTCAAAGAGAGAGTTATGTGAAGCAGACTTTCTGTGTAGTCACTTTATTCACAGTTTGTTCAAAATTCTGATAATTGATCATTGATCCTCTAAATTGGTAAAGATTCTGAGTTACTTGACATAGAGGTGCTCTAGCTTCAAGAGTAGCTTGTTCTTTTGGAGATTAATACTCTCCATCAGTGGTATCAGAGCAGGAAGTATCAAAATTGAAGAAAGGAGGACCCCGATTGCTGCAATCATAAAGAATTCAACATTTGAAGATTCAAAAGGTGAAAGCTTGAGAGCAAAGCTTGCGAAGGAGGCCATAAGATGTCAAGGAAGACAAAAGGAACTTCATTCGAAGTAAAGGTAACCTTATTCCTCATAAAGCTTGAAGAATTTAATACACAGGTGAAGAAAGGATGGGAGATTCTCTTCAGATAGAGAAACTGGATACAGAGAACTATCCAGCATGGTCAATGAGGATGGAAGCTCATCTTATGAGCAAAGACTTGATAGGTCATATTACAAGCGAAGAAGAAAAGCCTCAGTTCAGAGGTCCTAGTGTTCCAACTTGGGAGGAATTATCAGAGTTGAAGACTTGGATGAAGAGAGATGCTCAAGCTAGGAGCATTATCTACATGGGAGTTAATGACTACTTGCTACCTCACATTAGAGGTCTTGAAAGTGCAAGCGATATATGGAATGCTTTGGAGGAGCATTTCCAAAACACCACAAAGTCAAGGAAGGCATCCTTGTGGGCAGAATTTACCACATTGAAGAAGAAGGCTTCTCAATCCATCTCAAATTATGTAACAAGGATGAAGGACATTGCAGATGCATTAGGAGCAGTTGATGAAGATCTTGAGGAAGATAAATTGGTAAGGCAAATCCTCACAGGTTTGAGAGGTGATGACAAATGGAAGCCATTCATTTTGTCTACTGAATTATCACTAGATCATTTTACACCTTATTTAAATCAGTTGCTATGACACATGTTAACCTTTGAGCAAGATGTCAAAGGTGAAAGTGATAAAAGTGCAGGTCAAGCAATGTATTCAAAGGATAAGAAGAAGAATAGCAAAGGGAAGCAACAAGCAAGTGAAGATGAATGTACAACTAGCCAAGCTAACTTCCTAAGAGGAAGAGGAGGTGGAAAAGGTAGAGGAAGAGGCATAAGTAATAAAGATAGAGTCAAAGCTTGCTGGATTTGTGGTAAGACAAATCATTTAGCTAATGATTGTTGGTATAATACTCAGAGTAATGGTGGATATAATCAGAATTTTAATTCAAGAGGAAGAGGTGGCAGAAATCAAAGAGGTAATTTCAGATGTAGAGGTAGTAGAGGTTACTTTGGAAGAAATGGAGGTAGAGGATTCCAAAGTCAACAATACAACAATACCTACTACAATTATTCTTCAGATCAGAAGGAGGATTCAACACTGATAATGAATGCAACTTGTGAAAGGAAAAGTGAAGACCAAAGAGTCTTCTACATTGACTCAGGGTGTAGCAATCACTTGAGTGGCAACATAGCTTTGATGACTGATTTGGAGAATAAGGTAACTAATCATGTAGTTCAAACAGGTGATAATACAAAGCACAATGTGAAGTCAATTGGATCAGTGAAGGCCAAGGATGGAAGTACTCTCTTGAGAAAGGTTTTGTATGTTCCTACAATTCCAAAGAATCTGATAAGTGTAGGACAAATTGTTGAAAAAGGTTATGAAGTTAGGTTCACTAATGAAGGAGTTTTTGTGGAGGACCCTAGCAATGGGTATAAACAAATTGTTTCAGGGAAGAAAGAAGGAAGATTGTTCACATTGAAGATTCAAGGTAACATTGGTCATGCCTTGTACACCTATGGAGGACATAAGATCTCAAAGTTAGATCTTTGGCACAAAAGGCTTGGACATTTTAATGAAAGAGGTATTAAAGATATGGTTAACAATGGTTCAGTGCTTGGATTGCCTAATGTTGCAAGTCAACATATGACATACAGATGTGAGGCATGTCAATTAGGTAAGGCTCATAAGCAATCTTATTCCAAGCATGGTTTTATGTATTCAGAGAAGCTTGAGTTGGTACACACAGATGTGTGGGGACTATCAAAGGATTTCAGTATCAATGGTTCAAGGTATTATGTGATTTATGTTGATGATGCTACTAGATGGATCACTATCTACGTGATCCAAGATAAGTCAGAGGTATTCAATACATTCAAACATTATCATGTGTATGCAGAGAGAATTACAGGTCAAAAGTTGAGAGACTAAGGTCAGATGGAGGGGGAGAGTATTTCTCTAATGAGTTCAGTGATTACTTGTGGAATGCAGGTATAAAAAGGGAAATTACTTGCAGGTATTCTCCTCAACAAAATGGTGTAGCAGAAAGGAGGAATAGAACTCTTGTTGAGTTTGCAAGATCCATGATGAAGGAGAAAAATTGCCCAAATTATTTGTGGGCTGAGGCTGTAAATACAGCCACATATTTGGTCAATAGATTACCATGTAAAGCTTTGCAGGGTATGACACCATATGAGGCATGGTGGGGTAAGAGACCTACTCTAGATCATTGCAAAGTATTCGGATGTTTGGCATATGCATATGTGTCATCTCAATTGAGGCATAAATTGGAACCTAAAGCTAAAAAATATGTGTTCATTGGATATGATGATAAGCAGATGGGATATAGGTTGTGGAGTCCATCCACAAAACAATTCCTTGTGTCAAAGGATGTTACATTTGATGAGCAAGGTACTTGGTATGCAAGTACAATCAATATTTATGTAGGTGATGAAGAAGTTGTGACTCAAAAGAAAGGTAAATCAAAGGTTCAGATATTTGATGAAGAGGAGAACAATGAAGTACAGGTTGAAGTTGAAGAAGTGCCAAGGTTTGATCCAGAATGTGATGAACTAGAAACCTCAAGGAGTGGAGAACTCAGAAGGTCATCAAGACACAAATGGCAACCTACAAGGTATAGCTATGACACTTCTTTTTTAGCTACCAAAGATTATGCTTATATGATAAAGGCAGGTGAAGACCGTTCTACATATGAAGAGGCAAAAGGCAAGGAAAATTGGGAGAAGGCTATGCAGGAAGAGTATGATGCATTGACGGAGAATCAGACATGGGATTTGGTTCCTAAACAAAATAGTCAGAAGATCAAAGGATGCAAATGGGTCTACAAGACAAAGAGGTTTGCAGATGGAAGTGTGTCTAGGTATAAAGCTAGAATTGTTGTGAAAGGGTTTGCTCAGATATATGGTATAGATTATGATGAGACCTATAGTCCTGTGGCAAAGATGACAACCATCAGGACACTCATAGCTATTGCTGCATGTAAAGGTTGGAAATTATGTCAACTAGATGTGAAGAATGCTTTTCTAAATGGTTATATTTCAGATGATGTTTTCATGGAGCAACCACAAGGATTCAGAAATGAAAGGTATCTAGATCATGTATGTAAGCTCAAGAGAGCTTTGTATGGTTTCAAGCAGGCCCCAAGGGCATGGAATTATAGACTTGTGAAGTTCTTGAAGGAACTTGGTTTTCAAGTATCTAAAGCAGATAGTAGCTTGCTTGTTAAAGCAAGTGATGATGGGTTCATTTAGATGTGCATATATGTTGATGATATAATTCTTACAGTTACATATGAGAAAGGAATTCAAAGCCTAAAGAAGCAAATATTTGTTGGGAATGGAGATCTCATACACTCAACATGGAGTGTATGTAACTCAAGAAAGGTATTTGAAAAACTTGTTGATCAAGTTAAGATGAATGTTTGCAGGGTAGCACCTACTCCAATGGAGGTGAATCACAAATTGAGCAGATATGGAGGAGAAGAGTTCAAGGACATGAAGCTATATCAAAGTTTGGTTGGTAGTCTAACCTACATTAACTAGGCCTGATTTGTCATATGGAGTTGGAGTATTATCTCAATTCATGCATTGTACTAGGAAAGAACATTGGGTTGCAAGACAAAGAGTGTTGAGGTACATTAAGGTTACACTCAAAGAAGGTTTGTATTATGGTTTTACATCAGATACAAACATCAAGATTTATAATGATACAGATTGGGCAGGTAATCTTGATGATAGGAGATCAACTTATGGATACTTGTGTTATGTGGGAGATAAGTTGATTTCATGGTGTTCAAAGAAGCAACAGACAATTGCTTTATCATCCACAGAGGCTGAATACAAAGGTATGGTTGAAGCTGCAAAGGAAGTGATATGGCTTAAGACTCTTATGAAGAGTTTTGACATCACTTAGAGTACACCCACTATTCATGGAGATAACATGAGTTCATTGTATTTAGCTGCTAATCCTATTTTTCATGCCAGGACTAAACATATTGAGATTCAGTATCACTTTTTAAAAGAGAAGGTGATGGATAAAGAGATTGAAGTAATACATATTTCAACAAAAGATCAGATAGCTGATATGCTAACAAAGAGCTTGGATGGACCAAAGCTACAAAGAATTAAAGACATGGCAGGTATAAAGAAGATAGAGAAAACCTCAATTGATGATTTGGGGGGAGCTGTTGGTGCAAGGCAATCAACAATTGAAGTTTTGAAGTCAAGGATTGAAGAAAAGATCAAGTCATGAAGCATGAAGAAAGTATATGTTCAGAGAATGAAGTTATGTATACATATGTACATTAACTTAGAGTGAGCTCACTTATACTTTTGTATATTTATGAGCTTGTACATATTTGCCTATATATACAAGGAAAAATGTCGGGGCAAATATGAGAGAGCATGTGAATAGAGAAATTAGAAGTTGTATGAGTCATTAGACACTTTAGAAGTGAGTAAGATCTCTCTCATCACTCAAATGTAAAGTTTTCCAGAAATGAAGAAAAGTTGCGCCCAATATTTCTGAGAGCTCTCCTTCTTTGTTGAATCTTTTGTGAAATGCTTTTGTATAAGTCTAAGTCTATAGTTGATTGACCTCTGTACAAATTTTTAGCTTCTAATTGTGATCAGGATGAGAGAATTGAGTGTAGGAACATTTACATGTGTAAATGTAAAGAAGAGAAGTTGTAGGAGGTGCAAAATTTGATGCTAATGTTTTGGTCAGTTTTCCTTCCATAGTGTAAAGTTTTGAGCAAGCAAGCACTCATTCTTTAAGTTCAAAGGTAATCTACTGATGGCTAAAAGCATTTGATTAAACGGGTTCTAATTTGGGAGAACCAAGCTTTAGAAGTTGCAGGTGTCAAAGTCGATTGTAAAGAACTACAGTTTTAGACATAGGTGACTTGTTAAGATCATTTCTCAAAATCTATTGAGTTTTTTGGAATGATTTAACTTGGACGAAGTGCGCAAACTATAGTCGGCATGTTGTGCAAAGTTTTATAAAAAACTTTACACATTTGATAAGTCAAAGAGAGAGTTATGTGTAGCAGACTTTCTGTGTAGTCACTTTATTCACAGTTTGTTCAAAATTCTGATCATTGATCATTCATCCTCTAAATTGGTAAAGGTTTTGAGTTACTCTTGATATAGAGTTGCTCTAACTTCAAGAGTAGCTTGTTCGTTTGGAGATTAACACTCTCCATCATGCTTCATGGGTAAATAGTTGCCCCATGAGTGTGGTAAGGTCTGGAATCTGCATGTCCATATACAAGTCCATGGCAGTTGTGAAGCTCTCCCATTCATCATTAGCTTTAATACCATTGATTACTTGTCTTACAATCTACTCCTCTTCAATTTCTTCTCCTATGCTTGCCAATTTATCAGCTACATCTTTGACTTTGGTCACATACTCTGAGTGCCTTGCTTGGTTTGCTTTCTTTGGGTGGTAAACTCAATCCAAAATTGGTTCTTCCTAGCCCTTGTGTTGGAAGAGAAATATGAAGATAATGTTTCCCAAGTCTCTTGGGATGTCTTACAGTTCCTAATATGTGGAAGAAGAAAATCAGAGATTGAGTTAAGTAAGTAAGACCTTGCTAATGCATCCTTGGCACACCATGTATTGAGTCTTTCGTGCTCCTCTCTTGTAGGTTGTCCTTTGCTTCTGAATATGGGCATCTCCTCATCTCCAGAGATGTATCCATAAAGGCTCCTTCCTTGCAAGTATGTCTTCATCCTCAAGGACCATCCTTGATAGTTGTTCCTGTCCAATTTATCAATGAAAGGACGAAAACCATCCCCCATTTTACCTTAGCTTTGCTCTGATACCACTGTTTGGAAAGATGGATGGACACCCCAAGAAATGAGTGGGTACTGCCAAATCCTGCTTTGTACCAGCCCCTTCTAGCTTTAGAGTTGAGTTGTAGGCCCTATTATCTTTTCAATGACACTATACAAGTGCCTATGTACTTTGGAAATGATGTGAGAAATGATTGAATCAAAACAGACTACTTCCAAGTTGAAGGATCAATGAAAACGTTCTATTTTTTATCACACACCTGCTGCTTGTTATGCTCAGTGCTTCCATTACAGTAGGAATTAGAAAAATTCCTTTTAGAGGTATCAAATTAGCTTAATAAGCTAATGCTTCCAAGTGGAATCACTTAAAATGATGCACTATAAAGCAGAGCAATCAATTTAGCAATCAAATCATTACCCCCGATTTTTTAGGACCTCTATAGAGTTTGACCACTGAGTACTTCCATGCACTTTTCTCCAATTTGGCTGAATGGATTTCATTCAAAATTTGGGAGCACGTATAGCACTTAGAGCTGATTCCAACAAGCTATAGAACATTGAAAATGGTAAAGAAATGATTGAGATATGATCAATACAAGTTGATTGTTATGAGTGACTATGAGAGAGAGACCATAGATGAAAAATGTAGATCTATTGTATTAAAGAACAATGTTGTACAAGATCATAAGCTTGATAATCAATGCCTAATGATGGTGAGTAGTGTAGGCTACAATGTGAGCCTCACTCTCTTACAAATCCAATAAGCAAGGGCTCGGAATTCAAGTCTAGCCCGCAAGTTTTCCAGCCAGCTTTTATAGATGTGATGTTTAAATTTGAATTTGAATCCTCCATTGGCTCTCACTAAAAGGTAGTCCTCCAATCTAGGAAATATTCCCTCAAATGAAGTCGTGAATTTTCCAACTAACAAGTCCACGAGTTTGGTAGTGATTACAAATATTCTCTCAAGTCAAAAAATGACTTTTACAAATGGTAAAGGATAAAAACATCCTAGCAATGGTTTCCATGGAGCTTCAATTATTCATGAACTTCTAGCCAAATCTATAGGCTTGAACTTTGCACCAACAGTGATGAATTATTAGTGAATTATGGATGGCATAGACCTCCAAGAGCACCTTTTAGCTAGAGAGAATGGAAATTTTCTATCCATATTTAATAGCTTATATATTAAATTTTATGTTTAAAGTTTACTTTTTATTCATTTATGGAATAGTAATGATTTTTATTCATGTGTGTAGATTTCAACATATGACGTTGATGATATTCCTCCACCACTCCCAATTGCCAATAAGACCTCATTTATCAGAAGCTTCTATGAGGAGGCTACGCAATAGTGATCCTGTGGAATATGCAAGGTTGAAAGATCTATATTCAAAAGAAGATAAAGTACAAGATTTGTGCGACAATGATGAAGATGGTGGCATGGCATATTTTATTGAGGATTGGTATCAAAATGACAGTGAGAGCAGTGATATCTCTAAAAATGAGAAATATGTTCGAGAGGAATGTCTAAAGCATGTATACGAAGGAAGTCGTTTGACACGACTAAGTGCGAGCTTACTTATTCTCAATCTTCAAAATTGTTTTGGATGGAGTAATGTATCGGTTTCAACACTATTAAGGTATAATTTTCAATTATATATATATATATATATATATATATATATATATATATATATATATATATATATATATATCAATACATGCATATATAAACATACACATAATATACATGAAGGTATACACACAGATAAACATATACACACATACACATGTTATGAGAGTAAGGTCAAATTATACATACCTGTATTGAATGAAGATGTTTTGTCCATCTAGCCTTTAGAATTTTCCACCCAACCTTTACAATCTTCTTGACACATCTGTTTCTCCTATTCTAGTCGACCTAATACCTATGCTGCTAACTCTTTTGCATACAAATATTAAGTATTAGTTAGCTATAAAGGTATTAAGTCGTTAGTAAAATGGGAGGACCAAATTTATCTTGAAGATTTTGAAAGATGGAAAAATAATGTTAAAGGATGGGCGGAAAAAAAGTGTCCATTCAATGCAAGTTTTTATTCTTACTTTAGCTAAGGTAAGAACAAGAACTTGCATTGAATGGACACTTTTTGTCCGCCCATCCTTTAAAACTATTCATGCATCTTTCAAAATCTTCGCAATAAATTTGATCCTCCCAATTTACTAATGACTTAATACCTCCATAGCTAACTGATACTTTATATTTGTAAACAACTTAGCAAGACAGGTAATAGATTGACTATAAATTGGGATACATCCAGACGATTCAATGATCTAGATATGAAAATCTGCAAACCACAATATACAAAACAAAAGTTAAAAACAAAATCAAATATACACAGCTACACATGCATACATATATACATATACATACATATACATACATACATACACATTCATACATATATACACATACATACATACATACACATGTATACACACATACATATACATATATGCATACACATATGCATACGTATATATACATACATATACACCTATAAAACACATATACATACATACATACATATACACATACACATATGTATATGCATGCACATGCATGTACTCATCCACATACACATACACATAAACATACACATATATAAAATTATATGCATATATATATATATATATTTTTTTTTTTAATATATCATTTTTTGATGAACTTACAGGTTATTATCTAAAATTTTTTTACCAAGTTAGAATATTCTTCCTACCTCACATGATGAAATGAAAAAGATAATCAACAATCTTGGTATAGATTATAAATGTATAATGCATGTCCTAACGATTGTATTTTATATAGAGGTGAATATGCAGACTCTTTGACATGTCCCAAATGTCAATCTCCTCGATATAAGGACGAAGAAGGTAAAATCCCAAAAAAGGTATTGAGACATTTTCCATTGGCTCCACGGATTAGACATATGTTTCAAAGCCCCGAATTATCAAAGCTTTTGACATGGGGACATGATCATAAAAGTACTGATGGAATAATCAGAATTCCTCATGATAGTGTTGCTTTTCAGCATATTGATTCTACATGGCTTGAATTTGCACAAAATCCACACAATCTAAAGTTAGGAGTTGCATTAGATGGGGTTAATCCATTCTCCATGAAATCCAGTAAATGGTCAACATGGCCAGTGGTAGTCATAAACTACAATCTTCTGCCATATCTTAGCATTAAAAAGGAACATTAAATGCTTTCACTTCTAATACCAAGCAAAAGACAAGTTAAAGATATGAATATATATCTTGCTCCTCTCATTGACGATCCCCAAGAGTTATGGAGAGGTATTAATGTCATTGATGTATCAAAAAGCATCAATGAAAGACATATTATGGTTCGTGGTATTGTGGTTTGGACTATTCATGATTTTCCAGGATATGGTATTTGTTTAGGTATTGATGTAATTTTTTTATTCAATATGCATATAAATAAATGTGATTTAATCTAATTATATTTCTATCGTTTTCATGATGCAGGAATATCTACTAAGGGTTATAAAGCTTGTCCATATTGTGGTGATTGGTTGCGATCAATCTATAGTAAGAAACTCAACGTAAATATTTATCTTTGACATCGATGATTCTTGCCTGATGATCATCCATTAAGATCTAAAAGTGAAGCGATACATTTTAATGGAAAGCTTGAAACATGTCAATGTCCAAAACTTATGACGCCTATGGATTGGTATAAAAATGGACAGATGGACCTTTGATAGATCCAAAATCTGAAATCTTCAATGATGATGAAGATAATGAGTATGTGAAGAAAGGTAAAGGAAAATTGGCACTCACAGAGAAGATATCAATATGGTATTCTTTGGAGTATTGGAAAGAGTTAAAAGTATGTCATCTTCTTGATCCTATGCATATATTCAAGAATATTGGTTATTCACTATGGCAGCATATTCTTGGACTAAAAGATATCATAGCATCCAGGACTGATTTGAAAGATCAAAACTCAAAACCAAAGTTATAGCTAGTTTTTGATAGACATCGAGAGGAAACAACTTATGCACCTGCTCCTTGGGTACTTACAACAAAAGAGATACAGACTATCAACAATAGGATTCAATTGATTAGGACTCCTATAGGATATGGAGCATCTTTCCAAAACATGTTTACTATGGATGATAAGAGCTTATCTGGGCTAAAGACCCATGACTGACAACTTTTTGAAACATATTTTACCTTTGGTTATTGATGGATGTACAACGAAAGGAGTATGAGATGTGATCTATCATCTTGGATCACTTATAAGGTAATTATGATACTTTTATATTTAATATGTTTGAATATTAGATATATTTTATTTTTGAATTAACTTCTTTATATTTTTTTTTATGATATGTATAGGTGGATTACATCAAAAGAGATTGCCAAAAACTCGATCCCACAAAAAAAAAGTGAATGCAAAGAGCTACTATGTTTGATGGAGAAAGAGCTTCCTACTTCATTTTTTGATATTCAGGTTCATTTATTAGTCCATCTTGTAGATGAAATAGAGATTACAGGTGTTGTTAACACTCGATGGATATTTTGGGTCGAGCGATTTAGGTTATGTGTGACAAAGAGCGAAACCAGAAGGATCCATGGCAAAGGGTTGGATGCTTGAAGAGTGCATGTATTACGTTAGTGAGTACCTTGAAAGAGTTCATGAAGAAGCTCCACGTGCATGGACCAACGAGTCTTCTTCAAAAATAACAGATGAGGTATTATCATGTAAGGGAGTTCCATTTTTATTTATATTCAAGAAAAAAATGATGTTTCTACTTTTGTAGCATATAATAGCGAATGCATGCAAACATTCCTTAGCAAGTATGAACAGGAACTTCAAAATCTCCGAAGTAAAAGGCCAAGAAACAAAAGATATAGATGTAATCTCGATAATAATGAGATTAGAAATATATCTTCTTTCACGGATTGGATATATAGTCATTTTCAATGCGTCAACGCAAATAATGAAGAAATCTCAGATGGGCAGAGAGAGTTAATGATAGGTTGTGAAGGAAAGGTAATTTTATTTTAATAATATTTTGTTTTTTTTCATATATGTATATTAGTTTCTATTTACTAATTTAATTTCTTTTGGAGACTCGAATGTTCACTAATATGTGGGCTTTTGGACAACATATTAGAATCAAAGCCATTGATTCTTTACGTAAAACAAAGGATTTTAGTATTGTTGCTTCTTTCAAGCAACTATCACGTGCTAGCTCAAAAGACAAGAACCTTGATCTTCGAGGAGCAAATTTTTATCATGTATGTATGCATGTGTGTGTGTGTATTCATGTGTATTATATGTATACATGTGTTAGTATGCATATATATGTATTTCATGTATATGTATGTGTATGCATGTGTGTGATATATGTATACATGTGTTAGTATGCATATGTGTATATATGCATATGCATTTGTGTAAAATATTCATGTGTTCATGTAATATATGCAAGTGTTTATAATTGTGTATGCATGTATAAGTATACAACATAATGGTTAAAATATAAACCTTTCAAATGGTTTATAAACCCTTCTTATATCTAGGAAGTTAAAAGAAGGTTTCATAAATGCTTTGTTGACTCAATCTTGACGAAGCATTGAACTCATTGAACCCAAGATGTGTGGTCCATGATTCGCTTCTCACCTACTTGTCCAATTCATTCAAAAACTACAAGGCATTGAACAACGGAAATCCATTATCTAACCCAGGACTGTTATGTTGATTGTCTTGGTGTATCAAATGTTAGAGATGATATTGCAATTGAACTAGTTGCAATAGGTCCTGGTGCAATAACTACTGTAGATGATGCACTAGGTCTAGCAACAATTGTTGAAACACTTCTCATGCGATCCATTTGCAATTGTTGGGTATGAACATATGTGTACAAGTAGGGGTAGTGACTTCATTCGTCCTAGAAGTGGTAATTGGAGCTGTACTTGCACTCAATCTTGTTATGGAGGCCAGGGCAGAAATGGCATTTGGGGGAGGATTTGTACTTAGCCTAGCTATAGTAGGTGTAACACCTACTATACTAGAATGTTGCAATGTAGCAACCCCACTTGTAGTTGGTTCCAACACATTGGAAGGACTAAGACTTGAGTGACTAGCCGAGGCTTCAGTAGCCAATTGAGCTACATACATTCTTACCTTTTCTGTAGTAGTTCCAATAGGTACAATCCCACCAACCATCATGCTAGTTTGCTAAATCTCCAAAGGTGTGGATGCATGTTATGATTCTTTTTCCATACTTTCTCGCACAACACTAGAAGTTCGTGATGTTGGCCTTGAATTATTTTGATATGAGTTGTGAAAGAACATATAAGATGCCAAATATCCAATTGGATTGCTGCATTTATCAAGCACAAGCCTTTGAAGTCCCTCAAGTAGAAGAAGCACAACTGTTGCTTCCAAGTATGGATGTATGGACAATGCCTTAAATCTTTATATATTTGTCTCTATCTCATCAACAACATATGTATCATCTGCTCGTGATGGAGGTGAAATTTTGACAAATGGACAAATTGTGGCGGAAGAAGCTCATGTAGCCAACACATCTATAGCACTTACACCATATGCAACCAATGTCTTTGTAGTTGCCAATGACACCTCTGCAACCTATATGCATTAATAAAAAACAATAATGGATTTTTGAATTAGTGGGGTTGCTTTTCCTTCAATGTGGCCTCTACAATTTCATTGCAAGGATGACTTGTACAATTTGCATATTCACACACATGTATCCACCCTTGTATTTGTGCTTGAACATGTGCACTAACACATTTGGTTGGAAATGATTCCTGATTGATGCATGTACATAGCAAATGCACACATACATTAACATATTTTGCTCCTTGGCTTTCTAAGTTTTGCTTTCGAATCTAGCCCAAAGGCATCTTTTCACACATCCCCATAGGTTGAATTTACACTTAAATGCTCTTCAATGATAGAAATGGTAAGCATTGCTTCAACAACATATTTTGAGGTAGGTGGCACAATATATCTGATAGCTTCAGTCTCGACAAGGTGTTATTTTGGTGCTTTTTTGGAGTTGAAAAACAAATCGAGGGTAGCAAATAACCCCCATTTGAACTCGAGCCTTCACCAATCATGGGAACAATTGTATTGCAATCAACACCAAGACTACCGTCTTGGAAAATCACAGGTAAATTTGGGATTCGTTTTGTTTTTGCTACAACAACCATGCATGCCAATCATTGCCTGAGCAAAGAAATTCCTTTCATTGCTGCCCAACCTTGCCAATGCATGTTCAAGAAGCTCGGCAAGAACTTCTTCAACTAGTAAATCCATGCTTCATCTAGATAGCCATACAAGCATAAGTTTTATTTCTCTGGATTGTACTATTCATAGGAAGATTCCACATCTAGTTTAAGGGTTTTGATAATACCCATTCTACGACCTTCATTACAAGGATGGCATGGTGATACTAAATCTAGTGGAGTTGGAATGGCTAACTTGGTTATTAAAGCACACCTTCATAGAGATTAGTGTGCACAAAAATGAGGTAGCATGAGCGACCTAGAGTTTTTGACATTTTGGAAAGTTGTTGTTAGCATACAAAGGTGTTGATGAGAGAAGAATTGTAGACATTTGAGCGACCAACAAAGGAGGACGCTAGAAGGCCACCCTTTGGGCAATCCTGCACATCGACACTACTTTTCATGAATTCCGCATGCTCTATATGAGCATAAGTAGATGTGACTCCAACAAATTACAATCTTCTATCAATTTGCATTGAAGGTCCATTTCATCCTTGAACGCTTCATCTTTTTCCTATTGTTCTTTTGAAGGATGCAATTTTCCTCTTGAAAGAGAGTAGAAAATGGTAGCAATAGAGGACAAGCATGGAGCCTGCTTCAAATGCTTCCTATGATTTATTAAGAGGGAAGCTGTTGCTCCTCGCACGACTGTTTGGGCTGTTGGCCACTCCTTGTGTTGCTCAAAAAGTCTCTTAACAGGAGCGAGACAATGATACTTGACCCTTGACACCCAAATTTGCAAAACATTCCTACTCTATACCAATATTAGGATTCTTTATAGATCTTGAACCCACACAACCAAACACACACACAAGTATTTATTCCAGTTTTTCCCCCAACCATGTCCGAACTCTCTCTCATCGATGTCATGATTGAGATCTCTCCTCTTCTCCTACCTTCCAATAAAAGGAATCCATCTACATGATGCCATGTGGCAAAGCATGCCACCTCATCTAAAAGGTGTTCCCATGTAAGACCATGATATGACAAAGGCATCTCCACAAGAAAGCAAGAAGAGAGAAAGCTATCCTCTAGAGTTGGTGCATGCTGGCTTGTGCGAAAAAATGCTTACATAGACCTTGGATGGATCTTCTTACTTCATGTTACTCATCGACAAATATAGTGGGAAGATGTGGGTGTACTTACTTTGTGATAAGGCTCAAGATTTTGGTAAGTTTAAAGAATGGCTTCAACTTGTTGAAATTGAAACAAGGAAGAAGATGAAGAAATTCAAGACAAATGGTGGTGAGTTCATGTCAACTTAGTCTGAAGATTCCTGCAAGAGTAAAGGAATCAAGCATCAACTCACAGTGGCACCTCAATAGAGTGGTGTTGCAGAACGTCGAAATCGAACCATCACGGAGATGGCAAGGTGCATGCTGAAGGGAAAGGGTTTATCAAATGAATTTTGGGCATAGGTTGTCAACATTGTTGTCTAGATATTGATGCAAAGTTACACCATGTACATGTTCCAAATAGGGAGAGAAACAAGCTTCAACCAAAAAGCATCAAATTTATCTTCTTAGGTTACAATGAAGATAAGAAGGCTTATAAGCTTTATGACCCTGAGGCCAAGAAGATCATGGTGAGTCTTGATATGGTGTTTAAAGAGGAGAAGCCACATGCAGTGGAGGAGGAAAAGAGAGCTTCCACTTTATCATCAGGGAAGCTAGCCCAACAGCTATCCTTTCTATACAAGAGAAGGAAGCATCATCTTTAGATGATGAGTTTGAAAGTCACCAACCTATCGTCATCCAAGTAGAAAAGGCATTGCCACATTGGGTGAGGTAGCTCTATGATTCTGCAAACCCCATTCCACAGTCATATGAATAGGTTGCAGATGGACCAAGGCAATCATAGAGAATAGAGGAACAAAGATGGGCAAGTGCCCATATTGTAAATACAACCCTGATGGCTGAGTTCATTCAAGAACAAGCAAAGTAACCAACCAATGTGGAAGAGGCACTCCACGATCCAAATTGGAGGGCTACCATGCAAACAGAATATAACAATATCATGAAGAATGGAACTTGGGAGCTACTGGATCGATCCCCTAAGAATAAAGTCATTAGCACCAAGTGGGTGTGGAAGCTAAAGTACAAGGCTGATGGAAAAGTACAAAGCAATACGTGTTGCAGAGGGATATTCACAAGTTGAAGGGATTGATTTTTATGAATCATGTTCCCTGAATACAAGGATGACTACTATCTAAGTAGCACTAGCTATTGCTGTGCATAAACAATGGCTAATCTATCACATGGATGTCAAATCAGCATTCTTAAATGGAGACCTCAAGGTATGTAAGCTAAAGAAGGCATTGTATGGGCTAAAACAAAGCCCTAGAGCATGGTACCAATGGATAGATAAGTATCTCTTGGATCTAAGTTTCAGAAAATGTGCTTTTGATGCTAGCTTGTATGTTCTAAAGAGAGGAGGGAAGACAATTGTGCTTGTACTCTATGCAGATGACCTTGTGATTATAGGAAATGATGATGCTCTTCTTCGACAAACAAAAGATGCCTTGAGTTTAGAATTTGAAATGACGGACTTGGGGTTTAATGCATTATTGCTTAGGCCTTGAAGTATGGCATGAACCAAGGAAGATTTTCATCTCTCAACAAAAATATGCAAGACAGACTTTGAGGGCATTTGACATGGAAGATTGCAACAAGATTTCTACACCTATGGAGGTCAACACAAAATTATCTATTGAAGATACTTCACCTCTAGTGGATATTGGAAGATACAAGAAATTATTTGGAAGTCTCATCTACTTGTGCAATAGCAAACTAGACATCTCCTATGTTGTTGGATTAGTAAGCATGTTCTCTAATAAGCCTTGCCAAAATTATTGGAAGGCAAACATGCAGATACTCAGGTATGTGAAAGAAACCATTGAAGATGGTATTCTATGTGAAGAAGGATCTTCTCTGGTTGGATATTGTGATTCAGATTGGGCAAGAGACATTGATACCAAAAAATTAGTTTCTGGATATTGATTTTCTTTATGATTTGGGATTTTCTCTTGGATGAGTAAGAAGCATCCAATTGTATCATTATCTTCTACTGAAGTTGAGTACAAAGCAACATGTGTTGCAGCATGTGAATCAGCATGGTTGAGAAGGATCTATGTAACATAGGAATACAAGGACAAGAGGCCACATAGTTGAAGTGTGATAGCCAAAGTTGCAAGCCATTTCCAAGAGTCCTATTTTCCATGCATGTACCAAGCATATAGAAAATATGTATCACTATGTGCGTGAGTTGATTGAGGATGGGATTGTGGAGATAAGTTATTGTCCAACTGAAGAAAATGGAGTAGACATCTTCACCAAGCTCTTAGGAGAGAGCAACTTCATCGACACTTTCCAGAGCTTGGCATTGGACCAAGGAGGTAGTTCAGTACAGGGTGGACATTGAGGGGGGGTGTTAGATATACTAAATACTCCACCCTCAAGTGACCACAAATGATCCATGATGCTCTAAGTTATAAGGCCCCCTTATGAGGAGAAGCCACTATGAGATCTCAGACATTTGTGGAACCCTAACTTCCAAGTTAGATGAGGTCTATGTGTGATCGTTGATGGTAATAGATGACCATTGTGAGCCTAGAAATTAGGTTGGGTAGGGCATACACACTTGGTCATTGAGTTGCCATTCAAGGAAAAAAATAAAGGCTTTATGGCACTACACAGTTTCCCCATAGAACCTTAATGGGGGGGGGGGGTGCAGAGGGGGGATTGCCCCATTCTATGGGGTCCAGGGGGTGTATCCCCTTGGCCCATGGGGCTGAGATGGTAGGACTTCTGGTCATGGAGATATTGTCTGATTGTATATTTTTTGACTATTTTGTATCTCCTGACTATGTTTACTTATACCGACTTCCCTTGTAAAAACTATATAAGCATGGCCCATGTGTAGCTTTACATAACATTGCCCACTAGTAATCCCTTCATCTAGAGTGTGCCTTTATCGCCATCTAAGCTCCACTTTGGAAGTGCATAGGTGGACATCACCATCGTTGAGAATTTGATAATTTGAGTTCTCTATCTCTCAATTTGTGTCTATCTTTGTTTGCATATTTCTCTCAACTCTATCTACTAGTCTATTCAGTTGTGCTATTACTTTTTATAGAGGAAGTATCCACTACAATGGACGATGGGATGTTAACTCCCTTGAGGAATATTCTTTGATGGCTAGAAGGAAAAGGACTCATAACCCATATGAAACCATCAAGTAGTTATCCTATGAAAGAAGAATTGGTCTTCGAAAAGTATAGAGAGAATATACATGTAGACCCAAGGAAAGAAGGATAAAAATTAAAGGTAGATTCTCAAAGTCATATCAATAGGGAAAGATTGAATCTTGACTAAGTTAAAGTCTTAAATCAATAGCAAGAAAAGATGATCTAAAAAGGAACCGGGTCTGGAAGAGTGAAAAATGAAGAGGAAGAGAATAATCTATGGGCTATCATAAAATAGCCCACTAAGAAGAATGTAAGCAAAGAAGTATTAAAAAAAAAATCTTAAAGAAATATAAATGCCAAGTCAAGATGGTACCCAAGATTGGACATCTTGAATAACTTGGAGCTAGAAGAGGACTTTGATTAAAGGATTTTGGGTCTTGACTTTGAAAGATCAACCCAAGGTTTAAGGAAAGAATCTACTAGCGATTAAGGCTTAAAAAAAGAATTAGATTCCATACATAACTTGGTTTATTTCTTTCCATACGTTAGCTAAGGCTCCAAAGATGATAGAACTATATATCTAGGATATACATCAATACTATGAGTCAACAAATGGATGCAATGTTGCTATACAAAAGGACATCATATATGGGAAAGATGACAAATTGGATGGATATTCAACCAAGAAAGGAGATCCATAGTTGGATGAGCAAAGAGGTAAACCTACCCAATTTTTTGAAGATAAGCCAAGAAGACTATATATTCGAAGCCAAGTTGATCCTCTGAAAAGTTTTTGCACCATAAGCTTATTAATTAGATTTTATTTTAGGGGTTACAAGCAGAGAAAGAAAATTCAAAAGCAAGTAAGTTTTGGAATAAACCCTAAACAAATTTGACTAAGCCAAGGATAAAAGTCACTCTAAGTACATCACCTAGTCAAGATTGACTAATGGGATAGTGCCACTAGATCAATAAGAATAGGAACATGCTTGGAGAATCCATCCTTTACATAGTCCCTCATTTTGAACAAGATTTAGTGAATCGGACATGGATGCTTTCTAATCCACCCTTATCATTATTTCCATATTATGCATTATATCCAACTTATCAAGTGCAAACCAAGATGGTGTGCAATATGATTTGGGCATGGAACATATTTTGATTAAAGAGGTGAATTAGAGAGATGAAAACCATGCTCCCTAGATAGGACTATGGGCTTGGGGGACTGTCAATACACACACACACACACACACACACACACATATCATAACTTGAAGCATATTTTCAAGGATGAAAATGTTCTTCAAGAGGGGTAATGTTATAGAGTAGTTTGATAAATATTAAAGTGAAGCTAACATTTTGTTCTTAATAAACAAGGAATAAGCTTAGCCTAGTGGTTAACTCTAATGGATGGGAAGGAGGAGGTATTGGAGTCAACTCCCAATTGGGAGTATATTTTGCCAAAATCTCTCTAGAGCATCCAACTCGAGTCAACTTGAGTTAACTCGAATACACAGAGATACATGATAGGCTTATCTGGAATGAAATACGGCACCTAACATGTATAGAATCCAATCGACTTGGACACTTGTCCATTTGTGGTTATACATGCAACAATTATGGTTAAACATGCACATGTAAGCTCGAATCAACTCCAAAGATCACCCTCAATTATAAAATCTATCTACTGATCGGTTGGGTGGAGAGCTTATTGTCATTTCTTGAGCACTGGGAGAGCATTACGACATTGCACTTTAGTTGCAGTGGCATTTTTTTTAGGTTGAACTTGTTTGATTTATGATGCAAATTAGCATTCTTGCAAAGTTGGTTGTTCCAATGTTGTGCTTATGTGGATGCACTCAAGAATGTTATTTTCATGACCTCGTTTGGTCATGCAACCAACAGAGACATTAAGTCAATGGATGCTTATTACCTAGCCAAATTATGCAACCATCATAGCTCAACACTATTTTTGTTCACAAATTGGGCTCACTCCAACATCTATGTCAACAGGAATCCTATCATATATGAAATGGGACGATTAAGATACAGTATTTAAAAAATTAGTTTTCATATTTTCTTTGAGCATTGTTAAGAGCTTGTACTTTCCAATTCATGGGTTCAAATGACACTACTTCCATCTCACCAAAAAGGAGTACATATGATCACACTACTTCCCTCTCACCAAGAAGGAATACACATGATCACTTAATAGTTTTCATTGCTTGGGCTCTTCCCACAAAATCAATCAAATGAGCTTCCCATCTTGAGATAGATCACCCAAAGAAAAAAAAAAACTCTTATGTGGATCCTCCATTGGAATTGCATGCATTCATGATTATGATCACGGTGGGTTCTTTAGAGCCATCACCCCCTTTTAATTAAGGTGGGCTCATTTTTGGAGCATTTCCATTTCCTCGGTGACCCCTCACTATGGTGCATAAATGTGAGAACTATGACCCAAAGAAAAGGTGGGTTGGCTAAGCACTAGCCTCTTGAGGCACAGGTCTTGTATTCAACCCCTAAGCTAGACATATAATGGCTTTGGTTAGCCTAAACCAGTTGTAATCTTGTCTAACTCCTCCTTTGTGAGATATGAGACGTTCTGTGGGTGCTATGCTCATTCATTTGTAGAGTTGTTCTTTCAAAATTAAAGCTCAAGAAAATAAGCGCTTGTCGAACCTCCATTAAAAACAAAAAGCTTCTCACCATCTTGTATTATTGTACATGCATCTCATGTTTAATGGGTGGACTTGGGGAGGAAATTCCAATCTTCACAGCCTTTTGTCGTTGTGTGTCTCAACCTACATTGTTCCTTAAGATGTTGGACCGTAATATTTTTCTTCTCTCTACCATGGTCGTCCAACTCGTTTCACCCACGCCCATGTAGTTTCAGGTCAATCTTCGAAATCGGGACATCGAGAAAACGCCATCAAATTTGAAACCCTGTCTCTGTAATTTTCTCAGCCTCTTTATTGCATTTATACGCATGGTGGAGTGGTGGTGGGGAGTAGTATCAGGTCAATCTTCGAAATCGGGACATCGAGAAAACGCCATCAAATTTGAAACCCTGTCTCTGTAATTTTCTCAGCCTCTTTATTGCATTTATAGCCATGGTGGAGTGGTGGTGGGGAGTAGTAGGGGCAGCAATCCCAGCTGTGGCAGTAGGAGGTGCATGGATGGGCGGGAAACGGAGGGCGGAGGAGGAGCGAGGAAGAGCAGCAGGCAGAGACAAGGGTGGCGATGACATCTTCGTGTGTCAGAGAGTTTGTACATCTAAGCGCATGCTTAACAAGGTCGGAGCTTTCTCCAAAGATCCCATCACTCCACCAACTTGTGTTACCTCTTGTGGTGTTTCGGATGTTGATGCTTGTGCGGATGCGTGTGCCCGCACGCTTTGTGCCAACCCGCACCATATCCCTTCGTGGAATGATATTTGCCTCCGTCGTTGTCAGTCTCAATGCCTTAAGGTACAGCACGAAACACTTTTCTGAAGTTCGGATCGCATTTGTTTCTTTTGCTCATGCCATGCAGTATAGCCTGTGATGCGAAGTATGTATTCGTATTCTTCAGGTGAACGTAATTTGCTGTACATGCAAGAAATGCAATAAGATATCCCTGCTGCTTCTTTTGAGTCATCATGGGCAATGTGCCATGGCCCATGTCAAAGTTAACGGTACACGATATTTAGGCAATTTAGTGCACGTATCTTAGCATACGTTCCTGTCTGAGTTGTGATCAAAGCGAAATGGATGTACACCTTATCAGCTCCACATGTTCTAATTTTTCCTATATTTAGCTCGCATCTTGTGCTAGACGTCATTATGACTGAGTTGGGCTATCACTTGTTGAGTCTTGTAGAAGGTATAGAAACCGGGTTTGTGAAGCTTCCTAGGAGTTCATACTTGTGGTGTGTATGTGTGTTATGGGGTTTGTCTGAGCATGTATTCATTCTTAGTTCTATACCAAGTATTTTGCATTAATGAGATTGTCAGTATTTAGTCAAGACCATGCATAATGGAGCTGATGGCTATACGGTCTTCTGGTCAACTACCATGAGCTTATAGTTGTACCTTTTTTTTTGAGTGACTTAGGGTTTGCCTGGATTTATTGTGGTATATGTGTTACATAAACTAAAGGACATCTGGATTGATGTCTGGAGTTAAGTGTCTTGCCAAATGTGAATTGGCTGCCTAGTGTGAACTTTGTCGCCTCCTCATTCGAGTCCATATATTGGACCCATGGGCTCATTTGTGAGACATTCTTTACATGAGGCACTTAGACTCTTGGCCGTTTGGCAGAGCCTCATCACCCGTATTGGTGGGGGGTTAGTGTTATGAGATGCCAGTTCCTTGAAGGTGGTTGCCCACATGGTTTCACGCTTCTAGGATCGGGGTTGATCCCATATTGGCTCTATGGTTGGGAGGTAAGTCTAGGTGGAGTAGGGAGGATCTAACATTGATATCAAAGCAGCTCTTTGTGTGTATGGATAGACGACGCGCAACTGGTGGAGTCGGGATTTCGAAGTATGACATGTTCTTCACCTTCTCGCATCGATTGGCATGGGATCTTAGAGAAAGAGAACATGTAAGCTGATGGTTGGAGAACACAGGTAAGTCCCCCATTTCTTTGTCTTTTCCATGTAAGTATGTGGCATGATGATTGGTTCTTTCCAATTGCACAAATGTTGGAAGCCATGGATGTGGTGGAGGTCGAGGTAGGTGGAAGCTCATGAACAACACAAGGAAGAAGAAGAAGCTTGGAGCCCAACACAACACTTAATGTATTAGCAAGTGAATGTACAAAGATAAATGACTCGATAGGGTTATAGGCATATGAATAAGCCAAAGGGAAAAAACCTCTTAAAGAGGGAAAAAAGTGCCCCGACGGCCCTAAGTGTGTTCACACACATCACTTCCAAAATATATCAACAAATCAACTCGGGAGTGATGCGATGCTTGCACTCATGTATAAGGAAGTGCCAAGCTATGTGGAAAGAGATAAGTTCACAAAAGAAAGCAAGCCTAAAGCTTTGCGAAAATCTTCAAACTTCTCCTTAGGAAGAGCCTTTGTGAAAAGGTCTTCAATATTATCTTGTGTGGGCATGTAAGCTAAACTGATCTTCCCCGTAGATAACCTAGATAACCTCTCCCTGACAATGATAGTGTGCCTTGATGTGCTTTGCATGAGCATGGAACACAATGCTTCTCGCAATTGCCAATGCTCTCTGACCATGAGTGAAGATATGATGGGAGAAGATTGACCAACACCCAAATCAACCAAAAGGCGTATGAGCCACAAACACTCAATAGTCGCTGTGAAAACTTCTTTATACTAAGCCTCACAACTAGAAGTGGCCAAAGTAGGCTCCAACTTACTCAATCAAGATATGCATGAGCTACCATGCATGAAGCAAAGATCATTGGTGGACACATGAGAGTCATAGCAATCGGTCCAACCCCGTTTGAATTCGAAAAAGCATGTGAATCTTGCGGTAATGATCCCCCTCGGGATAAAACAATCCAAGTAGCTTGGTACCACGCTACTTGGCACCACTCAATTAGTGAAAGATGCACTTAACTGCCTGCCAATGCTTGACACCTTTGCAATGCAAGTCCGCAAACTGAATATCAGGCTTGGTTATGCACATGTAAATCAAGCATCCAAGAGAAAGCTGATAGAGAAAAACATCAAATGCATCTCTAGCTTTTGAAGACTCAACCGTAAATCTATTTCCATGGAAGTGGCAACATGCTTGCAATCTTCAAGGTCAAAATGGTGCAATAATGTGTCAATATATTTTGTTTGACAAAGCTATTCCTCCATCAGCTTGCATAAACGAAATGGCCAAATAATGATGAAAATGTCTCAAATCTGACATCTCAAAAGATGTATGCAAATTAGCCTTAAATTCAACAATATCCTTCTCATTAGGAGTATGGACTAGTGAACACCATCAACATATCCAACAATGATCAGAAGTACGTCATCTACACACTTAACATATAAGGTGCTCTGAGTTGGAGTGTTCCAAAACTATGTGCTAGTAAGTAGGCATGAATTTTCTCATACCAAGAACATGGTTCTTCAGACCATATAATGCCTTTTTCAATCCACACGCTTTGTTTTCATGCCCTTTTTACACAACCAGGGGGCTGAAATACATACACTTCTTCATGTAAGTCATCATTCGAAAATGCAGTTTTAATGTCCAACTCATGTACATTCCAAGCACGATGAGTTGCAAGTGCACAAATGCTATGAACTGTGGTCATTTGGCATCTAATCAATGCCTCTCTCTTGAGCATAACCTTTGGCAAAAAGCCTAGCCTTATTGCTCCATCGGACATACGTTTCAACTTGTATACCCGTTTAGTGCCAATGGCCTTTTTGCCTGGAGGCAAATCACATAAAGAGCAAGTACCATTCTTCATAATAGAATCATCTTTTGATTGCATAGCAGCCATCCAACTTTTTTGATTTTGTGCTTCATTAAAGGAAATGGGCTCATCCTGATCACAAAGACTAGAGATTGCATAACAATTTGATGGCACTATGAGAGTTTGAACGATTAGGAGCAAATAGCTCCAGAAAATAACTCTTGAATTACAAAAATACTTACAAGTTTTCTCATAGATCCTAGATGCGAAGATTTTGAAGACGTTATGGTACAACATAAAAAATGGAGCTTATGAGGTGTTATACTAAATGAAAGCTCTTTTGAAATCTGAGCATCAACTGAAAGAGGGACTTTGCTTTCTTTGATTTTCATGAGAGAACAAGACCATGTACAAAACCTTTTATGACAAAAACTAGGGTTAGGGATTTCTACCATCTCTGGACCTCTGATGATTGAATGTTATATACCAAATGAAAGCTCTTTTGAAGTACTATCTAATGAGCTCATAATAATTTTTGACCTTCCAACAATATTGTAGTTGGAATATTCTCAGATATAGGATGGTTGGTTCATCCTTGCTAGTTGAGCTAAGTAACTCTTAATTTTGTTGATATGCTTTGTCACTGATGCTGAGTTGGATATTTCCAATTGAAAGAAAGAGAAAAGAAGAGAAATAAGAGAATGCTTACTCCTAGTTCCAAATATCCTTTTTAGTTGAAGTACCCAAAAATTAGGGTTGTTGGATTTTAAGATTTTGTGCTATTATGACATTATTTCCAACAATCCCTCCTTCAATGTCATAATGGTACAAGGTTCAATAATTTGCAAAATTTTTGATGTCTGCAAAATTTCAGATATTTGCAAAACTTCGGATATCTGCAAAACTTCGTATGAGTGAAAATATATCTGTTAACTGACTTCCATTGAATCTCGAGTGGATTGTGCATGATCCTTGATACTTTAGAAACTGCAAACTAAATGTCAGGACGTGTATTACATAAATAGATCAAGCAACTAACTCCATGACTATACAAAGTAGCATCAATAGGTTTTGAATCTACTTCTGCTTGTAATGACACATTAACATCCGTAGGTGTTTGCATAGGCTTGGAATATGTCATCTCAAATCTTTCCAATAATTTCTCAATGTATTTCTGCTTTGTTATGTAGACACACTCGTTCCTGTTCTTAAACTCAATCCCAAGATAATAATGCAAAATACCTAAATCATTCACATCAAAGGGCATTGCGTGAGAGTAGGATATTACCTGTATCTGGAACATAGAATTTATATCCTTTGCTTTCAATAGCATAAGCAATAAAGATGGTTTTAATGGCTTTTACATCAAGCTTACCACAATCTTTCTTCTCAATGTAAACATAAGTTGTGGAATCAAAAACTTTGAGATAACTCACATTGGGTTCTTCCCATAATAAGCTTCATAAGGTGTAATGACCTTCAAAGCTTTTGTGGAAGACCTATTCAAAACGTGATTAGTTATATGTATTGCATCAAACCAAAACTTGGGAAAAAGCTTTTCGGATGACATCATAGCACGCATCGTCTCAAGAAGTATTCTATTCTTTCTCTCAGCAATACCATTCTGTTTTGGCATATAAGCAATAGTGAGCTGATGAGAAATACTTTTGTCTTCAAGAAAAGACAAAGTCTTTTGACAAATACTCTCCTCCTCTATCACTTCTCAAAATCTGAATTTTTGACTGACTTTCATTTTCAACCATAGCCAAGAACTTCTTGAAAGTAGGAAAGACCTTTGATTTCGCTTTAATACCATAAATCCATGAATATCTTGAGAAATCATCAATGAAACTAATAAAATACGTGAAACTTTGAATGGAATCCATTCTCATAGGACCATTCACCTCTGAATGTATGATCTGCAACTTCCTTGTGACCTTGATGTATCCATGCTTCTTGAAAGGAAGTTTGTGAAGCTTTCCTTCAAGACATCCTTCACATGATTCTGCATATTTGGTAAAGCAAAACTAGGCAAACTCTCTACCATACTATGATCTTTGATAATGCATGAGAGCTGAGTACTTGATATGACCAAATCTAGCATGCCATAACTTCATGTTCTCCCTTAGGTGTAGAAGACTTAGCAACATTAGCATGACTAACTTTGGATAACACAAACATGCTACTTCTGTTTTCACCTTGAAGTAGACAATGCTCCTCATTAGGTGAGAGGATTTGAGATTAATTTATCTTAAAAGCAACTTTAAAACCATCTGACAAGAAAGTAGATATAGACAACAAATTCTTCTTTATTTCTAGCACATAAAGAACATTGGAAATTGTGAAATTTCCACTTGCTCTTGACTTTAGATTCACTTTTCCAATACCTGCAACATCTAAATTATGACCATCTGCAATGGTCACTCTTCTATGTGAAGAGTTGGTAAGAGAAGAAAATACCTTTTTGCAACTTGTCATATGTTTAGTAGCTCTAGGTTAAAAAATCCAAGGATTATCATATGTTTAGTAGCTCTAGATTAAAAAATCCAAGGATTATCGGAGATTGCATTTAATGCTACCTCATCGAAAGCTATTTCTTCAATACTAACACATGCATAAAATTCTTCCTTAGAAGATTTAGGTTTTGATTCATCTTCATTATTATTATATGATGCTATCTTCTTCTCATTAAAAATCTCTATTCTTCATTTTGCTATGAAATGACCTGGTTTCTTACAGTAATGGCAAATTCCTTTTTTTGAATTAGATATGGTAGCAGACTTTTTATTGGGTGTAGAGGAAGCATTAGGGTTAGGAGTAGAAGGTTTAAGAGTAGAGGACTTACTTTCCTTCTTAGTTTCTTGACTCTTCTTCTCCTTCCTTGTGATCTCCTTCTTCTTCTTCCCCTTTAACGATGAGAACATGGCTTCATCATTCTCTTCCATACTCTTTTGCTGATCTTCATCTTTAAGTAACAGGAACTGCAACTCTTCAAATGAAAGTTCTCTATCTCTTGCAGAGAGATAAAGAAGTAACAAAAGCACGATATGAAGATGGAAGTGCGTTTAGAAGTGTGTTTATCATCTCTTCATCTAAAATATTGACTCAAGCATTGAGTAAATGATCTCTTAAGTCTTCGAGCTTCAAAATATATGACTGAATTGACTCATTAACTTTTATCCTTGTGTTGGCTGGATGTCTCCTTAGATGAGCTTTCCTAGCAGGGTTTATGCTCTGATAGAGATTCTCTAACTCCAACCAAGTTTGACAAGAGGTTCTGCATGACTTGATTTAGGATATAATATGCCTCTTGACTTTCATAACAATGAATGAAAGTGCTTGTGCATCCCTTGAATCCCATTTGCTTTGCTCTTTTGTAGGAAGTAATCTGCTAGTAGTACCACGGACTCCCGAGGATGAAGTACTTCTTCTTTACTAAACGCCTATTTAGCAGGGATTGGAATAGCATGTCTTCTAGAAGATGAAGAAACATCTTCTTCGATTTGTCTTTGCCTTGGATAAGTGCCATTGACAATATTCCACAAGTCTTTAAATACTAACAAATTCATCATCATAAAACTCCACATTGGATAGTTAGAAATTCCTTCAAGCTTATCTTCATTCTCAAGTCTATAGTCACTCATCTTGTTAAGGTTGTATGTTAACTATGCTTTGATACCAACTGATGGAATTGGGGTGGGCCTCAAGTTTACAAGATCTTCCAATACATGAACCTTAGCATACACACATTAATACTCAAAAATAGATGAATGAGAGATAGAGAGAGTAGACAATATTTTCAAGTGTAATGTTAAGCAAATACCTACCTACACTATTTTATTTATGGATGTCAAATACAATGTGTGTAGATGATTACAAACTTTGAATCTAGGCATAAATTTGGAACTAGATACAAGAATTTGTGTGTAAAGTGCCTAAGAGGTATGAAGAGTGTGTGTGTGTGTGTGAAAATGTAGAGAATATGAACAAAGGTTGTTGGATTTTAGGATTTCGTGCTATTCTGACATTGTTTCCAACAATCTCTTGAAGAGGATTCCAAAAGTGATAAACTATGAGCCGAAGCACTTGTCTTTGTATAGACTAGCTAATGCAAGCTTTTCCAAGTGTAAAAAACCCAAAAAGTAGGGTACCATAATTTTTGAAAACCTTAATTCTGAAAATTAAAAAAACCCTAATTTTGGGTTTTTAAAATTATTTATGTATTGTTTGCGTTAGTAATATATGGTGTATTGCTTTTTGCTTTGAAAAATTGCTTTTCATACATAAAAAGTGCTTTTTACTCTAATTTAAAAAATTAGGGCTTGACTTATCACCCTCCAACTTGTGTCCGAATGCGAAGTGTTATATACTATTGAGTAGCTCTTGGAGAGTACTTTCCAAGCCTTCCATTAGTTTCAAATTGTGATGGTAGCCCAAGGGGCTACCATCACAATTAAGGGCTAAGAGGGCTTTCATCTGGGCAATATCCTCTATAATATATCCGGCTCCATAATGGTTGCATCTACATAGGTATTCTTGATGGCTATGCCATCTATCAATCGATGTTAGAAGGCACATGATCGTCACACCACCAACACGTTCTCCATGGTCTATCGCAGATATACAATCGATACTTTGAACTTTTTATGATCTCTAGATATGTATGAATGGATCTCCTAACGGGACGAAATGCAAGGAGTAGGAATATTGACAACTCTCTTTTAGGCATAAGAGATGGGTCTCATAATGGGAATTCAATGCCAAAAGTTGCTGGAACACGAACAAGTTCCTTTCAAGCAAAACATATGATGGGAGTAGTGATTCCACAAGAAGGTGAGTAAAGCCCACTGGAACTAATAATTAGGACCCTCTGACTATCAGACCTGCATCTCTAGATCAAAAGAGATGGGATTCAAAGGATGCATAAGCTTTGCCATTCACATCTCTTTTTGTGAAGAGATGTTATTCCCCATTCGAGACCATGTTTTGACATCTAAAGTACTTTAAAATTTGTAGATCTTTGTTGATTATATCCTCGTGCAATGGAAATTAAAGGAGATGCCCATAGGGTGCTATGGAATCCATTATGAGAAGGGTACTAAATATAATGCCTATGTTATGACAAAGAGTACCAAGAGATAGTAGGGGTTCTACGATGTAGACATGAAAAGCGACATTTATACTTGTAAGTCAATGAGTGGGTACAATTCTACACTTGCAAGTGATGCTAATTCATGGTACTTCAAAATCCATAGATTAGCTTTCTTTTACTATTGAACATAGTTGACAGGAGTTTCAAAAACGGAGAAATGGAAATGCTACAAAATGGCCGAAACAGAGTTTCGGCCTTCAAAAGGAACCAAGAAACGCGAAACGGTATATATAATAATAATAATAATAATAATAATAATAATAATAATAATAATAATAATAATAATAATAATAATAATAATAATAATAATAATAAATAAATAAATAAATAAATAAATAAATAATAATAATAATAATTATTACATGTGTAATGACATGCACAATGCACATAACCACATGGATAGCTATGTACATGATTACATGCATGATTACGTGCATGATGTACTACATTATGACATGCATAATGCACATTTTACATGCATCAACACAATGCACATAATTACATGTATACAACACAATGCAATGATTTATGATACACATGTGACATTATTATATGCATGTTAGTAATTACATGCAATACAACCCTACATATATGATATAACATATTTGATATTTGTTAAAACTTAATTACTCCTGAATTCCGAACTCTATCGACCACTTAATGTTCACAACGTGAGCATAGTGCCAACTTCACATCGATACATGAGGCGTCGGGGACTTCAGAAGGTCCTAACAAAACGCCCAATGGCTGTAGCTGCTGCCTATGGCCACAACTAAGTAGCTCGGGCCTTCAGAGTCAATCAAAGCCTAAGTATGCATGCATTTGTAGTGCTCAATATGCATGAAAATGTGTATGTAAGAGCAATGGACTCTTGGTTTTCCGCCAAAAATCGATGCAACGTGAAGGATCTATATAGTTGGCATGCTATTGAATTGAGTGTTCGGTGTAAAGGTTGAAGGACTCTCCAGATGTACATTATTCGTATACTTATACTTAACCTCTCTCTAAGAACTTGTTAGATCTAATTTTATCATATTTTTTGGCCTTTAATTGACCAAAAATATATGCATTTTTATGATTTTTAGCACTTTGGTCATTTGATTAGTGTGAATGGACCTGTGGCCCCCAATCTCAAATTTTAGGACCTCATTTCTGCACGCTCATTTCTCTTTCATCTTACATGAGGTTTTGCACCGCACTCTCTTTCTACTTTCTCTCTCCTCTTGTGCCTAGCCATTCCTTGGGCCTCCATTGCACTTTTGGGCATCATTGCAAAGCCTCACCTTTGTATAATGTAGCTCTGTTCATAAGCTTTCTAGATTTGTTTTTCTATTTTCTTTTGGACCACAATTGCAAAGATTTAGGAATATTTATACATTCTCAGCAGTTTGGCTTGGCCTAATTTATGTGATTTCACACCACAATTATAGGCCAACTAACTAAGGATGTTCATTTAACAAGATAGAGGTTCCAAGTCTGAGGTATGATTGAGGGGCATTAATTAAATTCTTTGCATTCATCTATGTAGCAGCCACTAAGGCCCTCTTTCTCTCTGGGTCTCTTGGGCACTTATGGGCACCGACATGAAGCTCTCATCATCCTCTATGATCATAGGGCTCCATCACCCACCCCAGCATTGCCAGCCTTCTCTTTGACCATAGATCTCCATCACCCATAGTGTAAAAAATTTGCGTTTTTTTAACCTGAAATAAAGTTCGTAAAACTCGTCCACGAATTAATTTGCTAGGGAAGATTTTTTTGCAATTTTTTCCGAAAAAATCTGCTGGCCGTTGTTATCTAATGGCTGTTATTTTGGAAAGTGTGCCATTTCAGTCTTGACTCTTCAGCTGGCTGCCGTGAGTATTGTCCAGCCTGCTGCCTTCCGAGTCCCGCATGCACATTGCACACCTATCTAGTATCCTCAAGGCTCAAGATCTCTTGACTCTTGAGATATGTCATGACTCACATGAGCGAGGAGTCATGACAGATTTTCATATATGATGTATTATTGCGTTCATGATGATGTAGACTGTAGGTTATCCATAGCACGCTGCACTTTCCACTCAGTGATAGACTGTTGACTTATGATGTATCATTTTTGCTACATGTATGATGTATGATGTTTGCAGCTTGCTAATAAATGTCATGAGTCATGATTCTATGATGTAATGTGTTATAAGTTATGTGTGGTGATTAGCTATTGGTTAAAACTTAATGATGAATCATGATGTTTTAGATTATTGTCTAATGTCAATTTAGGATTTTTGATTTGATGTCTGATGTTGTATGATGTACTTACATGTGATATATATATATATATATATATATATATATATGTATATATATATATATATATATATATATATATATATATATATATATATATATATATATATATATATATATATATATATATATATATATATATATATATATATATATATATATACTTTATATGTAAAAAGATAAGATTCTCTTCCGGTGGATAAATTTGAATTTTATTTTCGGTTCGAATGTACTAATTGAATAAATCCCAAATTAATTCTCACAAATTAAATCACTCGTTCATACTATGCCATCACCTGAAGGTTTTTTTGGGGCTCCTATGCTAATTTGTAAAAGATAAGATTCTCTTCCGGTGGATAAATTTGAATTTTATTTTCGGTTCGAATGTACTAATTGAATAAATCCCAAATTAATTCTCACAAATTAAATCACTCGTTCATACTATGCCATCACCTGAAGGTTTTTTTGGGGCTCCTATGCTAATTTGTAAAATCTCATTGTTAGTTTAGCTTGTGCATGAACGCTACTCAACCATCTGACCCTGTTTGAAGTATACTCAAATATTTTGGCTCAAATTCAAATCTGGATATCTATTTGTAACTTGTTGCAAAAGATTCTCTGAGTCTGTTTAGCTTTTGCTGATGAATCTGAAACAGCTTAGTATGCATCATCAGGGTAATGCTTGGAATTCCTACCATGTTTTAGAATGATCAAATGAAAGCAGCTTCTAGAAGACACTTTAACTATGACATTAATGCTGGACTGTTCCGGAGGGAGACGATGAGATGCATGATAATCACTTTTAAATGTTATAATATTGTTAGACATTTTTTTTGGAATACTTAAAACTAATTGCCAACCTAGTCTATACTAGCTTGTGTTATGGACATTTGCTTTTTCAGGACCATTGTTTATTCAAGTTGATAACTTCAAATCACCATTTATCCCCTTTTTTTTTGGGAAGTCAGTCTTCCACCTAGTTTTCCATTAGGCTTCGAATTAGCAAAGAACAACTCACACGCACCCAGTGAATCCCCTTTATCTTCCACTTTAGTGGGCTAATGTTGAGCTGATCTGCGGGTATCACCATTTATCTTTTCGATGGATCGTATGATTTGAATACATACATGCATATCAAATGAGAAGACTTGTAAGTTGTACTTGATGTTGTGTTATACTGTAATATACCTTTTTGAGAATCCTTCTTTTATCTGGTGTTTGGCTGACCTGCTATAATGCCTCCAGGGTGATTATGATGAGAAGTAGCTGTTTGGACTGTTGCATCTACTTTTCAAACAGACAGCAGACTACAGTAGATGTGCTAAATTCTCGAAGTGGCAAGTGTCAAGTGTTGAGAAGTATTGTTTGGCTGCCAAGCTGTACAGGATCAGACATTCAATTTTCTTTTTGGAGAAGCCTTCCTTATTCTATTGCTGGCTTTCTGTTGGGTCTAAACTCTCCCTCCCTCTCTCGTCCTCTCTCTTTCTCTTTCTTTTGCTCTCTCAATGTGTGAATGTGCATATAAATCTCATCTCCAGCAGGAATGTGCAATGTGTACCAGTCTGTATATGCATGTATCATCTATAATGTTATTGTATCACATGTATTATTTGGGGTTATGCTCATGCATGTCAAATACACGTGCAATGCAATGTTTGATGAATTAAGCATTACAGGAAACTAAAAGCGTTGATCTCCTTACATACGAAGTGATAATTCTCTGCATGGTTTGACGGTTTAGTAAAGGTTTAAATGAGCATTGTTTGTATCGGATGCATCACTCAGCTTATATTCTTTAACTTACGTGATTGCCACGGGGAATGGATCTTTTTACATCCAAATGCATCATTCAAAGATTCAAAGTGGTTATGTTCAAGAACTCCATGTCATTGATGGTGAAGAGAGAAATGGGCTTGTGACTTCAATAACCATGTTCATGATGGTCAATCAAGTACCAGTGTATTGATTAAAAATGAATCAGATAAGCTGGTTTTGTCAACACCTGGGCACCTAATGCTCTGCTTACCAAATTCTAAGGTGTGCCTGTTTTAGGCCCCAATATGTATTTAATGATGTCTTTTGAAGAGCTATGCTCAAAATTCAACAAACACATTTGCATTTAAAATTGGATGGTTTAAAATTCGTTCGTAAATGTCTCATTTATTTATAAATCCGTTGTCCATGGAGTAAGCATATATTTTAAGATTCGTATATGTTTTTGTGCCTTCAGAATCTTCGCTTGGTGATAGAAGTTTTGAACATCTTTATTGGACGTTCACGCGTTTTTGGGATTCATCATTTATGGCCCTAATAAGGTCTTGCAAAGGTAGGATTAGTAATATGCAAGATTCATTGACATTTTGGCACTTTCTTTCAACATTTAATAATGAAGAGATCATAAACCCTTTCATGCATTTTTTTTTATCATGTAACTGCCTTTTAATAAATGATCGGATCATCTTTGAGAACTTGTTTATACAATTTGATAGCACTAATGAATAAAAAAGAAGTAGAGAGTCTTATACCTTGGTATCTACACATGGATACTTTTTTTTTAAATTTTTTAATTTTAAAAAATGGAGGTTTGACAATCGCCTACTCCCTCGAGCTTCAATTTTGAAAGGACAACTGTACAGGTGAATCCTTGTGGGTTTTATATTCGATGTTGTTATTGAAGAAAGATGTTTGAGAAGTTCACTTTTCCTTGAGGCGGATTTCTGATTGGAAATAGGAATAATGAAATACGCTTTTATTTAAGATTTTGGTACTTCATTTAATCTTTTGTCGGGTACTTCATTCAATCCTTATTGAAGGCAAAAAAACAAGTGATCTTTTTGGTGCTATTTCATAAGGGATTCATCAATAAACATTGCATTTATGAAGTAAATGGGACTTTTGGAGCTGATTAAATTAGTGCAGACACTAGCCGTGTAAATGGGCATTTGATCATCTGAAGGCACACAAATGTGCTTTTTACCTTGGCTTGACTTTCAGAATGATATAACAATACGGTGAACAATGATTATAGCATGTGTCATATCCTATGTCATTGATGTGGAGACAAAAACCTTTCACTCATTTGAAATCTACACCAAATAAGGCACTGATAATCTTATGAGAAAAGGATAAAAAAAATGCTGCGTGAGATTTTTCAGAATATGATTGGATTTTGTAGCGAGAAGTTTAACTTTTTATACTTCTCCAAACTTTGAACATATTGTTTTTCTTACACACTATATAACTATGTCCTTGAACATGTTATGAAAGGAAAAGTTAAATGTTTTAAGTGTTGATTTAAAGACTATTTTTTCAGTCTTTTTATGATTGCTCCACATGCTTACTGCATGGGGAAGAGAGTTTCTATGAAGTCTCTTAAGTGAAAAGTCGAAGAAGTATGTGCTTTCTATGATGCAAATGCATGGCAATTGTATTACAAGGTCTCATTCTTGGAATCACATGTAAACTCTTCAAGAGTAAAGTAAGAATGAAGGGCCATACTTACACTTATTCGAATACCGAAGCGCCTATGATCTACCAGAGTGTAGACTACCAGTATGGGTATGGAAATTTGAGGAGTTGATATGAATCATTATAACTTGATGATTGGAAAATTGGTATATTTCAACTTCGTTCTTTGAAGTTGATAGAGTGGATGTAATCTACATTATTCAAAATATCAAGCAAGAGGCTATATAGTGGTCTAATTAATGTATTTGTCTCACATCTTTGTAGAGGAATTGTATATGTGTATATGACTCCTATGTGTACAGGAAGTAATCCTAGGCAATTGATCAAAATGAGATTTTGAAATGCTGCACTAGCAACACCATGTGCTTCACGTAACTTTGTGCACACTACAATGTGGTTACATATGTTAGATGTGCTCAATACTCCACCCTCATGTGACCACAAATGATCCATGGTGCTCTAAGTTGTAAGGCCCCTCATTACGAGAAGCCATTATGACAGCTTGGACATTTGTGAAACCCGAACTTCTAAGTTAGATGAGGTCTATGTGTGACCATTGATGGTTATAGATGATCTTTGTGAGCCTAGCCATTAGGTTAGGTAGGGCATAAACCTTCGGGCCATTGGGTTGCCATTCAAGGTGAAAATAAAGGCCCTTTGGTGTCGCGCAGTTTCCCCATAAAACCTTAATGGGAGGAGTGCAGAGGGGGGCTTGCCCCTTTTTGCGGGGTCCGAGGGGGCCATCCCCCCAGCCCGTAGGGCCGAGATGGTAGGACTTTTGGTCGTGGAGATATTGTCGGATTGTATATTTTGCCGACTATTGTGTATCTCACGATCACATTTATCTATACCGACTCCCCTTGTAAAAGATACATAAGCACAATCCACGTTGAGTTTTATAGAGCATTGCGCATTAGTAGCCCTTCATCTAGAGTTTATCTAGATCACCATCTAAGCTCCACATTGGGAGTGCATGGGTGGATAACACCATCGTTGTAACTGCATTACGCTTGGCGATATGAGAATTGAGTTCTCTATCTCTTAGTCCGCATCTATCTTTGTCTGCATTTTTTCTCTCAACTCTGTCTACATGTCTATTTCACTATGTTGTTGTTTTCTTACATGGTTTCAGAGCTCAGGAGGCTCTGAGTGGTGCAGAAGGAAAAACACAGAGGTTGTAGAGATCTCAACGACAAAAGAGAGAAGATGTCAAGTGGTACGTCCTCATCTACAACTGGGTATCAAGGCATTTCGTCAACAGGAGTAGGTGGAGCACAGATAGGAGTAATGATGCTGGTCATCCCAACATTGTGGATACAACCACCAACCTTCACGGAAGGTAAACTTGATGGTACGAACTACACCTTGTGGAAGTTTAAAATCACTTCTATCCTTGATTCATATGAGCTTTTGGAGACTGTTCTTGGACCTAATCATGAGCCCCAAGAAACACTTGATCCAAATAATATTAGTCGAATGATTCCTCTTGATGCTGATCTTCTATATGCTTGGAAACATAGAAATGCAGATGCACTCTGTGCTCTAGTTACAAGTACTTCTGATAGTGTTCTAACTCCTATCAGCTAGTAGCAGAAAGGTTTGCTAATGGGGAGACTGCAGAGGCGTTTATCACTCGCATAAAGAATCTATGAGATCAAATGGCGGGAGCAGGTGTACAAAAGTCAAGTGGGGAGCTAGCTTGGCATTGTCTTTGAATCTGTCCAGCTAAGTTTGATGGTTTGGTAACTGCTCTTAATACTTAAATCAGACCTCAACCACTAACTTTTGAAGAATTTAGTGTCTTACTCATGGAGGAGGAGCTTTGGCTCAAGGCAAGGAGTGGTGGTAGCAAAGGAGATGCTGCATTCACAACAAATGCCAAAGGAGGCAAAGTGGACTGTTCAAAAGATGGAGGCAAAAAGAACGACAAAAAGAAGTTCAACGGAGAATGTTTCCATTGCAAGAAGAAAGGACACAGAATCCAAGACTGTCGCATCAAGAAGGCAGTGTCATGGACAAGGAAACCATATGAAACCTTAGATTCCATGTTACTTTCCATATCTTATGATTGGTTAAGATTTTGGAGGAGCTAATGATTCCATTGCGTCCGGAATGTGCCGAAACCCCAAGATCGACTGTCTATTTACTGAATTTTGACATCGAGAGGTCTTGTTTCAAGTCGATGATATCATGATGACATCATCATTTCGTAACTGCCATGTAGCACGGCCTTTGAATACCTATAAAAGGAGGGGTTGGCCACACTCATTCTCAGTCTTGCCAATGCCAGTCTTGGGAGCTCAAGGAGTCTTGATCATCAAGTAAGTACTTTCAAGTTCCTGTTCAAGTTCTAGTCTTGTCTCTTGCTCTAGTCTGGTCTAGTCTTGTATCGTGGACATCCTTTCTTGTCCTGTTGTAGTCTCGTAGTACAAGATCTTCTCTAGTTATTTCTTGTATCTAGTTCATATCCCTGAAGGGGTTTATTGTAATTGAGATATCTTGTTTCCTACCTACGATCTTGGGTTGTGGGATCTCTTGTATCTTCTCTAGTCGAGTTTTCCATATCTATAGGTCTCAAGTTGTTGTGTCAATCATATATTCTTTGTATCATTTTTCCTACGTGGGTGTTCTTGTAATAATAACTGTATTTCCAAAATCTTGTCTACTGTAGTCAGAGAGCACAATCTAGTGCTCCCTCGACATTCTGGCAAGACTATCTTCATCAAGACTAGGCACCATAGGCCTACATCTACCTATGCATCGAAATTCAGACAAATCATTTGTGACCTCACATGGCATGAGGATTATTTTATCAACCAATTTCGATGGGGTTTACGTGATGATGTTAAGGACCTCATGCTAACCATGCCCAAGGTAAATACTTTGAATGAATTCATGAATCAAGCAATTGAATGTGATAATAGGTTGTTCGAGAGAAAGCAAGAGAAGAAGACTTATATTAGAGATTGAGAATACAACTTTACTTCTATTCCACAACAACATATGCTCGAGGAAACTCAACCAGAAACCATGCAATTGGATCACATCATGGTTAGACGACTTACAACAAAGGAAAGACAATATCGAAAGGATAATGGATTGTGCTTTTATTGTGGAGAGCATGATCATATGGTATTCAAATGCCCTAAGAAGAAGAAACAAGTTGGGATTAGAACTTCCACAATCACCATCCCACATCAGAAGCACCATCATCAGAGTCAAAAGAAGAATACAGTTCATCATGAGAATCATACCCTTGATTGTGTACCTCGATATACTACAAACCCTTTCCAGTTTCATCATGGATATCCATCATCATCTTATTCCAGTACCACATATCAAGAACTCTACAAAGACCAAGAATTATGAAGATTCAAGTCCTAGAAGATCTCAGAGTCACATAACTGCTCCTCATGGAACTCGTCGCTTGAGGGGGAGGTGAGGTCATGGACAAGGAAACCATATGAAACCTTAGATTCCATGTTACTTTCCATTCTCATGATTGGTTAAGATTTTGGAGAAACTAATGCTTCCGTTGCGTTCGGAATGTGTCAAAACCCCAAGATCGACTGTCTATTTGCTGAATTTTGACATCAAGAGGTCTTGTTTCAAGTCGATGACATCATGATGATATCATCATTTCGTAACCGCCATATAGCACCGCCTTTGAATACCTATAAAAGGAGGGGTTGACCACACTCATTCTCAGTCTTGCCAATGCCAGTCTTGGGAGCTCAAGGAGTCTTGATCATCAAGTAAGTACTTTCAAGTTCCTGTTCAAGTTCTAGTCTCGTCTCTTGCTCTAGTCTGGTCTAGTCTTGTATCGTGGACATCCTTTCTTGTCCTGTTGTAGTCTCGTAGTACAAGATCTTCTCTACTTATTTCTTGTATCTAGTTCATATCCCTGAAGGGGTTTATTGTAATTGAGATATCTTGTTTCCTACCTACGGGCCCGGGTTGTGGGATCTCTTGTATCTTCTCTAGTCCAGTTTTCCATACCTATAGGTCCTGGGTTGTGGGACGTCTTGTATTGATCATATATTCTTGTATCATTTTTCCTACATGGGTGTTCTTGTAATCATAACTGTATTTCTAAAATCTTATCTACTTTAGTCAGAGAGCACAATCTAGTGCTCCCCTGGCAGGTAGAGAGAAGAATGGCTCTTCAAAAGGTGGCAAGGGCAAGGAGTCTACCAACACAAAAAAAACAAAGCTTGAATTATTTGTTACGATAGAGGAGGTATGCTTCTCGACTGAAGATTCAGGAACAGATAACTCATGGGTGTTGGACAGTGGTGCATCTTGTCACATGGTGAGCAAAACAAACCTTTATAGTTCTTTACAACCTTTAAAGGAACCCATCCTAGTAAAGGTAGGCAACAATGCAAGATGTCCTGCAGAGGGTGAAGCTTCTATAATTGATCAAGGTCATCAAGTATTTTTCAGTAAGATAGGAGCTAAGATTATGGACAATAATAACAACATTGTTGGGACCGACATAAGGAGGAACAACCTGTATGAGTTGTGTGCTCTTACAACCACTATAAATGTGGGCACAAGTAAGCTTTGGCATGAGAGATTTGGCCACATTGGATACCATGTACCGAAGGAAATGCATCGCAAGGGTATGGTTGCACACCTATCATTGATTGTAGAAATGAAGGACCCATGTGAAGCTTGCATGATGGGCAAGCAATGGAGGAAGGTATTTCCACAAGAAAGCAAGAACACAGCTAACTATCATCTAGAGTTGGTGCACGTTGACTTGTGCAAAAAAATGCTTATATAGGCCTTGGGCACACCTTCCTACTTCATGTTACATGTCGAGGATTGTAGGAGGAAGATGTGGGTGCACTTTGTTCGCAATAAGGCTCAAGTTTTTCATAAGTTTAAAGAATGGCTTTAGCTTGTTCAAACTGAAACAGGGAAGAAGATGAAGAAATTTAGGACATATGGTGGTGGTGAGTTCACATCAATAGAGTTTGAAGATTTTTGCAAGAGTAAAGGAATCAAGCATCAACTCATAGTTGCACATAGCCCTCAATAGAATGGTGTTGCAAAATGTCAGAATCGAACCATCATGGAGATGGCAAGGTGCATGCTGAAGGGAAAGGGTTTTCCTAATCAATTTTGGGCAGAGGCTGTCAACACTATTGTCTACATCGTGAATCGAAGCTACACCAAGGCACTTGATGGAAAGACTCCACAAGAAGCCTACACTGGTAAAAAGCCTTCTATTTCTCATTTCAAAGTATTTGGAAGTGAATGTTATGTACATGTTTTGGATAGGGAGAGGAACAAGCTTCAACCAAAAAGCATCAAATGTATCTTCTTAGGGTATAGCGAAGATAAGAGGGCTTATAAGCTTTATGACCATGAAGCTAAGAAGATCACGTCGAGTTGCAATGTGGTGTTTAAGGAGGAGCATGCACATGTAGTGGAGGAGGAAAAGAGAGCATCCACTTTATCATCACGAGAAGGGGCAATCCAATATGAACTTGGCCCAAGAGCTATCCCTTCTATACAAGAGAAGGAAGCATCATCTTCAGATGATGAGTTTGAAAGTCACCAACCTGTCATCACCCAAGTGGAAAAGTCATTGCCACGTTGGGTGAGGCAACTCTATGATTTTGCAAACTCCATCCCATAGTCACTAGAATAGGTTGTGGATGGACCAAGGCGATCAAAGAGAATAGAGGAACATAGATGAGCAAGCATCTATATTCTAAACACAGAAGAAGCAAATGAACCAACCAATGTGGAAGAGGCACTCCATGATCCCAAAACGAGGGCTGCCATGCAAACAGAATACAACAATATCATGAAGAATGGAACGTGGGAGCTAGTGGATCGATTGCCTAAGCGTAAAGTCATTGGCACCAAGTGGGTCTGGAAGTTAAAGTACAAGGCTGATGGTACTCTAGAAAAGTACAAAGCAAGACCTTGTTGCACATGGCTATTCACAAGTTGAAGGCATTGACTTTTGTGAATCATTTGCCCCGACTGCAAGGATGAATACTATCTGAATAGTACTAATTGTGGCTACACATAAGCATTGGCAAGTCTATCACATGGATGTCAAATTAGCATTCCTAAATGGAGACCTCAAGGAGGAGGTATATGCGTCTCAACCACCAGGGTTTGAGGCTCCCCATTTAGAGAACAAGGTATGTAAGTTGAAGAAGGCATTATATGGGTTGAAACAAGCCCCTAAGGCATGGTACCAGTGGATAGATAAGTATCTCTTGGATCTAAGTTTTAAAAGATGTGCTTTTGATGCTAACTTGTATGTTCTAAAGAGAGGAGGGAAGACAATTGTGCGTGTACTCTATGTAGATGACCTTGTGATTATAGGAAATGATGATGCTCTTCTTCAACAAACGAAAGATGCCTCAAGTTCAGAATTTGAAATGAAAAACTTGGGCTTAATTCATTATTGCTTAGATTTTGAAGTTTGATAGGAATTAGGGAAGATTTTCATGTCTCAACAAAAGTATGAAAGACAAATATTGAAGGCATTCGACATGGAGGATTGCGAGGAAATTTTTACACCTATGGAGGTAAACACAAAATTATCTATTGAAGATACTTCACCTCTAGTCGATATTGGAAGATACAAGAAATTAGTTGGAAGTCTCATCTACTTGTGCAATAGCAGACCAGATATCTCTTATGCTGTTGGAGTAATGAGCAGGTTCTCTAATAAGCCTTGGCAAACTCATTTGAAGGCAAGCATGTGGATACTCAGGTATGTGAAAGGAACCACTGATTATGATATTCTTTATGAAGAAGGATCATCTCTAGTCGGATACTGTGACTCAGATTGGGCAAGAGATATTGATACCAGAAAATTAGGTTCTGGATATTGCTTTTCTTTAGGATAAGGGATTTTCTCTTGGATTAGTAAGAAGCAACTGATTGTAGCATTATCTTCTACTAAAGCTGAGTATAAAGCTGCATGTGTTTCAGCATGTGAAGTAGTATGGTTGAGGAGGATCCTATGGCACATAGGAATACAAGGATAGGAGGCTACACAGTTGAAGTGTGACAACCAAAGTTGCATGGCCATTGCCAAGAATCCTATTTTTCATGCAAGTACTAAGCACATAGAAATTCAATATCACTATGTGTGTGAGTTGATTGAGGGAGGGGTTGTGGGGATAAGTTATTGTCCAACTAAAGAAAATGGAGCAGACATCTTCACCAAGGCTCTTGGGAGAGAGCAACTTCTTCGACACTTTCCAAAGCTTGGGATTGGACCAAGGAGGTAGTTCATCGCAGGCCCCCATTATGAGGAGAAGCCATTATGAGAGCTCAGACATTTGTGGAACCCTAACTTCTAAGTTAGATGGGGTCTATGTGTGATCGTTGATGGTTATAGATGATCTTTGTGAGCCTAGCCATTAGCTTAGATAGGGCATAAACTTTCGGGCCATTGGGTTGCCATTCAAGGTGAAAATAAAGGCCCTATGGTGGCGTGCGGTTTCCCCATAGAACCTTAATGGGGGGGAGTGTAGAGGGGGGCTTGCCCCCATTTGCGGGGTCTGGGGGGTCTAGTGTGCTTCCTCTCCTCATGGAGTCTCCATGCTCATAGAGCATCATTTGTAAGTTATTTCCATTTTAATCTATTTATCATGTTTTCATATCTTTTGTTCCTTACTCCATAGTTAATTTATTTTGTGATTAATTGTAGAGTAGGACTAGCTTCTTTCATTTCAACATGGTATCAGAGCATAGGTTTTTTTTTTTCATAGCATTTTTTGTTGCAATTTTCTCTCATTAGCATTACCATTAGCTGTGACAGAGTTGATCTTCACTTATAGATCAGGCATCCTAGCTTCAGAAACACCCCCCAGACCCCGCAAATGGGAGGGAGGGAGGGATTATGCATATATACATGCTAATGGTAATGCTAATGAAAGCAAAATGCAACAAAAAATGCTAGGAAAAAAAAAACCTATGCTCTGATACCATGTTGAAATGAAAGAAGCTACTCCTCTACAATTAATCACAAAATAAATTAACTATGGAGGAAGGAACAAAAGATATGAAAACATGATGAATAGATTAAAATGGAAAGAACTTACAAATGATGCTCTATGAGCATGGAGACTCCATGAGGAGAGGAAGCACACTCTTGACAATGAGCTAGAGTGGAATGAGCTTGTGATGGAGTGAAGGGAGGTCTTGCTTATATGGAGTTAGGTAGAATTCCCTTGCATATGGGATATATGTGCTTGCATGAGAATGAAACTGGACTTGGGACAAAAGGGTGGAGCATGGAACTCTCAATAGGGGGCATATCCTCCTGGCTCGTAGGGCCGAGATGGTAGGACTTCTAGTCATGGGGATATTGTCAGATTGTATATTTTGCCGACTATTGTGTATCTCATGACTGCGTTTATCTATACCGACTCCCCTTGTAAAAAGCTATATAAGCACATCCCAGGCTGAGTTTTATAGAGCATTGTGCACTAGTAAGCCCTTCATCTAGAGTCTACCTAGATCACCATCTAAGCTCCACATTGGGAGCACATGGGTGGACAACACCATCATTGTAACTGCATTATGCTTGACAAGTAGCAAGCTAATAGTCTAAACATTATCTTGAACATCGATAATAAAGTGCTCCATAAACCTATATCTATGAACTAGAGTAGGCTATTATCCACATGCTTTAAGAGATATGTAAGCTTTTTGTGTGGTATGATGTTCCCATAGTGCATGTATGATACTTAAATAAATAATACAAAACTTTAATTATCGATCATTTAAGCAATGCCAATGGACAATATTCATTCCCATTGATTAAACAAAAAGATTTTTTGGTTAAAATGCCTACACCTTTTTTGAAGTTCATTATGTATGCTTGATATTGAGGTCTCAACTTGGTAGCTTTGAGACAATTTGTAGTGTTCTGCAATATTTAGATAACAATAGTGTTTTCATGTGTATATGTGTTTTAATGTAATTTTGATTTGTAGCATATATCAAGTTGTTTCATATTTTCACTTTGTATTTTTCCTATCATTGGATAAAGCCTAATTTGACATTTTCTTGTTGAAAAGAGCAAGAGCTTTTTAGATTATCCACAATGTAATGCAACCTTCAACACATGTATGTTTTATCTTGTGGATAGATAATATGATAGACTATCAATGTGCTGGCTTGGACTCAAGGAGAGACTTCTAGGGAAGCTCCCCTCTTGAAAGACTTGAAGCCACCTTCTTTTACAAGGGATGATCGTGAGAGAAATAAGTATGCTAGGTATAGATCAATTTGTAGATAGTAGTTCAATATTAAACCTCACTAATCCCATTCAACATATGCCTGGTCTTTTGTTTCCTTGAAAGGAAACATTTTGGAGCCGTGTACATCATGTAATTTGTGTGATTAACTTCTTCATGAGAATCTCCATTTTTCCCATTAGAACATGGAAAAATCTACGTTACAATAAACTTAATGTTATACAAATTTCTTTGACTATAAATTTCTTATTGTATGTATATATTCATATTATATTTGTTTAACATTGGTTTATAATTTTAGTAATATTTTCCCAAATTTGTGATGTGGATGCAATGAATCTACCTTCATCTTTAGGTAATTATAATTTCAATATATTTCAAATATTTTAAAAGCTTAAATAGAGACATTAATATCCATTTCATATATATAATAAGATTCATAAACATGTGCACTATTTAAGGTGGGATTATAGTTTAGATATGTGATGTGCCGCATGATAATGGTGAATTAGTCAATATCTATATCCTCTACTTCAGGTGTGGTCCAATAGGTTATGGAGTCTTTATTGACTACCTCTACTTCAAGGTACATGATATTAACATACAAGAGTTCCTATTCAATATCTTTTGATGTCTCTTTAGTGAAATATGAAGGAGAAACAATCCATAAGAGCTTCTAATTAGCATAATATGCTAATCTTGTAGGATTGTCGGGGCCATTTTTTCCCTCTTTAGGAGGTTTTTTCCCCCCAATTCATATATACAACTATAGCCTTAATGGGTTACTTATATTTGTACATTCACTTGGTAATTCATTTAGTATTGTGTTGTGCTCCAAGCTTCTTCTTCTTCTTCTTCTTTCTGCTTTTTGTGTACTTTCACAGACCTTAAACTCCAAAAATTTCTATCCAAACAAGTCGATGTTTCATCTAGGGTATCATGAACACCCCTCCGATCACATTCTTAGAATCACACAAAAATTGGTGAGCATACTCAATGCAATTATGAGTTCAAAACAACTTTGCGATGTGGAATCAAAATTTTGATATGAGCTTGTTTCAACTTCCAAACACACTATTGCAATGCTTGTCCAAGCCTTTTTTCCTACATTTCATTAGAACTCTAAAGTGCAGATTGGACTCAATAGTCCTCTACTTGGAAAAGTGGTTGGTGGATGCCTAAGTGTGAACAATATTGGAAACATCCAACTTAGATGTTTTGGTCAACTGCTTCATTCCTCTTGACCAAGTTCTAATGAATTTGAAAGAGACTTTGCAAAGTCTTGAATAGTTAGAGTGTCCATCCTAGGTCTATGCACAAGCAGTGCACAAAAAAGGACCAAGATAACAATTTAATTTGAGATACTCAAAACCACCTACTTCACATGTTTGTGCTACGGATGCCCAATCTATGCATAATGAAATAATGAATTGGCCACGGTTTTTTAGTCCACCCTTATCATTATTTCCATACCTTGTATAAGATTCAACTTATCAAGTGAAAAGCTAGATGGTGCTTAGAACGGTTGGGG